>JBCNJP010000010.1:114076013-114390851 GCA_039602395.1 Deinandra increscens subsp. villosa
GATCGGGTTGACCTGCCAACCTACAAACACGACCCATTTAACATTTCTATTAAAATAGGAAGTTAGATTATCAAACCCTAGAAAATATGATAATGGAAAGAAGAATGGAATGAACCTCTCTCTCAAAGATGTTTTTTTATGAACAGACAAGGATTTATTTTTTTTCTTAAGCAGCAAGAGCCCTTATATCTTGGAAATAAACTGGCCCAGCAAGCCCACAGCAGCAACAATAGCCCAATAGCATCCAGCAACAATTAACCCAATAGTTAACACATAAGTCCAGGCGTCCAGCCACCTATAAAACTAAGTTTACAAAAACACACATTAGAAATAAGAATTAAACAATAATAAATTTGAAGCAAGTTTGAATTATATATTTTATCTTAACAGCTAGCCTCAGAAGCCGGTGTGGGATTAGCCCACTTGGTATTGGTTTTATCCTCTTGGTTGAAAGTCTTAAGTTCAAACTCAGACGTTGGTTAGTCTCATCTCTGGACAGTGAATGATGCAACAGTGTCATCGGTAAAAGCTGAATTCATGCCAATCCAAATCAACCTTTGATTGTGACCCGATTTCAATAGACCCAAGAGTGTCTTTCAGGGTGTGCAAGGTGACGAGCACATATGGCAAATGTTTTAGAGAGGGCATAAATAAAATCTTCTTTATATATCATATGTCATTTGACATTTTTTTAAGTTAAAACTAATATTTAAAGTAATTAAAGGGGGGATTACATCAAAACATTAATAAGTCCAATAAATAATGTAGAGATTCCCTCTTAGTGAGTCGACATACAATGTACCCAAAAAAATTTAAAAAATTATGTTAACTAATAACTCAAACATAAAATATTTGAGAATGATATATATTAATCAAATCATGGGCTCGCCTTTTAAATGAAATAAATTATATTTACTTTTGCAGTTAAAAGTTTAAAAAAACCTAAACTATTAAACTCAAATTCACAAAACTTAAAAATCAGCAAAAAGTTGTTGTTCGAAAATTAAAATTTAAGCAAATTGAAGTGTGAGGTTGTGATTCACCAAAAATGGACCATTTTTAATGGTATGTTTTCTTTTTCATTTTATGGTTTCTTATTAGGCTTTAAATTTTAATTTTGTTGAAATTATTTGTGTTTTCTTATTTACTTTTTGATTATTTGCTATCACTTAATGTTTATTATATAAATAATAGATTATTTACGTAAATAAATTAATGATGAGAACTTGATCAATAGTTGTATGATTTAACATGTATGTCACCCAAACAACCATCTCCTAGTCAAATCGTAAAAGAGAAAACTTGTTTACGAAATTTTGTTTTCTTTATTTTTATAACAATTGTTATCGATCCATAAAAAAATATCATACACAAAACACATTTTTTAAACTCGCATCGGACAACCTAAATCTCAAAAACGCCTCTAAGTCGACCCGAGCCAATTAGCCAACCTCGACCGCATACTTATCGACAAATTAGTGTCAAACCTCTTTCATTGGTGTCGATCAATTTTTTATCATCGCATAAAGTATATAATTGGACTTTTATCGTTTAGTCGTCCGAAAAGTAAGTACCAAATAAAAACGTCAATATCGTAGTTGAAAGAAAACATTTAATTAGGATAAAGTCGAGAAGTTAGTCAATTAAGTGACACGTGTATGACGCATCCACAGTGTACTATATAGCGACATCTTGATTCTTGAAGATATATAAATGACAAACGGTCAAAAATAACGTTAAAAAGAAATAAAAAAATTATTAAATATGTTATCTTATAACATTTTATAGTATTAACTATTACGTAATTGTGAGATTTATGCTTTCTTGTTGCAGGCGATAACGATAAATACGACAACACGTAATAATGTTTTAAAAAAGATCCGAATGATGCCTTTGAAACTTAAATAGAAAGTAGATCGATGGATATTTTGTAATCTATCTGATCACTTCTAATTTTGGTGTAGCTAAATGCTAGGGTTTTTTATGAAAAGATTATATTTATTGTTATCGTTAAAAAAATATAAAAACGACATGTTTAACGTATAAGTTACAAAGAGACTTGTAGTGTAATGGTATCTGGTATTGCATCTAGTCATATTTTTTTTCATAAGTTTAAGGATCCAAAACGCTTTATAAATAAAAATAATGTAGATTATGCCAGCTGTAATGTAGTAGGGAATACCGTCCTTGGGGCGTGACAGGGGTGTTGGCCCAGACGGTCAAATAAATCAAGATTAATCTCATTATTCGCTCCCTTAATCTTAAATTGGCTCACCCCGGAAATCTACGACCATGTTGAGACTGTTTAACTTGTTTGCGACAACCGATGTTACATTTTGGTTGTGACAGGTTAGCAACCGGCCTGTGACCACCCATAATTTTTTATTTATTTTTAATTTCCTTTCTTTCATAACAATTAATCTAGAATATAAAAAAATATATATATAGTCATTCAAATTAAAGTTTCAAAATAAAACTTCAAATAAATAAAAACCTAAACATAATCCAAGTTATCAAAAACCATAATATATATCCAAAAGGTCTAATTAAAATTCTAAAGTGAAATATCAAGTAATATTCAAGTTAACCGAACCTAATTACCTAATAAATACGACCGAGTAGAGTAGTTTTGTATCTTTTTAGTGTTGTTAAAAGATGCAACAAACTTTGAGTCAATAATCTAAACTATGAATCATATTGGTCGGAAAATTTTTTTCTTTAAAAAGAAAAAGTATAGAAATTAGACATGGAATTAATATATAGTGTGGTAATTATCTAATTTGAAGTGATCATGAATATCATTTGGTGCCCAAGGGGGAAGCTTAGAAGGGACGGAAGGGGGCGACCGCCCCCTCGTTTTTTTTTTGTCCATAAGTACATATTTTCGCTATTTTATATACAAAAAATTATATATATTCCGTATCGCCCCCTCGGATGTATTGAGTATCGCCCCCTCTGAAGAATTTTTGAACTCCACCCCCTCGAGGTTTTCTTTCAAGCTTCGTCATTGTTGGTGCCACAATATTACACTTCCTACCAGAAGCCTGCAACAGAAATATAACACTATGGGCTTAAGATGCATGAAGGCTCTCAACCGGATTCTACGTACTCTAGGGATATCATTTCCTGTTTTTTTTTTTTGCATTGAGTTTTGATGTTTTGTATCTACGTAACACATTTGATATTAAATTCCAACAATCATATCAAATGACCTTCAACGTCCCTAATGCGTTATCATTGGGCCTAAGTGATCCTAAAGTATCACCAACCATGATTAACCGTCAATCACTCTAAGTGACCTCTAAAGATCGACTTTTCATAATCCACACTCCTTAATAATTCTCGTTGTTAGTCCATTAATTATTTTTTTGGTTATTTTCGATGATAGGTAGGGCTTCTAACAACTTTTTTTTAAAAGGTTTCTTTACGCAAATGTTATCGTTACCCAAATAGTGAACTTTACTCTATTTGCAATTAATGCATTACGAGATAATCTTATCGCTTCAATTTTTTTTAAAACATAACTAGAGTTAAGATTTTCAGTAGGTAATAAAGTGTCAAATAACTTTAACTTTACATAAAAATCATCAACACCAATATCTCATCTTTCTTTATGTAAGACCCCATCCCGCTTTCACCTGTATTTAAGTGTTGAAACCTGGATTTGAAATTTTCATTCTATAGGTAATTCAAAAACCCGATATTAATCGATTAACATCACACACAATTCAAACGTGTTTAAGCTACACGTCTCATCAGAGTACGCTACATTCAAATTACATATACAAAATAATTGTTATTATCTCAAAAGAGAGAGGTGTTCGGTTCCTTGAGCTTCCCGGTTCGACCTTGACCCACATTCTAATGTTTACCTGTCAACAATACTAGTAACACATTAGTATTGGTGCCATATAAGAGCTAAACACATAATACTACTCTTTAACTTCAAGAAACAAAATAAAATTTTAAACCTGAGCTCCAGGCGTATCGCCTGGAACTCAGGTGTATTGCCTGCTTTGATGTATGCTCCAAGTGATACACTTGAAGTCATTTTTACAGGGCTTCTGGCAGATTTCTTCATACTTAGTCATTTTTTACCATTTCCAACTTAACTCAAACTTTTCCTTCCAAGACTCACTTCTAATGTTACGAGCTCTCCAATACCTACAACATAAAGATTTTTACTCAATTCACCAAGAATTATAATTAGGGCCATAAGTCGGGATGTCGGTGACACTTTCTCCCAACCCGTTAAGACCTCAATCATGCAGCTGCAAGTTTATCTTGCCTTCGCATACACTTTCTCTTGTCACAGGTACACTTGTGTCAAGCCGCTTATTTATTCGTAGGGACAATTTGAGGACCATAAACTCTCATAGGTCCTCAATCTTGCCCATGAATTTCCAGCTCAATCTAGATGGGTCATAATCATCATTCCTCAGTTGGATCATGTATCATGACCACTATCCTATTTCTATCAACATCAATTCAATCTTAATTGTTCCATCTATTAATATATCATTATCGAATCACACTCACAATCTATTGCATAATTCAATTAACCCGCTACGTTTTACCTTTAGGATTTAGCATTTCCTTCTCTTTGATGATCCGAGCTTCCTCCCGCTTCACCTATAATCACACAATTGTTTAGATTACCATTCACATCCATAATTCACATTCCATCACCTAATCAAGTTGGTGAATTCAACCTACACAAATTTTCATCTTCATTCAAGCATTTCATCAAACATCTAGTATGGATACTTACTCTTTTAACTAAGTAACATATATGACATCAAATCACCCCATTATTGATTTCAAACTCATCAAACTAAGCTCCTATGCACAAATTAATCCTTTCATCATATCAACAATTAAGTTTTCTCAAGTCACTTTAACCAAACCAATCACCCCATCCCCCATAGCCATTGATTTTTTTAGCTGACAGGGTTAAAGTACCCCATTACGCACCCATTCATAAATCACAGAATAATAGTTGTGCAAGGAGAAATCAAGCATTATCTAGGCTTAGAATCACATGTACAACAACTTTCATACATCAATTTAGCTTATGAATTAAATCCATGAAATCACCCAACCTAGAAATCCACTTACTTGACAAGGAAACCAAGAATACAAGATGAAATTGAGATGGAAATAGTCTCCTAAGTCCAATTTAGACCTCCTCTATGCATAAATTTGCACCCACAAGTCCAATTTGGTGATTTCTCCTAAGAACAAGGGTTCCTTCCCTCTCTCCCTCTGCCGGTCGCGATCTCCCCCAAGGAGATATCCAGATTTTTGTTTTTAACATAATATTTACTTTGGTGTCTTTTAATTTGACTTGGTGTTTGCTCTTTTCCAGGGAGCGTTTTTTATGTGTTAATATTATTTCGTTGGCCGTTAAAAAAAACATAATGTTTACAGTTTCAGTCCCTCTTCTATGATCAAACAATTAGATCTTGTCACAAGTTTCCTATTTACACATAAAACCTCCAATTTTTCTTATTTAACTATTCACTAAATTTCTAACTTAGTAACTAATATTATTTGCTAGTTAACTCAGGTTAATTTCTAATCCCGATCACCAACTAAAACTCAAAATATAATATCAATAAAATAACATCAAAACAAAACGAAATTCGAATTGTTACACTCTATACTTTAATGTATCCTATACTTTAATGCATCCACAAGAAAAACATGTAACTACATGTATATATACTAAGGGTTTATATAATTTTAAACAGATTTTGTCTAGTTTTACATATGTTCCGAGAAACAACCTAATTGGTTGTCATATGACAGCTGTCATGGACAGAGAGGCCGAGGACCACCAATTGTAGGATGGGTTCTTGGTGGTTTTTGGTTCTGAGTCTAAAGTTTGTAGCCACGGATTTCGCAAATTACTCCCTCTCTTAGTTAGTTTTGATAAACTACTTTAAGTTGTATTTATATAATTTATATTTATATAAAAACTACTGAAAGGTTTGTAAAATTATAAACATATAAACTTATTAAAACTTATAAATTTAATTAGGCACTCCAAGTTATTTGAGAATTTGATATTTTTTAATAAAAACTTAAGCTATATATGTTTAACACCTTTTACAACTTGATTACACTACGTTAACCCTTTTTAACTTAAGTGATTAAATAAATAGGCCGGTAAATCATGTTGATTTTGAGTTACACGATTTTAAATGGGTGTGGGTTAACATTGTTATGTCAGACACAAGTAAATATACAGGATGTGTTTATATTACGTTTTAATATGTGCAAGTTAGGGGTCAGTAAATTTAAATTGAAGCCTCGATTATATAATTTTTAATATTTTATTATCTAAGAAAAATTTAACAGACTAAATGATACCGTCTTAATATTATATTTTTTATATATTATTTTTTTACAACAATCTATCAAACTCGTACTTATAAGTTATAGTAATAAACTATAATAAAAGTAAATAAAGTGACGATTATAATTAAAATAAATATGAAAATAAAAGGTTTTTTATTTTAATTATCTAACAGTTTTTTTTTTATTTATTATTTATTTATTATTAACCGAATTGAAATACAAGAGAACAATCACCCCGGCGGGCAAGGGAGGCGGGCAACAAGCTGCGCCGCCAAGCCTTTCTGAATAGCAAAACTAAGTCTCGTGAAAACAACATCCCTAGCACCAGAGGTCATTACATTACCATGCATGACCCGTTGAACTCTACTCAGAGTTTCCACGGCCTCAGAGGCGAGGATCCCAAAAGTGTCAAAGGCAAAAGGAACAAACACGTGTTGATTTTCAATGCACGCTTTCTCATGCTTGTTCACTTTTCCCATCGCAGCCTTAGAAGCCGCATGCCCCACTTTGAACTCCCCAAGCCCCAAGCCCACCAGAGGGGAGACCCCAGTGAGATCCAGGCATGCATGCTTCCCTCCTATCCACCCAAAGACCAAGATGTCTGTCGGTCTAAGAGTCGATCGCCCATCAGCCGGGTCCGTCAGGAAGTTGACCGGAGCTTCTTTCTTCGCTGAAATCCCCGCGCGCTTGAATATGTCAAATAGAACACCCCTAACCAAATCGTGTCGATATTTAAACCCCGGGAGTTCTTTGCAATGAACAGCATGTTCCCCAAACGAATCCAAACACGTTTTGCGACAAACGGGGCATCTCTCATCTGACGGGAAAATAGGAATCATGAGGCGGTATTTAAGAATGGCACGATATTCTACCGGAGACATGTGCTGGCCCAACCCCTCGATAGGGATAACCCGGAGGAAATCTTGGGCATGTGGCGCTTGTAAACATCCGAACACGGCTTTTTGTCTTACGGTCATGTCAAACTTCACTTCCATCTCTTGCATGATTTTACCAAAAAGGGCACGCGCCAAAACTTTTTGGGCTTTAGAGGGGGCGGTGTCCTTGTCAGTGAAACCGCTCAAGTCGAAGTCTGGAGTAACATCCCGAAGATGGTCCAACGCACCCGCATACTCCGCGTCCATGCCACATATCCCACTTTCCCTCAAAATATGATCTTGAAGCACCCAAGATTGCGCCCTTGATGCCACAAAGGCAAACGACGAAGCCTCAACCGCAGAATATAATCCAAGCCCCCCACACCTGATGGGCAATGAGGCAAGCCGCCATTGGGGATCCCCGAAGAAGGGCCCCCCACAAACCACCAAATTCTCGATAACCGTGCGCAGTTCTTTATCAAAAAAGGAGGCAGCCCCCAACATGTGTAAAGGAGGACATGTCCTTAACCCAAAGAAAAGTTTGGGTATACCCATGCATGAGCGCAGCAGAAGAAGTTCGCTTTGCGGATCCCCAGCTTGATGAAGATATATAAAAAAATAGGGTTTATCATATTGAGTGAAATCGTGAATCGTTTAGAAAAGTTTATGCGATGACTTTTGAACATTAACATGGGTTTTAACTCATAAGTTTCTACAACAGATAATGAAACAGTAACCAAAACATTGACAGTATTTTCCTAGGTTAATTTTTAAGCAACATAAGATACCAATAATGTCCAACTAATGACCTTAAACTGTCATATTGTACTTTGTTTTTATGTTACTTTTGTTGCTTATGAAAAATCTGTATTGATGCCGTCTTTTAGTAAAAACAGATCAACCAATAAAGATGCCTTTTTAATGCTAAATGTTTTTTAAAACCCTATATAAACTAACCCTATGATCACATCCCTCTCATTAGTACTACCACCAAGTAAAAAAAACAAATCATAGCTTTCTGCCTCTAATGGCTTCTATGATGGCAATATCAGCAGCAAAAAACTGCGGGTTTCCATCCAGCATGGCGATCCCTCGGGATGCTAGGGTTCTGTCCATTTCTGGGTACCCTGTGGTTTCTACGACGAAAAGTAAAACCACCATTGTGAACGTGGCCACCAATAGGCGGGAGGCAACGCAATCTCCGCTTCAAAAAGAAGCGGCTGAGGAGCGAAAGCTAGTGGCGTGGACTAGCGTTCGGCAAGAACGGTGGGAAGGCGAGCTTGTCGTCGAAGGAGAAATACCGAAATGGCTGGTATGATAACTATATGTTTTTAGACAGGAAACAAACGCCATATATATATGTACAATCTACACACTCTCTAAATCTATATCTAATATACACCATTTTGATAAAAATAAACATTTTGTGTCACTAACCAAATTGTTAAGGTTTGATGTCAAGACATAGTTACACTTAAAAACACTATACATATATATGATCCTTTTGCTCATGTTTTATTGTGTATATATGATCAACATATCAAGACATAGACTATTTAATGTAGTATGGATGTATCTTTTTATCTTTAAAATTTAATTTTTTTTATATAAAAACACTCCACATCTTATGCTTCATATCTATCTCTATGTTTGACTCATATATAGCAGGAAAGACGAGCTAAGCTTGAAACTGAAACTTTTAGACAACAAGTTTTTGATTCGATTGAACATCACTCTTTTATTTATATACAATAACTAATCCATCAGCCAACCTCTTCTGACTCTCCTATACGTCTATTTAAGAAAGGCATAACTTCTCTATTTATACATATTTTTTTAGATTCTTAAAAAATAATCTTTGTGTTAGAAATGCTAACGACGTTAATATATAGAGCATCAAATTAAAATCATTCTCTATCATTCTTTATATTTTCTTCAAATTATAAGCATGAAAGAATATTTTGATTAGGGTGCCCTAATCAAAGTAAAGATAGATAAATAAAGCTAATATGTAAATAAAAAAATTTAAAATACTAGAAGGTGACGAGTGAAAACGACACAAACGGCTAGAGCATCATTTAAGGAGACAAAAGATTCATCGTATTATGAGTTTTCCAAATATTTTAGTGTGACTTTGCATGTAGTTTCATTGTTTATTATCACTAAAATAAGATTTACATATATTTGTCTACTCTCGTGAGTACTTGTAGTACTTTTAAGTACTTATACACTATATATTGAACTATATATTGACCGTATGCCCTAATGTTCATACAGAATGGAACGTACTTAAGAAACGGACCAGGGTTATGGCATCTCGGCGACTACGATTTCCGCCACCTCTTCGACGGCTACGCCACCCTAGTCGGCCTCCACTTCGACAACGGCCACCTCACAATGGCCCACCGCCAGATCGAATCCGACGCCTACAAAGCCGCCAAAACGAGCAATAAACTTTGCTACCGCGAGTTTTCCGAAGTCCCCAAACACGACAACTTTCTCGCCTACATCGGCGACCTAGCGAACCTATTCTCCGGTGCATCATTGACCGATAACGCCAACACGGGTGTGGTCAGGTTAGCCGATGGGCGGGTGGTTTGTCTGACAGAAACCATCAAAGGGTCGATTGTGATCGACCCTGATAGTTTGGATACTGTGGAGAAGTTTGAGTACAGTGACTCGTGGGGTGGGCTGATTCATTCAGCCCACCCCATAGTTACTGACTCGGAATTTATAACACTATTACCGGATTTACTGAATCCGGGGTATATGGTGGCGAGGATGGATCCGGGGACGAATGAGCGGAAGGTGATCGGTCGGGTTGATTGTCGGGGCGGGCCGTCACCGGGGTGGGTCCACTCGTTTCCGGTGACGGAACATTATGTGATTGTGCCGGAGATGCCATTGAGGTATTGTGCTGGGAATTTGTTGAAAGCTGAACCCACACCACTCTATAAGTTCAGATGGTATCCTGAATCTAAGGGGTTCATGCATGTTATGTGCAAAGCTAGTGGCAAAATAGTAAGTTTTTTCAGTTCTTATGATATATAAAGGGGTGTAAACGAGTCAAGCTGAGCCTCAGCTTGTCTAGGCTCGAGCTTGACTCTTTAAATTTGAGAGAGCAAGGCTCTTTATATTTAAGAGAGCTCGAGCTCGAGTTCAGCTCGATTAGAGTTTTATTTTTGAAGCTAAAGCTCAGCTCGTGAGGAAATTGTTTGAACTCGAGCTCGACTTGTTTACTGTTTGAACTCGAGCTCGACTCGTTTACTATTAATTTTTATTTATTTTTTAGTTATTATATGTAATTTTGTATAAATTTAAAAGTATATTATTTTTATAAAAAAAAATAAGACATAATATTTACTTATTTTATCATAATTATAAATATAACAATAATTATTTTTAAAAATATATATATAATAAATTAAATATTATATAGATAAAAAGCTCGTTAAGACTCGCGAACCAGCTTGAGCTCGCTATATAAAGCTCGGGCTTGAGCTTGTTTATTATACGAGCCCTATTTCAAAGCTCGAGCTCAGCTCGATCAGGATCGTTAAGGCTTGGCTCGTTTCGAGCTTCTTATCAAGTTGATCTCGAGTAGCTCGTGAGCGGTTCGGCTCGTTAACACCCTTAGATATATATAGAGTTTTTAAGATATAACTAACTCTTAATGAATTAAAACGTAGACTAATCAATTGATGTATTGGATATTTGGATTGTTTTAAAAAAAATCATGTTATTATTATTGAGCTATTTTCAAGTTAATTATCATTATTTTTGTTTAAATAAAGGTGGCAAGTGTGGAAGTTCCTTTATTTGTGACATTTCATTTCATCAATGCGTATGAAGAAAAGGACGAAGAAGGGAGGATCACCGGAGTGGTCGCCGACTGCTGCGAGCATTACGCGGACACCACCATCCTCGACAATCTCCGCCTTCAAAACCTCCGTTCATGGTCCGGAGAAGACGTCCTACCAGATGCTAGGTAAGCATGTATATACTGTATTATTTTACGATTGAAAATGATTTTAGAGTTAACTTCGCTTTTGGTCCTTAAGGTTTAATATTTTAACAGTTATAGTCCAATTTTAAAAATTATAACATTTCAGGGCATTACTTTCAATTTCTTAACAATTTTAGTCACTTTTTGAAATCTCATCCAAATTAACGGCTGAAATCCATCAAATGAGGGCTATTTTTTAATTGAACCCTTTTCCCTTTTATTTATATGATACAAGGGAAAAATGTTCAATTACAAAAATAGCCCTCATTTAACGGATTTCAACCATTAATTTGGATGGGATTTTAAAAAGTGACTAAATTTGTTAAGAAATTGAAAATATAGACCCTAGAATGTTATAAGTTTTGAAATTGGACTAGAAGTATTAAAATGTGCAAACCTTGAGAACTAAAAACGAAGTTAACTCTTGATTTTAAATAGTTTTTAATCAAAATGACGTAGTTTTAATAGGTTTGTGTTTGACGGATAACTTAGATTCCTTTCGTATATATATTATTATTGCATATTAAATTGTTGGCCTTTTTAATGGTTCATTAACCTATAAATTTATATATTTAAACAGTATTTTTAACTTTATGTCGTCGATTCTGGTGTCCAGTACTAGGAAGTAGAAAATGAGTACGTGTAACTATATTTTAATTTTTAACGATCACATAATTGTCTTTTGCGAAGAAATTGCAGTAAAAAAAACGTATGTATCTAGATACGGTGAAATAAAAGAAAATTGAGACTATAGAAGTAAATATTATTGTATTTACTGCTGTTGCGTTTTTCATTTTAGTTTCTAGTGCTTTTTTATTTATTATTTACGTATAAAGAGTCGATTAAAATGATTAATTATTTTTTAATGAAACTTGCCTTCTGAATTCTTATGATAGTTGAAAATTTTTATTTTTATTTTTGTGACTTAAATAAAATTCCGTAGGCTACAAGGATGCGCGGTATGTATATTGGTTAGTGGGGCTCGGCTAGTGAAGATTTTCAGATAGTGGGTGGCTACCACACCCTCTCTATCGTGTAGTGGATAACTACCCGACTAGGATAGTAGTTGTCAAAACTAACCGAGACTCCGAGAGAAGTGTGAGAGAATTTGTAGCTTTAGTCTTCAACTATCCTAAGGGTGTCATACTCCTTCAAAACTACCCTAAAGCCAAGTTTTCATGTCACACACTTGGCATGCTCTTATTGGATAAAAACCAAGTACCCCCTAAGGGTACTTTTACCCCCCATACGGGCGGTTTGTTATGGGTTCCACCGGCAGACTTCTATAGTTCTATATCTATTTTAATGATTTTGATAATTAGAATGGATAGTATAATCTGTATTATATTATAATACACATGTATATATGATGAATTGAAGGACAAGAAACTAATTTTATAAAGTTTTTAAGTATATGGTATAATTCTTTAAAGTAAATGAGTGATAAATCGTCAAATAAATGAAAATTAATATGAAATCAAAATTATTTGTTACTTTAGCTTTTCTTCATAACTTTAAAATATGACGTTTTAAAATTTTCATATATACCGTTGTAAAAGTTTATTTTTGCCAATGACTTGACTTTTAGATGTAGATTTCATTCAAACTTGATGTGTGACTAAACGTGTGATCCGTCAAATTTTATTTTATTTTATTAGAAAAACGACTAGTACACGTATAACATCCCCACCGCATCATGCAGGCAAACCCTCTGGTTGTCTATTATTAATCTTACAATTTTTCAAATTTATTATTTTTTATAATATTTGCTACGGAATTACGGATTTTACAATGAATTCTGTGACCATTGTCATTTCGATCGCAAGCCAGTCGTTAAATTTTACAATGTATGATTTGCCATTGTAGAGTCGGACGGTTTAGGATACCGATGGATGGTCGCGAAAAAGGGGAACTATTTGCGGCATTAAACCCCGATGAACATGGAAGAGGGATGGACATGTGTAGCATCAATCCTAACTTTTTAGGGAAACAATATCGATATGCATATGCTTGTGGTGCTCAACGACCTTGTAACTTCCCTAACACCCTCACCAAGGTACAACTTTCATTGCACAATGTACAAGTCTCATAGCTACATTTTCTTCGACTCGTTACGAATACTAATGTTGACAATGTTTATACAGATAGACTTGGTTGAAGGGAAGGCGAAAAATTGGTACGACGAGGGCGCTGTCCCATCTGAACCGTATTTCGTGGCGCGACCTGGTGCAACCGAGGAAGATGATGGTGAGTTTGTGACTGACAATAACTTTTTAGCGACAATAAATTTACAAAAAAGGAAGATATATTAATACTCCCAAAACATTTACAATGAAGTGACGAGTAACCGGGCAACAAGTTGTGTCGCAACCCCTTACGACTGATTTTACAACCAAAAAGTTCATACGACAGATTTTTTGACCAAATTGATATTTATTTTACTTTTGAAAACGATCTGACTATATTTGCGACAGAAACAATTTCGACAACTATATTTGTGAACGTTTTTACGACTGGATTAACTTTTTATTTTATTTTTTTCCAAAAGTATCGACTATATTCGGGACCGAAACAATTACAGTCGCTATACTTGCGACTTATGACGAAAACATGTATATTGCTAATTTTCCAACTGATTTTTTCTGTCGCTATTTTGCTATCAGTTTCGTTAGTAACAAATTTAGAGCGTTTTCACCCATTTGTGTAGTAGTGCAATTTTAGCTGAATGATGAGAAAGATGATAACAATAACAACAATAACAATATGTATCTACAGGAGTCGTGATATCTATGATAAGTGATAAAAATGGTGAAGGATACGCGTTGATCTTAGACGGGATAACATTTGAAGAAATCGCAAGAGCGAAATTTCCATACGGGCTTCCATATGGACTTCATGGATGTTGGGTTCCTAAGAGTTAGGACCAAAAGATTTCGAAAAATCAACATGAAAATGTTGAGGATTGTTATCGTGTCACTAGTACACGCGCGAGTAGTAAAGTGTAGTTATGATTAAAATAAAATTATGTTATGTTTGGGTGAGATAAGAAAGAAAAGCAATAGAGCCTTAAGTTACATGAAGTGTTAGACTAGTGATTCTATTCTACAGACTTCTATTGCTAGTTTAGTTAGTTATTTCAGTTGTATATATATATATATGGTGTGTTGTGGTTGTTAGCATCATTTGTATTTTATACTACCATCATATGTGCTTTATATATAGATTATTTTTTGCACTTTATATATATCTTATTGTTTTTATGGTATGAGAGCATTAATTGTTCCGGTAACCTATATGTTACAAATGACATTTATCTGTTTCTTTCATGGTAGAAGAGCATATGTGCTTTATATATAGAATATTTTTTGCACTTTGTATTTATCTGATTGTTTTTATGGTATCAGAGCATCAATTGTTCTGGAAACCTTTTATGTTACAAATGACATTTATCTGATTATTTTCATGGTATAAGAGCATCATTGTTCCGGTAACGTTTTATGTAACAAATGTGGCGGGTGCGGCAAAATTTTCTTTCAAACATCTTCTCTTCAGTTATGGTACATTTTCTTGTCAATCTTTAGGATAATTCTTGAACATCATGGATGTAAATCAGCATGAAAACAATGGGATTGTTGCATCATCTAAACAAACATTTATATGTTCTAGCGTTTGAATCATCATTTACTTATTTTTAGACAGGAAATACTAAAAACATACTAGACATACAAAAAAACAAGATGGAAAAGTTTAAGAAGAGAAGAAATTAACAATTTAAAACTAGATGGGCTAGTTTAGTTATTCTTAAAGAAAAATGGGTTGATTCCGTCTGTCATATGAGAAATAGTCTCAGACTAGAGTTGATACAAAATTGTACAAATGAATGTCAAATGCCATATTATTCAATCATTCATCTCTGATCAGTATATACAGCATCAACATCATCAAGATCAAGTAAATTTGACATAAGTTCCTTGTTCAGCTCCATAGCTTCATCATCTACCTACAATTCACCAACAAATCTCAAGATTTTCAGAAACTGACACTTTAAAAAATCAGTTTTACCAAAAAATAGAAACTTCGTAAAACCACCCAAAACCAGAATTGGTAAAACCAAATAGATTATGAGTTTGGACTACTTAATACATCACTTCGTCCCATGAAAAATTGTAAAGTTCGACTCAAGACGTGGTTAAAGGAAAGTGAATTAGCGTGATGTGAGTCGAACAAATGTCTGAATAAACCTTCAATAATGGCATAATGTCACCAAATCTGATTCGAACTCGAGCAATAGCATATAGCATAAAAGATAATATAAGCCGAAGCCAATGACATTTGCAAGAGGTCTAAAATAAGCCACCCCACTAAAAAGATGTCATAATAGGCGACCCAATTGTGAAATGGATTTCATTTACACCAAGATGGACAACATAACAAAAATAGCAAGATTTTGTTGGGCATTGACTTCTCATTTTAATGCTAATTTAGGATTAAAACAAAGGGTATACAAGTGCCTTTATACTTGGTATAAATGACACCCATTTAAAAAACTGGACTTGGGTGGCCTCCTTTGATGCTTTTATAGTTAGGACGACCAGTGACTTCCTCTATGCTAGGATAAAATATATCTATCATCTATATAAAAAATTCCCTCCATTTCAAACAAGAGTCTGTTTCATATCTTAATGTCCTAACGAAGAGTGTTATCGCAAATTTAGTAATAAAATGAATTAGATTGTCCTAAAATAGCCTTCGATTTTAAAGACAGGATTTATAGTCATTTTGTTAATTTGTAATCAATCATGATTAGGTAAAATTATCCCAGATTGGCTGTCATCTTTAAATTATTTATAGTCATTAGTCATTACAAAAGTAGAGTGCACTCCTTCTGGACTAGTTTTCTCATTTGTGTTGCTCTAGAGGTTTGTTTCTTTTGTTCTTTTATATATTAATGATTATCCAAACAAAATGTGTCTACAACTTGATTTTAAAGTTATTTAGATTCAAAATTTGACTATCATCTATTCGCACTCCTGCATAAACACCTACTGCAAACTCTGATCAAGGTTCTAGCAAGCAAGTTCTATATGCAAAAGATATACAGTCTTCCCAAATGTCCTAAAACAATCACTATTTTCGGCTTGTAAAGGAAAATATGTGTAACTGATGATGTTATTATACCTCAATCATGGACAGCGGAAGTAACTCAGAGCCATTATCTTGTTCAAAGGTTATTCCTTCCTCACGCAATTTTGATAATATTTCTGCATAATTCTCCGACGAGCTTACAATCTTGTAGTATCTACAAAAGTAAGTTAACATTAAACTATGTTACATGAGCCCTCTACGATTTCCAAGATAAAAACCACCATAGAGATATATTTTTTTGCGAAGTTTATTCCCATGCGCAATTTAAGCTAAATGTTTGATTAATTGTCAAATATCTAAAACACCCTTCAACAAAGACCAAACAAAAGAATCTTCTGGACTCAAATCAATACTGTATGTTTATGCCATGCTAACTTTGGGGAAATAAGTATTTTAAAGTTTTGAACATGGAATCTTTCCCAAAACATAAAGACAAAGTGTTATAATTTGATTAATCAAATATTTTAAATAATATATTGAAACCGATAAAAGATCTTTTTTCTGACAGGGCAATTTTCACCTAATGATTTAAAAATTAGTCGATCTGTGTTACTGTTATGTGTTTATTGCTAATAAGTAAATTGAAAAATAGCTTACAAAGAAACAGGTCAACTTTTTGTTATCATATTTGACACACTGAGCACTTCAAATCAACCCGACCCAACCCAATTCTCTAATATTTTTTTTGAAGACAGATAGATACCTCTCAGACTTATCTTCTTCAGAGTCATCATCATCCATGGGAGGTTCAATGACATCATCAGCACCAGCATCTAAAGCAATGGTAAGTAGCTGATCCCTATCAACATCTGTAACTTTTACGTTCACAACTCGTGCCCGTTTGAATTTAAACATAATCGATCCAGGATCCGCCATCTTTCCACCACAATCCTTAACCACTTCTCTAACACGCGCCACCGACCTGTTGATTTTATCGGTTGAAACTTCAACTATTATACCAGCTCCACCATAACCGTATACCTGAGGGTATAGAATAGAACAGGACCCAACTTAGCATTATCGAAGGATTTGTGTACTTCGATCATGAATCAATGAGAAAAAGATGAAATTGCTACCTCATATACTTTCTCAATATATGCTTCTTGGCCTTTATCAGAAGCTCTCTTGATGTTTCTCTCTAAGATTTCCTTTGGCACATCAAGGTCCTTAGCTTTCTCAAGAATGGCTGCGAGAGCTGTATTTGATATTGGGCTCGGACCGCCTTTCTTCACACTAATTTTAAGAGAGATGATATTATTGATATGTTTGTGAGAATCTAAGTATGCGATTGATAAATGTTTTTCTACCGATTTACTAGTGAAGAACAACAATATGAAAGCTAGATTAACACTTCACATATTCTGTCACTAACAAAACATAACTTAATATGGCAATTCTTTATGCTGATACTATTCGGTTAGAGATGGCACTTTTGAACCTAAAAAGACTTACTTTGAGTTTATATCTTATCTCCAAGACTCCAATAGGTCAAATAGGTAAACTTTAAAACATCAGCTAAAGGGTTGATAATATTTAATACTCAAGTTTTACTAATTGTGTGTATGCGGGTTTGTGTTGTTAACAAAGTGTATATGGTGATTAAAAGAATAAAATTGGTAAAAACTAACAAATGTTATATGGTAACTAAGGATTTCCTTCAAAGATTTTCTTACAAGTAAGTTGATTTTAAATTTTTACATAAAGAGTATTAGATGATAATAAAGTAATAAAACAATAACTATGATAATAGTACTAGTAACAATAGTGTTTGTAAGTTAAAACATTGAACAACAACAAAAGTAAGGGGTTAGGGGTTAAACCGCCAAAATTAAATTGAGAATCGAAATGACATGTCAAGCCTGTAGCAGGTCAAAAAAGAGAACAATCATTGAGAAAAAAACTTCAAAGATTATAACAATACTTCAACAAAAGTTTAACTTAAAAACATTGCCAAAAATTAAAGAGTTAACATGGAGAAGTGGTGAATTTTTGAAGGTAAAATCATTATTAACACTCGTCTAAAAGTAAACCAGGTCAACGGGTCTTGGAAACTTAGCTAAAAACAACACCGGTCAACAGATATAAAGTTAGCTAAAGGGTGTTAAAACGATTACAACCAACAAAATAAGACTATTATATTTAAAGTGCGGGTATAATATCTTCTAAGCTCCCCACAGGTATATAAGTAAAGAATATGAGGAACTTACGCAGATACAACTTCCTTTCCAACTTTTGCATAGAGCTTAGCTTTCTTTCCATCTTGAATCCCCTGCATTTAGGCCTAATAATGAATGCAGAAACATAATTAAGCAATAAAAAGTTAAAAACCATACTCCAACTAACATTCACATAAATCTTCCATTCTACATCATCATTTCCCTTTTATAAGATAAAAATTCTATATCTCTCCATGTAACATACCTAAACTTAACCAATGAAAATTGACTTTTTTGAGAAGTGTCATGGACACTAGTTGACTTTTTTTAGTCAAGTATCTTATCTTCCACATTCAAAATTCAAGTACTTTTTGTAATGAAATGAATAGCAGAAACATCTGTTCTTATTATTCATTATATATAAAAATGCAAGTACCAAATACTACATAACAATTTTAAGAACCTAACTTAATAATTAAAGAGTAACCTTCTTATATTTGACCTAACCTTTCTGCCTGCAATTTTGCATGATCTTCTTCCCATACATAGAGGACCTCGAGTCCAAATCTTTCTAACAGAATTCGCAGACTGAAACTCGATTGGAGTAACCAATTTTGCACATGATGAGTAAAATGATGATGAAGATACATTCTTATGTAACCTAACAGTTACAGCCCCTAAAATCAAAAACACACCTTTTCAGCTATGAATAACCATAATCTATTCGAATGATATCAAATCGCGTAAAGGAATTGTCAATTTGAAGAAAACAATCGAATAAATGAAGTTTTATGCATCGGAAAGGGTTTAACCTTGAAGAGGAAATGAATTGGGGGATTTGAGAGGAACGCCGATGGAGAATCTGTATAGAAGTGCACCAAACGATCTAGTTGAAGAACTCATCGTGCTTAATGGATCACTGTGTGTATTCGGTTTGATTCGGGCGGATTTTTAGGGCAGAAAGTTGTGAAGATTCGAATGTTGAAGCTGTTTTGAAGAATGGGGAAGATAGAACATAGTGAAGAGGAAATTTCAGTTTTACCCCCTGAAACTTTATGGATTTGCAAAAAGGAAGGGCTTGATGTTTACAAGGTTTAACAATGGTGGAATGATATAAAGTATTAGATGTCCATCTGACCTCTTCCGTCGATGATAGGAAGTGGTCATGAGGTCACGGGTTTGATCATTGAGGGTGCGTTTGGTTGTGGAAAACACACCATGTTTTTCATTTCTGTTTTCTAAGAAAAATGAAAAACAGAAAACGTGTTCAAATTGTAGTTTTCTAGAAAAAATTTCCAGGGAAACAGAAAACTGTGTTTTCTAACATTTAAACTAAAATTGGAAAACACTTTTTTTTTCCATTTCCATTTTCCGAATTCGTTTTCCAGTTTTCTACTTTGAAAAATGGAAAACCCATCTTTTGGTGTATAATTCGTTTTCAAAAAATTTCATGTGTTTTCTAAAGATGGAAAACCCATTTTATTTTCTAGAAAACTGAAAATGGAAAATTGGATAACGTTTTCAACAACCAAACGCACCCTGAGGCACCCGGTTTTATCCCAGTTGATGGTGGATTTTTTCAAGGACGGTTCAAACGAATGGTCTCGGTTACCACATTGTTAGCGTTTCACGAGTGTCGTAGGTAACATGAACGCCAAATGTAACCCTGGGTTACCGGGTCATGATGTTTGTTGTTAAAAAAAAATAGATGTGAATCTTTTTGTACAATGAATTCCCCTACAGAAATATTGGTATTAAATCATAGAAATGAGCAATGAAGATGAATATAAATAGAGTTTAAGACAATATCATAAACATTAAACTACATAACTAATTAACTGTTTAACTTAATCCCCACAATACTCTTGACCATATTTTCTGCCATCTTCACTAACATATGCCGACAAGTTAATATACTTATCTTCTTGCGTCAACTTTCTCCACTTTGATCTACAAATTACACAAGTCCTCGACTTTTTACTCCTCCACGCCACCAAACACCTAACATGAATCGGATTCTTACACGTGGCACACGCTACCACCCTCCGACCAGCCGCCGCCAACTCCTCCAAACAAACCGGACAAGTGGAACCCTCTTCTATATGCACCAACGACTTGTTGACATTCCATAAACTGTACAACTTATGAAACCGGCGTCTGATTGGCGCACTGACGACCGCTTCACCAGAGACATTGGCGGATAGGAGGCGTGTGAGTTGGCACGGACGGAGAGTGCGACGACGGAGACAAGGATCGTTGAGGGGGAGTGAGAAAACGTGAATGTAGAGAAAGAGAATGTGTTTGCATGGGATGGTGGGGTCAGGGACAGACTGCCCTCACCCCACCATGGCCTGTCCTCGCCTTATCATCTGGGCAGGTGCATGTAGGTGTTGTGGAGAGGGTGACAGTATAGACGTTTCCGGTGGGGTCGAGGATGAAGAACTGGGAATTGGTGCGGTGGAGGAGGCGTTTGCCGGTGATGAGTTCCGGGGTGGTAGATGGTTGCATATTGTGTAGGTATGGAAATGAATGTTATTGGTATATATCAACTTATAACAAATGTGATGATGATGTGAAATGAGTAAATGATGGATTGATGAAAACTTTGGTACAAATTATTGATGCAAGTTTGAATGAGTTGTCAAAATTAGTAGTGGATTGACTTGGGAGACAATGATATCCTGGATTTATGCATGAATTGATAAAAATATTGGAACAACTTTTTGGTTATAGCTTGAAGGAAGGAATAAGGAGGGGAACCAGGCATAAAAGGTGGGAATTTTAATGTGGTTTCTATGAAATGGGTTTATGGTTGTCAAAAAGAAAAGATAACTTGTGACTTACAAGTTAGTTGTAGACTTGTAGTTGTCAAGTGTCCATTTAAAAGGTTACGTTTGGTAAAAGTCTAAAGAACTTTTTTTTTATTTGACTATGTTTTTCAATTATTAGATAATTAATTATCAAAGGGTACGTGCTTGTTTTAGTGGTATTAGGTGATTAGGTGATGATGAGGAGACTTGTTGATAAAAGGTCACAAGTTCGATCCTCGAAGCCCTTAGGTTTTTACCACAATGGGTCTTCGTGCAGTGATTTTTTACCCGATCCCAATAAATATCATTTCTTCACCCTTGGGATCGATCATTCAAAACTTATTATCCTCTTTAGCATCCATGATACAAACAATGAACCCGAACTCCTTTTCGGTCCACCAATTTAACATTGTTGGTAGAAAAATATAAAAATGTGAAAGATTTAGAAAAGGAGTATATTTGAGAGATACGTGAAAATATTTCGTGGTGAAAATGTGAAAAAGATGAGTAATTTATAGGGAAATAGAGAAAAAAAACTAAACAACAGTCTAACAATGGTTGGAATTTTAAATTCAAACTTTCTTACCGACGCTATCAACACAACGCCAGACCCCGATTTTGCAACCATAGCATCCCTAGGGACAGTGAAGGGGATGCCATGAGACGTCATTCATGGCACTTCACGCCCACTACACTTGATCTTAAAAGTATGTGGCTTAACCCTAATGTCTTGTCAGTATAGTCCCACATTAGATAGTTAATGGAATGATCACTACTAATCTATATTAAAAACGTACACGTACCTAATCTTTCAAAGTGAACATTTCAACTAATTATATATATGTAATATGTATCTTAAGTAACCTTGTCTCCCCCCCCCCCCCCCCCAAAAAAAAAAATAACCAAAATATATTATATATATGTAATATGTATCTTAAGTAACCCTACCTCCTCCCCCCTCCCCCTAAAAAAAAAAGTAACCAAAACTGAAAGAAAACCAAAAAACCGATTAGTTTTTTTCAGAAACTAGAATTTTAATTTGGGTTAAAAATCAAACCGAACCGAACCTTACCGTGCTAAAGACCTCAAGTAGTCATATGATGATATGATAGCCGGTAGCCCAGCCAAACTCACTAAAGCCTTTTCGGCTTCTCTCTATTTGAAACCCTAACACAACATCCACATTTCACGATTATCATCAATGGCGTCTCGATACCGCTCATTTTCCAGACCAGCTTCCACAATCTTCAAATCCATGTCCACTCCTTCCCCTAAATCCACTTCAATTCCATCTCTCTCTCCCCGTGCATCTCCATCAACACCCCTAACCAGGTAACTCCACAAATCCCGCCCAATTTTCAACGGGCTTTTCATGTTTTCTGTACTTTCAGATTCTGATTCGCTTGCATTCCGTAAGTTTATAGAAAAGTCAACGTTATTGTTGCAGGTCATTTTGTCGAATAGGTTGTGTGCAATCTCTGTTGCCGTTACACACAGCGGTTTCATCTGCTCGGCTGACATCTTGCCTCGGGATAGACTCGAAAGGGTCAAGGTCTTTGTCTCAGGGTATGCTTTCCAGTGCCAACCCGGGAGTTTGATATTTTCTCCCTTATTTTTATCTGTAAGCATACTACTTTGTGTTATTTCGTTTTTGTATGATATGATTTCATGATCATAAGTGTTTTTAAGGGTTGAATCAATGGAATGTGATGATTGATATTTGTTTAAAATGGATAATGTATTTGAATCTGAAGTAAGTTAAGTCAGTGGATCTAGTGGGTTGTTTGTCTCATAGTTGTCAAAGGTTAAAAAGGGAGGTATGAATGAATTAAGCTAGGAACATAGTATAAATGATGGCGGTGACTATGGTTTTTATTATTTAATTTAGTTAGCTTTTATTTTAATTAGTTATCCTTTTAGATTTAAATAAGTAAAGGATTGAGTTATTTTTATTTAAAAGTTTCATGCCTATCTTGTAGATAGGAGCATTATTTAAGGATGTTATTATTCTTGCGTTTAGTAGTTTTGAGTTTTGAATAAAATTGAAGAAGAATTCTTCGTTCTAGTTGTTTCTCTGCTTGAACACTCGATCCGGCTTAATTTGCGGTGTGAAACTGCATCAGTTGGTATCAGAGCTCAGTAGACGATTCAATGGCAATTCCGGAGCCGGATTCCATTTGTTTTCCACGTAGATCCGCCGACCGAGGCAACGAGGACCACCTACGGGATCCCCGGGACATAGCGGAAATCAAGAGGCTGCAGCAACGGGTCTGGGACTTGGAGCTACAGCGGGAGGGACGCTATGAGGCAACAGAACCCGATTCGTTTATCTGGGATGACGAAGAAGGTTTGGAGGAAACCGAATCAGATTTCATCGTCTGGGACGGTGAGAATGAGGAGGAGACTCCAATCTATCAAGAACCGCAATATGATGAAGATGGCACGATTCCCGACGTGGAAGAGTGTTTGACCGTTCAAAGTTTTCTTGGATGGATCACTTTCCCGCCGTCCGTTTCTTTGCTCGCGCGACCCGCACAGCCCATAGCAGCAGAGCAAACCATGCCGCCCGCGCGATCCATGCCTTCCATGCCACGTGCACCGTCCATGCCACCCGCCTCAAAGGATAACTGGGTAAATTGTTTGCATTATTGTTTTGTATTCACGTCGAAGTTTCAACGTGAAACAAGGAAACAGTTCAATTTTGCACATGAGGAAAAATATAGCACAAAGATTGAATCTCATTCTGAAATTTTGGCTTATGTTACAAAAGTGGAGTTTAAAAATTCGTTTTTAATTGTTGATTACCGTGATGTTTGGAAGTCGGTTAGCAGGGAAAATAATTTGGATGTTTATGGGAGTGAAATATGGAGTTTAATTTGGAATGTGGTTATCTTATTAGGTGGCATAAAAGGCAATAAAATGCGATGGGAGTTAATTAGGAATGGTAGTTTGTTGACTCAATTTCAATTGGGATTTAAGTTTGGAGCTCACGACAACAATAAGATGGTGAATTCCTGCGAAGATGTCTCACGGATACCGTTCGCATTGGAATCTTCCCAAAAAGATGAGTTTCTAATTTTGGTGCTATCCACGAAATTGGTTTTACCGTTTGATTTTTTCCTATATCCCTTGAATTTGGGATTTCAAAACAGCAAGAATGTATTTTGGCACACCATGGATAAGTTTAATGTTGTTCGAGCTAATCTATTCAACGTTCTTAAGACTCGAGGACGAGTCTTTTTCAAAGAGGATGAGAATGATGCATGGGGACCTGACAACCCGATAGACCCGGGACCTGTCGGTCCAATGGGTATTTACTTAAAGTTGACCGGGACATTTCGTCAGGCTAAACTCCGATTGGACGAAGATCTTCAATACGTTCCGTTCGATCCCGGTGGGTTTGAGACGAGAGGCAAAACTCGAGGACGAGTTTTTTTTAAGAGGGGGAGTATGATGGCGGTGACTATGGTTTTTATTATTTAATTTAGTTAGCTTTTATTTTAATTAGTTATCCTTTTAGATTTAAATAAGTAAAGGATTGAGTTATTTTTATTTAAAAGTTTCATGCCTATCTTGTAGATAGGAGCATTATTTAAGGATGTTATTATTCTTGCGTTTAGTAGTTTTGAGTTTTGAATAAAATTGAAGAAGAATTCTTCGTTCTAGTTGTTTCTCTGCTTGAACACTCGATCCGGCTTAATTTGCGGTGTGAAACTGCATCAATAAACATGCCAGTTATAGAGGTTTTAGACATGTTTTAGCTTTGTTTAGGCTGTTTTAGGTTGATTCCGGGCCATTTTTCAATGTAATAGAACAGTCTGGTCAGTCAGAAGTTACAGAATTTTGCCAGAATTTGCGGGATTTGACCAGAAGCTTGCTAGAGTGCCTAGATGGCTGCAAGGGCCAAGGGGTATTGCCTGCACCTCAGCACGCATCTTATGCACCATTGACAACTATGGTTTATTTTAATGAGGACTATTGAGAACTGAAAACTTTTGCAATCTGGAAAAACAGTCTTTATCCATCAAATAACTTCTCTCTGTAGCATTACCTTAAATAAATGTTGATATTAAACTCGTTAGATAAACTTGATTTTCAGTCATTATGACACTTTTTTCAATATACATCTAAAACTTGAATGTTGGGAGTCCATCTTTGCCAAACTAATGCTTTAATATGTTTTTATTTTGTCCCATGTAAATGCAATGATTGTCGTTTACGGAAAAGTTCATTCTAGAATTACCTTTTTGCAAATTGTAATCATTACAAATATTGATAGAATGATTTAGCTGTAGGACATGCTTCACTAAATGTTAGATGGTTTTTATCTTTCTACATATACCAGATATAACTAGATAGGATGTGCATTAGCTGAATATGAACCCTACCAGGTATAACTAGTTAGGAATTAGGGTGTGCATAATCTGAATATGAATCCAAATATCCAATATAGAAAAGAGTAGTAGATGAAGCTTATGGACTTGTTTAGATTTTGCATGATTGTGCACATAAGACCATTTCCAATGTGACAATGTGGATGAGTTCTGTGAGCTAACGTCGGGCCGGAGGATGTGGTGAGGAGAGAGGGTGGGTGAGATCTGTTTACACGGAGGGCCTGGGGCGGGAATGCGAGAGGGAGAGGAGAGAAGAGAGACAGGCAAACATGGAGGAGAAAGGATGCCCCTCTCCACGGGAGACCGTCTTATATGTTGCAATTCTGTTTTGTTTTGTGTCATGACTCTAAATCTTCATAAGTTAGTTATGGATGCTTGATGTCTCCCAGTTTGTCTCATAAGATTTCTTCATATAGTGGTCTCATATAGTCATATCTTGCATACTTTTAATCACCTTTCTTTTTATCTAACACATTATTATACCTTTGTTCTTGTTATCAGATTTTAGATATGTTTTCTTGTTCCTCATGTGTTAAGTTTTATTGAGTCACTTTTGTTCAGTAGATTGTTCTTCTGATTTTTTTTAGACTGCAACACCTGGCCTTTTACTTCTTCGAACATCTGACCATGTGTTGACAAGTTTGGTCAAAAGATGTTCTATCTGCCTTTGTACTGGGTCCAAAGAATAACATGAAAACATGATGTAGGCTCTTATACTTTTGTGGTCGGTTTGACTTTGCTGAACTTCTATAGTTCTTTACTAAGGACTGACACTTAGCATAGGCTAACTCTAAGTATCATTCTATGTTACTACAGAATTTGTCAGCACTATTTTTACTTCATTGGAGTTCGACTAACACCTGATTTTATATACAAGCTATTAGCTAAATAAGCAAACTAGATTAAGGAACTACAAATACATCAAGAACCCCCCAAAAATTTCTACAAATACACTATTTCTAACAGTTTTGACTAGTTTTACGGTCTAATAATGCCTTGGGAGTTGGGATAAAAGCAAAAGAAAAAGAATGTTTGGAATAGGAAACATTTATTTAAAAGAGGTGGGATAGAGTGCAAGTTTTTGTGTTAACTGCATGTTTCTGAAAACTTTTGCAAATTACTCGAGTAGCTTTCTTTGAGGTTAGCAATGACTACAATAAGCCTTTTATGCTATACTAGTTGGGTATGATGTAAATGAGACTGAGAGAAATTATGGAACTATTTAACCTACACTGCTTAGGGTTCAAGGACATGGATGGTGTTTCCTGTACCCATGTATATGTCCAATTTCTTAGGTAACATGTTGCCATGGTGGTGAATTGGTGTAATTGGGCCTGCCAGTGAATTGGATCATGATTCCTTTCATAGTTTCATTAATAATCATAGTATCCTACCAAATAGATCATGATCTGATCCACATTCCAACTATAGTAAGAGTATCTAGATCGATATATATATAAATAATAGTTTTCAGTAATAGCTTTTTTTCACCCACTAACCACCACTTGCTGTAATCACCATTCGCCTTTGCTCACTGCTGCTGTCACCACCCACCTTCGCCCTCGTCCAAAAAGCTTACCAATCGCCTTCGTTCATTTTGTTGTTTGGGTCCTTTCTCTCTCTCTCTCTCTCTCTCTCTCTCTCTCTCTCTCCATATTTCTAGCCACAAACCACAAACTTCAACTTTTCTCAAGAATTCTGCTACTAATAATTATGTTATTTGTTGGCCCACAATTTGGACAAAAGGTAAACTTTTGTTGAGAAAGACAATACTGACCAACCCTAAACCCTAAATTCAGAATAGGATTAGGAACCAAAACCTCTTGGTAGTGATTGTATCGGAAAGGGTGGTGATATGTGGCCGGTTTGGATGCATCAACCCTAGTATTGTCCTCAAGGGGACAACATGGTTGTAAATTGGTGGTTCTTTAATCTCTCCTACCAAAAGGTTGTGGTTTCAAAATTCAAATTCTGCAAAGTGTAGGCGTTGTGATTTTAGCTGTTAAAAAAAAAAAAGAAATCAACCCTAGTATTGATTTTTGCCTAAATGGACTGATCCACTGGATTAATGAATCACATTTTTGGTCCATTGGATCATATAAATGGATCGGATCGCAACAGATCTGGATCATGGTCCAGAACAGACTGTGGTAAAATGGAAATGCATTTCTCACTGTTAGATGCTTCATATTTGCCACCCATGGACACTGTAACAAGTTTCTTTCTAAATGCACACACCACTTCCCTTGGCATGTTTAATATTGATTGACACACTTTCTAACTTATTTCTTCTTCTTCAGAGATGGGTCTCAGCGTGCCTCGGTAATGAACGACCGACCGACTGTATGTTAAAGACGACATTTGAATTTTTGATATTTTAGCAACAGTTTCGCATAACAGAAGCATATCCCTGCAGAACTCGAACTCTTAAACTTTCACTCTCAGTTGTCATCAGAATTCGCCCCTTAATGTTACTGTCTCATTTTCCAGACTTGTTCTTGTTTAAGTTTTGTTTGCTGAATTTAGTTTTCTGAATGTTGGATTTTATCAGTTCTTGACTAGTTTTATTGTCTAATAATGTCTCGTTTTCCAGACTTGTTCTTGTTTAAGTTTTATGGTCTAAACCTGGAATATGATTAGGAATCGAAAGGGTGGTGGTTTTCCAACCATAAGGTTGTGAGTTCAAATCGTGCTCTTTGCAGGTGTGGTGGTTTTAGTCGTTTAAAAAGAAAATCAACCCTAGTACTGATTTGCCTAAATGGATTGATCCACTGGATTAATGAATCACATTTTTGGTCCCTTGGATCATATAACTGGATCGGATCGGAACAGATCTGGATCATGGTCCAGTACACTAACAGATTAGATGCTTTATATTTGCCATCCATGAACACCATAACAAGTTTCTTTCTAAATGCACACATCATTTTTCCTGGCATTTTTAATCTCGACTGACACACTTTCTAACTTATTTCTTCTTCTTCAGAGATGGGTCTCAGCGTGCCTCGATAATGAAGGACCACCGTATGTTAAAGACGACATTTTGACCTTTTAGCAACAGTTTCGCATAACAGAAACATATCCCTGCAGAACTCAAATTCTTAAAACTTTCACTCAGTTGTCAACAGACTTCATCCCTTAATGTTACTGTCTCATTTTCCACACTTGTTCTTGTTTAAGTTTTGTTTGCTGAATTTAGTTTTTTGAGTGTGTTTGTTGGTTTTAATGAATTTAAGCATGCAACTGAAAATACAATATTAATGTCTAGAAATTAAAGTTACATAAAAAATAATAAAAAGTGTTTTGGTGTGTACAAAATGTATGGGAGTCACGCGGGTGGGGTCAGGAGAGTAAAGATATGGTCTGAAACCTGCGTGCCTGTCTCACGTAAAGCGCACGCTATATACACCACTACCTGCTGGTCAACCATGTTTCAAGCAAAAGTCAAAAGTCAAAAGTCAATACTTTCTCCACTATTTTCCTAATTGCTTTATTAATTTTTTATCAATTGAAACTTTTGCATTTCTTATTTCATGAAAGTATGTTTTATTTTTATTAGAGATTGAACGCACACCTATCTAAAATACACTTTTAATGTGTATTTAGCAGGACCTTTATTTATAACACCTAAAGAAGAATAAACTTATAGATGCTACTATAAAGAGCGTAACCATAAAACTTTCGGAGTAGTACTAAGCACAATTTTTTTAAGGGTGCAGCACAGTATATGCAAAAAAGATATCAAATTTAATTCATGGTGAGCACGAGTTTAAGGGTACATGAATTACATTTCGACTAATGCTAGTTTCGTCCTTGGTTCAGTAAATGATAATACATTATTGGTTACATGAGATATAAATTATAAGATTTCATAAGCCAGAAGTAGATGTGATATATAATTTATAATATGAAAAGCGTTAAGAAAATTATCAATTTTTGTATTAGTTGTTTATAAACATAATTTTGGTTAGCATGTTTATCCTATCTAATAATAAAACATGTCGGGTTTTTTTTAACCTTTTAAAAAGAATAATACAAAGAAATATTATAAGGTTAATTGGTTAACGACATGTTTAACCCGTCTATTATTATTTAGAAATATGACATCAACCCGGCTGTTACCAGTTTAGAATTGCACAGCTTCAAATGTGCCAAACTTAATTAGGATAGATGTTTTTATATACAATAAAGGGTGAATTTATATATAATCTTAAAAAATTTGTTAAATATCATATATATACCAATAAATACATACATATCATGTTTTCGTTCATCAATTCAGTTAGTCAAATATGTTTATGCAACATGATTAATGGATAAAAGCTTCAATTTTTTTATTTGTTCACCTTTTATTAGATGTTTATTGATAATAAAATTCAATTTAATTTCTTTTCTTTTTTATGTCAGATACTTACAATTCATCAAGTATAACTGTATAAATATCTTGTTATCAGAAGATAAATTTTTGTTTAAACTTAAATCACTCTTTATAAATGTTAAAATATAACCATGTAATTAAGTTATAAAACATGCTTTTATCTTACTCTTATGTGAAAATAGGCACTTAAGTGTGCATCATGACAAATCATTAAGGTAAACAAAACTTTACCAGATTTATTTATTTAGAGGAGTACATAAACTGTACGGATTGCAAGACTATATCATAATACTTGTTTAAATTCTGAGTTATAGATTATATCATCTATATGATATATATATGACAATACATACATTTTATATAAACATAGTTTTTCACAATATACTAATTTAAAATTCGAGTTTAATAGTGTGGTGTATATATGGGTGGTAGTGTCAACTGCAAAGTACATTCGAATAAGAAATGTAGAAAACATTCCAAGCTTTACATCTAAGGATTGTTTGATAGTTGCTAATCCGGTTCGGTCAGCTCTGATTGCTGACTCGATCAGCGGTCAACGCCTTTGATTTATATATAATTATGGCGGACTTGGTCCGCAACATCTGACCCCAGCACAAAATCTGGTTAACCCAGTCCGTGATTTCCATTTTTCTGACCAAGTCCACTAAACTAATCGAGTCTTTTTATTTCCAAACAGGGCCAATTTAATTGTTAAAATTAACAAAGTAATATTTATATGTATAATTAGTTGAAAGTTATTGACTATATAAGGCGGGTAAAAGGGGGAACTCATCGATCATAATCATATTATGTGGACTTTTTTTTAATTATATATTAGTTTATCAGTTTTGAATTTAAATCGAAAGAAAAAAAAAATTGAATGGTAAAATAAATTTTAAAGATTTATTACTTTTTAAAAGATATATCATAAATCACGAAAAAAATAATATGAGTATGATATTGTTATATTTTTTTAAATGACATTTAGTGTAATGCATTATGCGATATAACTGTGTTATACAACTTATTTATATAATTTAGAAATGTGTTATGAGTGCTTAAAATGCAAGAATTGAGAAAGGGCACCGAAATTGGTCTGCCATTACTTTATTTTGGTCTTTTTAATTTTAATTAACATGTAAATTCCAACATACTTGACAAATACATTAAGGATTTACATTATGTAAGATTTGTATAATAAAAAGGCAAAAAACATGTGGTATAAGTTAAAATAATTTACCAAACAAGAATATAAGAGTGAATATGCTATTTATAAAAACTGTTTTAAAGCAATTTCACATGTTTGAAAGATAAATTTGGAGGGGTAGAGTTAGGAAATATCATCACACATGTTTTTTAACAACAAATATATAAGTTAATTTTAAACTATTTCATCATTAATGACTTCTTCTTAATAACTCTATTCTATTTAAAGAGGCAATATCTTTTAGCACTAGGCTACAAAATCCAAGATGACCTCATCACACATATTTAAGTGTGGTCTTTCTCATGCTAAATTTCAATGTTTGTAAGCTTCTCTAAAAACAATAAAGATTGTTAAATACTTAATCTCAATTACCTTTTAGTAATGATTATAAATATTTTTTTAATATAATAGACATTATCACTAATAAATAAATAGTTAAATACATAAGGAGTTTGAGTGAATACAACTTATGTCACAAATATTTTATTCCCTTGCATGTTGAATTCAAAGAGGTGTGCTTGAAGAGCTAGAGCTTTTGACTTTTATGATGCAGAGTCTAAAAATTGTTACCATACTCTCATATTGAAGTCGCCAATCTATCATACTCTTATTTGGAGTAACATTTATTAATAAAAATTGTAGTTGTTGTGTTTAATCAAACTCTAATTGGTGGCTTTTGTGAAGTCACAAAAATGTAATTAAAGAATTCTTTTATGATGTCAAAATAGAGCAAAAAAGGTCTTAACCGTGTTTGCAAAAGTTGTTTATTCAAAGTATAATATGTGTTAAAACATTAAAAAAAAGTTCATTTAGCCTAAATAGACTTCTATCTATTGTTTACGAGAACATGAAAGAAAAAGTTTGAATCACTCGTTTTTATTTATTTTAAAATATTAATTTTTTGACGAGATATGAACATTTGGACTCAAAATGGGCCCGGCTCGCAAGATAATTGGGCCGGAAGACACGTGCAAGATAATTTTTGTTAACTATAATACTCTAGGCAAATTTCATATTGGTCGTGGACATGAGAGATTCCTGGTTAATAAGGAATGTCTAGTCTCTAATATCATCAACGCGTTTTGAACGCTTTGGCTATGGATGCGAGGAGAACCTCACAATCAAATGTGCTCGAAGTGGCAGCAATCCAGGGATATATGACATCCTTGGGAAGTTTTCACTCAGACAACCAAACGCAAATCCGTAAACTCTTATGGGCAAAGCGGACAATACTAGTGGTATATATACATGATGCATGATGAGATTATGATTTACATGAAAATTGGGTTATTTTGACACATATTGTGATTTTCAACATATATTGTTGAGTTTTTTTTTTTTTTTTAATTCTTGATTATGATTTATAAATGAACAATATTAACACTATGAAATATGTTTGGATGAAAAACCTAGTAAAATATAAGTGTTGCTTATTTACGTGCACCGACACAAAGTCATCTTGTGTTGTTGAATTGTTGGTACGTAGTGCATAGTATGACTTTGACCAAAGTGTGGTCTATTGTACATATAATCCAACATCAAACTTAATTCCTCCCATTACATGCACATTATGATGTTTTGTTGTTTTGAGGATATTTCCAATGAATTTGGGTGTTATATGTTTTGTTGCAATGAACTAATGATGTTTATTCAGTATACGCCATACGGCACCTATTAGACTTAGCGTATGTGAGAGTCTCGTAAATTAGACGTAATAAGGGGTGTTAAACGTGTTAGGTTGACGGATTGAATTGTTCAACCAGAACATGACCCGTATCTTTATTTGTGTAAAAAACATCAACATAACATGCGCATCGTGTAAAATCGTGTGACCCGAAAATGACCTGTTTATTTAAATATGTCGAACTGGTTGATGGATTGGAGGGTAGTAATCAGATTGTCGATGTGTTAATTAGGTTGGTAGGTTGGTAAACAAAACTAGGTTAATTATATGGGTCACAAAAGGGGTCAACTGGGTTACTGGGATGACTTGTATCATTAAATAGTTGACCGAATCGACTTGTTTAACTAAATGTGCTAAACATGTCAATGAGAACACGACCCATTTAGTAAAATATGTGAACATGAACACGACCGGTTTTTTAAAGGAGTTATTATGCTAATTGAAAGCCTGGTTTTTTATGTAGTGTTTCGAGTTTTTTTTAGAAATTACCACTCATTTATTTACTATGAAGGGAGTTTGTTAAAAAAGAACTAAGGAGTGTGATGGATGGATCATGTGAACATGATGATGATGAAGCATGTGTGTGCAAAAACACCTCTAAATGGTGATATTGGTGTGATGCTATTTCGTGACATGATGATGATATGTTTCTCAACCTTACCGTTTTCTCATGGACAAAAGCTCAAATCTAACTCTTTTTTAAAATTAATTATATCTTCATAACTAAAAATATAAAAGTAAAACAAGTCATATGTAATTATTCTTTAATAAAATAATATGAAATAATTCAATAAATGTTGATGATAACACTATAATTTAGCCTCATTTTCATTTTAGACGAGTTGCTTTATTTTCTATTATAATAACCTATTTACATAAAATAAAAATGCTATTATTAGAGTTAGAGAAAAATAGAAACCAACAATCGTTTTCTTACAAAAATAACAATATTTACTCTTATGTTATATCTTAATAACCAATTTACATAAAATAAAAAAAGCTATTATTAGAGTTAGAGAAAAATAGAAACCAACAATCGTTTTCTTACAAAAATAACAATATTTTACTCTTATGTTATATCTTAATAACCTATTGAAATTCGGTTATTTCAACTGGGATACTTTAATCTCAAGCTAAATATATGAAAATCAAAACAATTAAAAAGACATCAATAATAAAAGTTACTAATTTGATCTTAACTTATTAGTTTATTAAAATTGTTATTATGTGACTACCTCTTTAATCTTTTATAAAAGTTTAAGGAAAAAGAAACTAATGGAACCCACCTACAAGTTAACCGTGATAGGATAGCAGATTAATGAGATTAGGTCCAATGGCAAAGCCGTTAAAGTTAGAATGATGAAGCTCTCTTTAAAATCAAGGGTATAGTCATGCTTTTCATGAATTGGTATAAGTTATTTTGATATAAATTAAGTGGTAGAGATGTTTAAATAGCTCGAAGCTCGTTCAAAAATAGTTCGGAAAAAGTTTGCTCCAAAATGGCTTGGTTATAAATGAACTGGGGTTTGGAAACAATTCAACCCGAGCTGGTCATGGTTAGGCTCATTAGCTCGTTTAAAAGTCGAGATTGGTTTTTAAAAATTCTTAAAATCAAATGGTTTTCAATTTACCGTAAACCTATATATTTATATATACATATAGTTATTTGATTTTGAATACCCACATATTATCTTATTAATCAATCTATAAATCTATATATATAAAATTCAGCCTAAACATCTGGTCTTCTTTTTCTTATTGAAATGGAGTAAACCTTAATCAATTTCATTAAACTTTTTTGTATTCTTGATTATCGACAAATAACAGTCATGTCACTTGAAAATCTCAATAATTATATATAAATTAACTTATGCCTTAGTTTTAGTCAAATACCCAAATACTAATTGCTACCTATTTACCAGTACAAAGTTTGTGAATTTTCAAATGACTCAGTGATACGAAACTCAATTGAAAATATTTATTAAAAAAATTCTAGCTTGAATTTGGCTCGTATGGAGCTCGAATCAACTCGGCTCGCTAACCTCGCTTACAAACTAAGTCATCTCGGCTCAACTACAAACCGACACCAGCTCTGTTAGATTCAACTCATGAAGAGCCCTAAAAGTAAGATCCGTACTATATCATCTTTTTTTTTTTTGAATTTCAAAGATTATAATACTAAAGAATTAGGAACTAGTAAGGAGCTAAAAAAAACAAGAAATATAAGAAATTACAACGAAAAGTTATACCACGACGACCATTCTAACGACGGGTTTTTACCCCTATTTTTAACACAAGTAAATGCCTAAAATTTTATGTCTCCGATAATCTCATCCAAATTCTTCACCCGATTGTTGAAGTGCTTTTCATTTCATTTCGCACCTTCCATATGCAACATCTAGCCATTAAATTGTTTTTTATAAACTTCCTTTAACAAGTTACAAAACAAGGACAATAAATAAAGGAAAAAGGACCCCACTTTTGCACTGTATGATCATCTCATCTTAAATAAGAAAGAAAGACAACAGAAAATAACCTCAAAATCCACCATTACTCCCCAACTGTGTGCGTCTCTTTGGTGCAAAATGGACTGACGATCCGTAAATGCTCTGCTTCTGTCTCCCTTCTAGGGTTTCCTTCTAACATCCTTTCACCCATTTGAGGCAAAATCTCAAACTCCCAACTTGAGTTTCACTCGAAATTCACAATCTTTAGTGATCCAATAATGAAATTCCTGCATTTCATGCTTGCTGCTGCGTGATTGTGAGGGAAACCCATTTCAAGTTTCAAGTAAAAGAATAAGACAAGAAACAGGGGTAAACGACATCGTTCCATTTCAAAGCAAGGTGATTGTTAATTGTTAATTGTTAATTGGTTATTGTCTCTCTTTCTTTCTTTCTTTATCAATCTTGTCGTGCCATTGCTTGGTCAATAAGCATTCTTGAAAATCTTCATTAGAACAAGGGTAAACGACATCGTTCCACTTATCCTGTTTTCTTTGCTTTTTGTTGCTGAATAAGAAGTGTACACGTTTTTTTTTTCTTTTTTTTTCTCCTTTTGCTATCATGGTTTTTGCTTGTGCATATGAAGTTTTATGTTCTTGAATCACACATAGTGGGTTTGATTGAAAAATCTTAGTTGGGATTTTGGAATCTTGACTTTCTTTTCTGTTTTTTCAAACTGGGTTCTTTAGAGTAAATTTAAGATTTTTATGTTGTTTGGGATTCTTGATGGGAATTTAGACAAATAGGGTTTACAAAATTCTGAACAAGATTATATTTTTATGAAAGATTCTTTGTGGGTTTTAAATTTTGAATGGTCACATGATCAGAGGATCAAAATCAAGTGTTCTTTGAAGTGATTTGTAATAGGAAAGATAAGAACAAGGGTTTGTTTCTTTTATTTTTGGTGAAATTTTGATCATTTTGTTTAGCAATCTTTACTGGTTTTAGAGTAATGATGGCGGTCACTTCGGCTTGCAAAGAGGACACTATGGGGATGGACAATGGCAAATATGTCCGGTACACGCCAGAACAAGTTGAAGCTTTAGAAAGATTGTACCATGATTGCCCAAAACCGAGCTCACATCGTAGACAACAACTCATTCGTGAGTGCCCAATCCTCTCAAACATCGAGCAGAAACAGATCAAAGTTTGGTTTCAGAATCGAAGGTAGAATCTAAAATTTTTGATATTCAATTCTTGATCTTGAAACACCCCTTTCATCTTAAATTCAATAAAGAAATTCCATTTTGGGATAGAACGAATTGGATAGTAATCTTTTTCAAGTTTTGTGACTTTTTTTCGATAAGATTATTTGTTCTTGATCTTGAACATACCCTTTCATCTTAAATGGATAAGAAGTATCCCATTTTGTGATTTTTTAGTTGATGTTTAAAGTTCTTGATCTTGAAACCTCCCTTTCACATTGAATGGATAATACTTGGACAAGAAAGAATTGGGTGGTAATCTTTTTCAGCGTTTTCTGATTACTTTTAGGTCAAAGTTTAAGTTCTTGATCTGGAAACGCACCCCTTTCATCTTAAATTCATTAAAATTTCCCATTTTAGACCGAAAAGAATAGGGCAGTAATCTTTTTCATGTTTTTGTGATTTCTTTTAGTTAAAAGTTAAGTTCTTGATCTTGAAACACACTTTTCTATGTTAAATGCATACAGAAATATCAAAATTTGGAACAGAAAGAATCGGGTGGTAATCTTCTTTGAATTTTGGTGACCTTTGAAATTTTTTAAAGTTTATTGTTTGTATATAAAGGTGTAGGGAAAAGCAAAGGAAAGAGGCATCAAGGCTGCAGGCTGTGAATAGGAAGTTATCAGCAATGAATAAGTTGTTAATGGAGGAGAATGATAGGTTGCAGAAGCAAGTTTCTAACTTGGTGTATGAAAACGGCCACTTTCGTCAGCAAACTCAAAACGTAATTTAAAATAGCCTTTTTTAGAATTGGGTTCTCTTAGTTTCCAAAGTTATGAAAATATGTCAGAACTTCATTTTAGGTTATATTGGAATGTTTTTTTTGATCATTTTTGTTAATATTCTACCATACGTTATGCAGATGGCGCTCGTCACCACAGACACAAGCTGTGAGTCGGTGGTGACGAGCGGTCAACACCTCTCTAGCCCTCAACATCCACCAAGGGATGCTAGTCCTGCAGGGTAATTTAGTAATTTAGTAATTCTACTACCCATTTAAAAAATATATTTTTTTTATGTTCTTGACCGCTCACTACTTTAAATGAGTTTGTATTTGAAAATTGTGTTTTTTGTATGTTTTTTAGGCTTTTGTCCATTGCAGAAGAGACTTTAACAGAGTTTTTATCAAAGGCAACTGGGACTGCTGTGGAGTGGGTCCAAATGCCTGGGATGAAGGTTCTTTGCACCTACTTTAATTAGTGTTATTAATATTTTAATGGTGATTAATCATTCCATTAACCTTAATTAATATTATCTCTTGATTAAATTAGGTTTCTTATTAAAGAAACCTGTTAAGTGTTAACCTTCCAATTCACATCAGAATCTCATCATTTGGGTCACTATCCTCCACATTACCTTTTTTGGTTGTCTTTTCCTTTTCTTTTCTATTGTTTTCATATTCTGATTTAAATATAGTGCCAACAAAAACATTTATGTTTTCATTTTGATCCATTTGATGGTTTGGCGTTTATTGTTCGGTTATGTAGTATTAGAAGAAATGAAGATGTGAACACGCGTTCGAAATCCATTAATTAATTACTAATTAGTAATAATAATCTTCTAAACTGGTTTTGGAAATCTTTTTTAACTATTTTGTTTATAATTTTCTGATATTTTACTTTATGGTGAATTAGAGTTTAATTTGGACATAAATGCCCTTCATTTTAATGATTAATTTGGACGGGTTTTTAAAGGTGACCAAAATTGAGAAAAAAAACCAAAGGTGAGGCCCTTAAATTGTTTTTTTTTTAAATTGGACTAAAAGTGAGAAAACTGGTAAACCTCAATAACAAAAAAGGAAGTTAACTCTTTAAATAAAGCAGTTATCTTGTTGTGTCTTTAGTCTTCAACATGAACTATCAATCTATCATTGTTTTCAATAAATAGAAAAGTTTGAATATTTTATTCTAACTTCCTTATGTAACTAATTTTGCAGCCTGGTCCGGATTCCATTGGAATCATTGCTATTTCGCATGGTTGCGCTGGTGTTGCATCACGTGCATGTGGTCTTGTCGGTCTTGAACCTTCAAGAGTAAGTCCCTTCTCCTTCCTGCTTTACTTACAGGGAACCTTAATCATGTGTTTTTTTGTCCGACCCACAACCCGGTTACTGACTTTTAAGGTTCTATTTCAGGTTGCTGAAATCCTCAAAGATCGGCCATCCTGGTTTCGTGATTGCCGAGTTGTCGATGTTCTCAATGTGCTTACAACCGGGTCTAATGGAACTATCGAGCTGCTTTACATGCAGGTTAGCACATGCAATGGGATTTTTTTTTTTTTTTTGTACACGTTGCGTCGCTCTATGACAATCCTCGCACTATGTTGATAGTTTGATGGTTTGACTCTTTTGTATGACCATGTTTTATAGCTTTATGCACCAACTACTTTAGCACCCGCACGTGACTTCTGGTTACTGCGTTATACAACTGCTTTGGAAGACGGTAGCCTAGTGGTATGTGTAATTTTTTATTTCCTAATTGTGTTTTATTTGTTTGTTTTAAGGAAATGACATGACTTTTGATTTTGTTAACAATAAGATTTGTGAAAGATCATTGAACAACACTCAAAATGGTCCTACTATGCCGCCGGTGCCACATTTCACGAGAGCCAATATTCTGCCAAGTGGGTACCTTATACGACCCTGTGATGGTGGCGGCTCGATTATTCACATAGTTGACCATGTTGACTTTGAGGTAAGAGAAAGGAAATCAACTTTGAGTCCCACAAAAATACTTGTGTTATGTTGTATCATATTGAAATCTAACTTTATTTTATTCCATTTCATGTAGTCCGAAAGCATTCCAGAAGTTTTACGCCCTCTATACGAGTCATCAACCTTACTTGCTCAGAGAACAACACTAGCGGTATAATTCTCTTAATTTTATTTAAAAGAATAAAAGAGTTGCTTTCTCTAAAAATGAAATTTATTTCATTTATTTCGTCTTTTTAGGCTTTTCGCCACTTGAGGCAAATTTCACAAGAGACTTCTCAACCAATGGTCACTAGTTGGGGGAGAAGACCGGCTGCTCTTCGTGCACTAGGCCAAAGAATGAGCAGGTTATCTATTGTTTTCTCGCCTTCCTTTTTATCGTCATACTTAAGTCACAGTCTTATATGTTTCATGAACTTTTAACAGTGTTCATGTTGTGAAATATTGAAGATTTTTTTTTTCTTTCGCAGAGGTTTTAATGAAGCCATTAACGGTTTTACTGATGAGGGTTGGACTATGATGGAAAGTGATGGAATTGATGATGTCACCATTCTTGTGAACTCGTTTCCTGATAAGGTGATGGGTGCAACTCCGATGTTTGCAGATGGATTTCCGTCAATCGGCAATGCAGTTTTATGCGCTAAAGCCTCAATGCTCTTACAAGTAAGTTGGTCAAAGTCAAACACACCGACTTTTAAACTATAAATAACAATTGATGAAATTATTTCAATGAATTCAAATTCCATGAAAAACTTCAATAGAATCCATGTCAATTTTCAAATGTGAGAAGCAATAGTTTTGACCATAAGTCAAATTTTTTGCAGAATGTGCCTCCTGCAATACTTGCAAGATTCTTGAGAGAACACCGATCTGAATGGGCGGATAGCAGTATCGATGGTTATTCAGCAGCATCCGTTAAAGGTGGTCCGTGTGGCTTACCATTGGCTAGTAGTGGCGGCTTTGGTGGTCAGGTTATTCTTCCGTTGGCTCATACCATCGAGCATGAAGAGGTAACCGTTCAAAAAAAAAAAAAAACTGGAAATTTTGTGATTCTTTGGGGATTATTAATTCGGTTTCCTGTTTGGAACAGTTTATGGAGGTTGTTAAGCTTGAAAACATGTCGCATTATCGGGCAGAAGACATGCTCATGCATGGGGATATTTTCTTTTTGCAAGTAAGTAGTACTCACTCAGGATTTTGTTGATTATATCATCTTTTGACTATGAAGGTCAAAGTCAAACTTACTTTTTTTCATTTCCAGCTTTGTAGTGGAGTTGATGAAAACGCTATCGGCACATCTGCTGAACTTATTTTTGCTCCGATAGATGCCTCTTTCACAGATGACGCCCCTCTCCTACCTTCTGGTTTTCGTATAATCCCGGTTAATAATGTAAAGTCAAGTTTATTAAATTTATCTCTCGTTCTTATAAACATCAATTAACATTTTTTTTTTAATTTCCTTCATTTACACAGAATTCTCAGAACCCGACACGTGACCTTGCATCAAGTCTTGAAGTGGGCCCACCTGGGAAACGAACACCGGCGGATTACCTCAGTCAAAACGGGTCAACAAAATCTGTTATGACCATAGCGTTTCAGTTTGCTTTCGAAGTTCATCTTCAAGAAAATATAGCAGCCATGGCTAGACAGTATGTGCGCAGCATAATATCATCGGTTCAAAGGGTCGCATTAGCCCTCTCACCTTCGTCTTTTGGCCCAAGAAGTTTACAAAACCCGTCTGGTGCCCCGGAAGCCCACATGCTAGCCAGTTGGATCTGTCAAAGCTTTCGGTAATTAAGCCTTTTAATCACTACCACTTTCTGCTTCTAAAACTGTACCAAGTGATAAAATATGATGATTAGTTTTTTTTTTTTTTCTTTTGTTTTATATAGTTGCTTTCTTGGTGAAGATCTTTTCAAGGCGGTCGATGAACGAAGTGATTCCATGCTGAAAACACTTTGGAATCATTCAGATGCCATAATGTGTTGTTCTTTAAAGGTAAATTTTATTCCTTTTCATGCTATTAGATTGAAACTTTCGTGTTTCTTGAAGTCGAAATATTATGATCATGCAGGCTTTGCCGGATTTCACTTTTGCAAATCAGGCGGGGTTAGATATGCTTGAGACGACATTAGTTTCGCTTCAAGATATTACGATTGATAAGATTTTCGATAGAGGTGGAAGAACCAGTGTTTGCTCTGAGCTCCCACAGATTTTGCAACAGGTAAATTTTTGCTTTAATTATTGACTTGTTTGATTTTCAAAGGTCAAATGTAAATAATTGCATTGCTTATTGTTTGACTTTGAAAGGTCAGATGTAAATGATTGCTTTGCTTACATGGTTTTAAAAGCTGAATTTGTCTAATCTCTTTTACATATCAACCTTTTTATCAAGCAAACCATTCATAAGCTCTTTATTCTATCGGTTGTTTTTACATATTAGCCTCCTATGTACCCTAATTTTGACTAGGGATGTAAATGAGCCGAGCCGCTCATGAGCTATTCGAGATCGACTCGATAAAAAGCTCGAAACGAGCCGAGCCTTAACAAGCTCGAGCCGAGCTCGAGCTTTGAAATAGGACCCGTTTGATAAACGAGCTCGAGCACGAGCCTTAACGCGAGCCTTAACGAACTTTTATTTATATAATTCTTATTTTATTTTTAAATATATTTAAAAATAATGATTATTATATATAAAATTATGATAAAATAAGTAAATAACTTGTATTATTTTCTATATAAAAATGTATAGTTCTAAATATATACAAATTTAATTATAAAAATATATAAAGAAAATATTAATTAATAATAAAAGAGCCGAGCTCGAGCCTAGACAAACTCGGGCTCGGCTCGTTTACACCCCTAATTTTGACCCAGATGTGCATGAAGCGCCGCCTCAAGGAACTGAGGAAGGCGTTTCCCAAATCGCACTCTTTAAAAAAGAAGATTGCTTATGGTTTTCTTTCTTTGGTTTTTTAGGGTTTTGCTTGTCTCCCGGGTGGAGTTTGTTTGACAAGCATGGGAAGACACGTGTCATACGAGCGAGCAGTAGCATGGAAGGTACTGAACGATGAAGAAAACCCTCACTGCATAGCCTTCGTGTTCGTTAATTGGTCGTTTGTTTGACTATGTGAAAGTCAAAAGAAAACTTGTTATATTTAGGAAGACTAGGGTTAGAAGGCCAAAAATGTTGCATACTATTGTAGGATATTTGGAAGGGCCATGGTGTTCTTTTGTTGCCCTCCTGCAGTCCTGCACTGATGTGTTGTTTGGTTCTTTGAGCTTATAAGATCTTTTGTGTTCATTACTCCAATTTAAAGATTAAGCATGACGAAGTTTCAACGCTTAATTTTCACAAGTGACGGGTTTCCTCTACGACCTTAACCTAATGTGAGGATATGTATTTTAAATACGAGTGGGTGGGAGTAGGGGAGGGTTCGTTGGGGGACCAATCTAAATAAACCATTATTTATTTTAAGAAAATCAAAATTTTATATTGTTTGGTTTAGAGATGGATCAACTCTTCATATGTGAAACGTAATTTATATAGAAGAAAATATATTCATTAGAGAACACATCCTTTTCACATTAAATGACATTGGGTTCATTTGAATGTTTATGGGCATGTTATGTTATGAAGCTCTAAAAGCAAACATGGCCCAAGAACCCTAAGAAACGTTAAGAAAACAATGGAAGAAGCTATGAAAGATGTAAATAAAAAATTGTGTGAATTTCACTATAAATTCTTTCTTTTCGGCTTTCTTGTTTTCTGTTCTAAGAAACCCGCTTTCAAAACAACTAGAATGCATAGTCTGTTTTTTCAAACCGAGATTTGGTTTTTGCAGGCTATCTGGTCCGATACATGATACATGTTGATGTTTATAAGACGGTTTGTTATTAGTCGAATTGGAAGGTTAGAGTAGAAGGCGTGTTGAACCCTTTATTGTAGTTGTGCGGAATGAATGCAACTTTGATAGAAAACTAAATAAAGATGCACAATATTAGAATTTGAACTTCATTGTGAGTATTCAAAGTCTCAATATATTACACTTAGACAAATACCAAACATCAAAATTCCATCAGTAGACAGAAACTTCTCCCAAATAACCCAAGGTTTTGAATCTGGAAATTTTTTAACCCACCAGGTAATTCAGTCACCAGCAACAAACTTAGGATCATATCAACAATGTTGCGAGATGGTCCATAAATAATAAATCGCATCGATAAAATTCAAAAAGGCTTCAAATATTCTGGCTGGCAACAGAGTCTCTTCAACTGAACAGCTTCCTACAAACAAAAATTTGACTTTTGAGGTCCAACTTGTCACATAACGGTTTCCAAACCAAAAAAAGGAAGCTACAAATTAAATAAAAAAAATAAAAAAAATAATTAAAAAAATAAAAAAACAAAAAAAAAACTTGTTTTTATTCATGTAAACCTGACGGTTGTTGAAACTAGATGTGGGAATTTCACCAGCATTTACTTATAAATTTGTTAATTCAAGTTTATAAGATATGGGTCAAACAGGTAAATGTCCCCTAAAGTTTATAACCATAATTAATACTCTAATTACATAAAAACATCTATAACATTCAGAGAGATTAAGTGGTCCAGCCCACCTACACCAAAAGTTCACCAAATTTGACCCGTTACCCAACCCGTCTATGACATGAGAAAGCATCCAAGACTTCCAAACTGTGTGTTCTATATACCTCAGAGTTATCATGCTCATAACGAATCAAGAAAATGCATCTGCAACCCCTAATATCATGCAACTTTCTTTGAATTTCTATAACTTTAGCATCATAATGTCTTGCTTGATCTGTTCTCTCCTGAAAATGCACCCAAAAAACATAAAAAAATTAGCCTCCAATAATTAATGATGATGTTTAGAACTTTCCAAGAAAATTACAGAGCTTACTGACTTGGAAGCAAAGTACAGTATCTCCAACCTTGACTTTATTGCATTCTGAGTGTTCAAATGGGACAGATCGTTCGCGTACATTTTTAACATGGACCCACTCGTCCTCTTCTTCCCCATAACCGGCATATCTTACAAGAACGTCCTGAAATTCATTAAAAAAAAAAAACTTTTAGATGTTACATTATATAACAGTACTGAATTTGTATGTATTACAAGAGTAAATTGCATTTTTAGTCCCTATTGTTTGGGAAAATTAAAAATTTGGTCTCCGGGGCACGATTATTGTGGGTTCAGCCTCTTTGCTTTCAAAGATGGTCCAGTAGCTTGAGGGTGTTAATTTGATCAGTTTAGTGTCAGTGGCATTTTGGTCAGTTACCATTTTAATGAAACTGCTTAATTCCTAATAAGAGCCAGAAAGTCACTACTAGCTTAACTCCACTTTACACTTTCTATAACTAAAAGAACATATCAAATAACAAAAATAATCAGTACAAATCAGAATCCAAGTGAACAGTCAAAAATGAAGAAAATAAATAAACCCTTTTGACCTTGATTGCAAACTTACATGCCCACCTGAACTACTACATCTGTATGTAATGAAAGTCTCCACATCATACCTACAAAAAGTACAGAAATATGAATGATGTGAATATTAGTAACAATATATTGTAGAAGTACAATAATTTAAGTTTTCTGGGTCTTAAAAAGCGTGGGGCGCACTGAGACGATATGTTACGAAAATCTAAGGTACAAGGTGAGAGGCAAAGACGCGCACACATCACATACACGAGGCGAAAGGCACTTGTATAATATTTTGTATATTATTGATAGATTTCTACGATCACGTACCCAAAATTTAGATATAAATAACGTCTATATCTACTATATACTAAACCAAAATCCTCAATGCCACGTGTCATCCCCATATTCTCTCATCAAAATTTTTCCGCCATTCTCTTCTATTACATAATTAAATATAAATATATATATCTTCTTATTTTGACACTTTTTTTAAACCTAATAAATTATAATAAAATTTCAATTATATCTTATCTTAAAATATAATTTTATAATTCTCAAAACTTCATTATTTGTTATTTATGATTTTAAAGATTTATTATTTCTTATTTCACAGTTGTATGCTTAAAAAATGACATTATTTGTAATATGTTTACGTTTAAACTTATGCTTAAAAAAATATATTAATTAGTATATACAAAGTTATTAATTATATCATTTTTAAAAACATCATGTGTAATACACGGGTTGGTATAACTAATGCAATTTAAATATGAAAATGACCTCCAATGCGCGCGCCTCGTGCAATTTTGACCTGCGCCTCATGTAAATCGGTTGCCTCAAGCTGTCAGAAGTGATGAACCTCTTGCATGAGGGCGACCCATTAGCGCTTTTTAAAACTAAGAAATTTTTATCTTGCTACATGTAAGCATACCATGCATCATCAGAGGATTTTGCTTCGAATTCCAACTTAGATGGATCTCTAAATTTTTCTCCTGCATATATTTTTTACATGTTATACACAAGGTCCATAGATAAACAATATCGAATTCGTCCCATGATGAACATAAAGTTCAATAGACTATTAGTCAGAACATACAAAATAGCCCTAAGTTACTGAAAAGATAGGGTAGCATTGTGGAACAAAATCAATGTTGAACACTATAATTCTTTGACTATTGATAGCAAACAAGCAATCCTTTATGGCTATGGGGCTTAAAAGTACCTTTAGATGTATCATAAGTTTCATTCATGTTCTTCAAAGCACAAGCTTCTTGGGTAGGTGGTATATTGTTGGGGACAGTACGAGATGTATCTTTTGACATAAAACCTTTCTGCCTATCAAGGAACCAATGTTGGACCTAATATATAATCATAACATTCATAAGACCAAAGTATAAATAAGTGCAAAAAGAACAATGATTTAGTTTTTTTAATAATGTTAGAAAAAGAAAAAAAAGCACAGACCTCAGTCCATTTTAAAAGTGGTTTTCCAGCACGACCAGCAGAATGGCTGTTAGAGAAACCAAAAGAGCTTTCATGATTGTAACATGTAACAGAGCAAAATTTACTATAAATGCAACATTTACTTTTTTAGAATCTTTTTATTTTAGTATGACCAATTTTCTAATCATCACCATTACATATGAAATTGGTTGTATTGATTTGGGTCTGTAAGATCCCTCTATTTTTCTCTTCACCTAGAGATGTTAAGAATTTGAAAAGTAAAACAATCTCATCCCACCATGTACCAAGTCAAATGTTGCAATGAAAGAAGCATGGTGATTTAGTTTTATCCCATGTGGAATAACCGAATATAGTGCTCCCATGCTTGGTTTTAAAAAGCACACCTAATGTGCAAGGCACACAAGGCGATCAACAAAGCGCCTCAGGGCCTTAAGTCGCCGGAACCTCATGTGTTTCTGGGTCAAAAGTAGGTTTTGTAGGAGGCTAGTATGTATAAAGCAACCAAAGAGATGCAGAAACCATGAAAAATTTGCATGATAAAAAGATTAATATGTAAAAGAGATGAGAGAGACGCAAGATATGTAAAAGAGATGAGAGAGACGCAACTTCTGTTGTAAAGAAAGCTTATCTGGTTGTACATAGACCAACGCCTTGCGTACGTGATGTGTGCACCTCTGCTTTTGGAACCTAAACGTCTCAAAGCACCTTGTGCTTTTTTAAACCAAGCTCCAAGAGTGCAACGCTTAAGTGTTATTTCTATTCCCAGTTATTGGCCATGATTAGTTTACAGAAAGTTTACAAATTTTCTTTTACTATAGGAGATAAAATATATACAACTGGCAAAATCAGAAATAAGTTTTAAAACTAATTCACAATTGAGGGGATTGAAAAAGTTCTAAGCTGTAAACAATTCATGAACATAAGGCCATAAAAAGAAAGCATATATGTGTTATATTGCAGAAACATAACTCACTTGAATCTAGATGTCAATTTCTTAATGACCTCTGAATTTGGAAGTCGCCCTGATTCCTTTAGTATTCTATCCATTTTCTCCATCTGTAATGTTAAGAATTCACTAGTGATTCTTGACACAAACATGGTGATGCATACTCCTAACATGTGCCAAACCATTTGTACATACTTTCTAACGTAATCAACCGTCAAAGGGAGCTAAGAAACTAAAGATTCCTACTTGTTAACTTAAAAAATAATCACAAGTGAGTTACAACCACATTAGCAATATAAAACATTTTTCACACAAATCCAACAATGAATCTCATGATGCTCCTAATGCCAATCAAGTAAGTTAATCAAGTGCACAGGCCGCTGAAATCACAATCAGGTTTGAACCAAACAACATTACATACAAAAACAAAGTTACGGGCCTATGAAAAACCGAAAAAAGAGTGATAAAACTATAACATGCCTTACATACAACATGAAGCCATGAAGGAAGTGTTCGGCAACACATTTAGGACCAAATTGGGGCCTTTCTACATCCAAACCCTTAAAAAACAATTAGAATTCACCAAACACCCAAACACCTGAGTATCACAGCTTCAAACACTATTGTTTATCACACATACTGTTAGAATATTGTTTAACATCCAAAGTTCCAAACACTATTGTCAAAAAAAAACAACACTCCTACATCCAAAGTTCCTAAAACTATTGTTTAACATACATATTGTTAAAATTTCCGAATATTGTACAGAATGATCGAGATATAACATGAAATAAACACTTTATACAGCTCCGAATTGTATTATATTCGACAAATTAGAGTCCGATAAGAAGATACGTGTTGATTGATGGAGACGAAGGTGTGATGAGTTACCTCGGTTGTTGTAAACCCTGAGAAAAGCTTCTTTTCTCCTTTAGAACGAAGACGATGATCCATGTGTGTTGCAGGTTTTCCAAATTGGTACTGCAAAACCCTGGAAAGTGCGATTTCGTCGATTCGAGGGAAATAAAGGTTGAGCGGGAATATGGGAAGGAGGAGGTTTATTTTATTTTATTGATTTGTTTCTTTAGGGCATTTAAGATGTTTGGGTCATGTTGAATATTGAAAAATTGAAAATTTTAAAAACTGAAAAATGAAAAATAATGAATATGTTGGTACAGCGGGGCCCTAAGTATGTGCGAGAGGTGCGACGGAACATGGGCCATCATTTTCGGGGGCCTATATTTTCAAAAAAAGTTAATCTATATTATAAACTATGAAGACTTGATCAATCAATTTGCTATAAAAATGTTAAGAGATCTGCAAAATTTATCGGTAATTACTTAGAATGTTATTTTAAAATCATAATTTTCTTATGTTTATCGTTATAACTTATTTTTTGCCTTATTTAAAAACCTATTCCATTTACAATTTTATTTTCGAATGGAGCCCATTTTTTAGCTCGAACATGGCCTCTAAATTCTCAGGACCGGCCCTGTGTTGGTATAAAAATAATAAATGGTTTCGAAGAGGAAAACATATGACGATAGAGGTATGATAACAGATAGAGCTATTGTGAAATGAGATACTGCTATAATGACAAGAGCTATGACTATGACGAATTGATGACGGCTACGGGAGAAAGGTAAATAAAGTTTAATATGTATATGTGTACAATGTGTCCCACAAGGTAGGTAGGATGAGGGGAATAAGAAGAAAAATAAAGTCGTCGCAGAAAAGGGTCGCGAGTGAAAGGGCCTGATATCCAACTATGATATGGTAGTATAGAATGATGAAAAATTCGTAAGGTATTATTGGTATTTATGTGGATATCTGAATGACTGTATAATCAAACAAAAAAAAACACTAACAAATCCACTGTGAGAACAAAAAAAACCATTTTTTTTCTTTAATTTAGTTTGTCCCATATTGGTGTGGGAACAAAACACTAAAATTTTCTTTCATTACCTTGTCTCATATTGTATGAAAATAAAAATTCTATTTTTTTCTTTCATATAGTTTGTCCCACATTGATGTTGGCACAAAAACATGGTTAGCTTATATATGAAAACCTACATAACATGTTAATTTCTTATGTTGTGTTTTACTCTGAATCCTACCCGCGCACAGGGGCGGGTGCAAATTTGGTAAAATTGTCTTCCCGTCCGCACAACCTTGTAATAACATATCTCTGTGAGAACAAAAATAATACATGAAGTAGAAAAATTTTGGAATTTTTTTTTACGTAGTATTTTTTTGTTTTTATAAACATGTCTTAGCCCTTAAAAAAATTATGCTTGTTTCGCGCCCTTAAAAAAATTATGCTTGTTTCGCTCCTGATGGCAACACCAACAGAAGCTTGTGATTAAGCACGTTAAGGATCCATATGATAGCTTATAGAGCTTTCTTTATGATTTAAGAGATTAAAGGACGTTTTTGAAAGTTATGCTTCAACCAACACACCCTTCACCTATTTTTAAGGGTTTGATTGACAAATGTTGCAAGTAGAAGGAAGCATTATAGTTGAAATATTAGCTCAACCAATACCAAACATATTTGTTGCAAGTAGAAGGAAGATTAAAGGATCCATTTGATAGCTTATAGAGCTTTCTTTATGATTTAAGAGATTAAAGGACGTTTTTGAAAGTTATGCTTCAACCAACACACCCTTCACCTATTTTCAAGGGTTTGATTGACAAATGTTGCAAGTAGAAGGAAGCATTATAGTTGAAATATTAGCTCAACCAATACCAAACATATTTGTTAGGTCGTTAATGGTAGTTGAGCTCACTTCAATGGTTCAACAAACACATGACTCCACAAAGTACATTACTAGCGCGGATCATACAAGATTTGCTTTACGTTTTCGTTCACTTCCATAGTTTAACGATCTTATCATGGCTAGCTGAAGCAACCAAACCTGTAGCCGTTGACATTGTCAAATCAGCGATCAGTCCTTCGTGTGCTGATATAGTTAGCTTCTTGTTCTCCATCATGTTCCATAGCTCTAAAGACTACATTAATAAACAAACATCCAAACATAAATCAATCAACCCTTGTCAATTTAACATTTTGCGCGTGTGTATAAAAATACAAATATTACACTTATACCCGTATAGTCATGTCAGAAACAAATCACTCGTGTATTATACATCATACCTTTTTCGATCAATAATGAATTAAATAACTGTGCTACCCAATACTATATCACATATACATGACCGCAATTTCACGTATCTCATTGTTACACGAGATACTATACCGCGTATAAGCGACTATATTCGTGTATCTCATTCGTGTTAGAAAAATGGCTACTTTCATGATTGTATCTAAAACAAACTCACCTGGTAACATCCAGTGATTAACAAAGAAGCAACACTAGGATGAAAAACACATGAGTAGAACTTATTGCCATTGCAGCTTATAAGATCATATACACACTCCCCTTCGTTTCCCGACATAAGTGACCACACTCGGACCGAGTCCTCACTAACAGACGCCAAATACTCCCCACTAGGGTCCCAGCAAACCGACTGAATTGGCTTCATGTGCCCCTATATCATCACCACTTATATACGTTACAAACTATATCGTCGATTAAATAATTAAGCAAATTATCGAGTTAAAAGAAGGAACTAGAACATACTAGTAATGAACGTCGACAGGCTTGTGTCTCCACATCGAGTATAGATACAATGTTTCCTGCAGCTGCCGCGAGAAATCGTCCGTGGCGGGGTTGGAATCTTACTCGGTCATTTCCTCCCTGCTCCGGGAAAGTAAGGTGACGTTTAGTCACGGAATGTAATGTAATTGGAATTTTAAATTTTTTTCCTTTTTAAAGTTGTGCTTAATTGGGTAAGGAAGAGTTTGAATTACAATGAATTCTTTTAATCAATGGAATTTGAGCCTATGTAACTTTTCATCATTAAAATGAAGGATTTATAATGAATGTTGAAATAGTGTTAAATTCTATTGATTAAAGAAGTTCATTGTATTTCACATTCCTTCCTTACCCAACTTTAAAAAGAAAACTTTACAACTCCAATTACATTACATTCCGTGAACCAAACGCCCCTAACACATATATATATACAAACTGTAATTTGGAAATTAATACTTGATTGTAACATAATAATTGTACGTATTCATACCTTGAATACATGAACACAACTACCATTATTTAAGCTCCAGTAGCGTATCTCGCCACCCCGGTCACATGAACAAATAATGTCGTCTTTATTCGGGTGGAAATCCAATGATATCACTGCTGCAGAATGTCCCATAAAAGCACAGAGTGAAAAACGAGTCTGCAGAGAAAAAACCAGTGAAAACAAGTGTATAATTGGATTGCGATTTAGGAAATAATTAATATTTGATGGTGGAACATAAATTGGAATTAAGAAACTTAGTCAACCAACGTTGTCAGCATCCCAGACTCGAACAGTTTTATCGTACGATGATGTGGCAAGGCGTGGCATACTAGGGCTAAACCGCACATCCGTGATCAATGATGAATGCTCTCCAAGAGTCGACGTTTTTGGCTCCAAAGAATCTGTATACCATATGACTGCCTGCACCACAAATTCACCAGAATTATATATCTAACACCTCCTGTTTAGGTTAGCTATAGACTTTCAAACGTAATAGCCCATTTGATCAAGTTTGGGACGAAAATAGCCCTATGAAATTTTCCCCCCAATTTTTAGCCCTACCTTAACGGTCGCTAACGACTTCCATTTAAACCAAAAACGACTGTTCCTGATGACCAACCAATGTGCGACATGTGTCCACCACGGTCGTTAATACGTTGGAAAGGTCGTCGACGACCGTCGTTTTCCGTCAAACGACTGTGGTCGTTGGCGACCACACACGTAGTCGGCGGTCGTTTGACGGAAAACGACGGTCGTCGACGACCTTTCCAACGTATTAACGACCGTGGTGGACACGTGTCGCACCGTGGTTGGTCATCAGGAACGGTCGTTTTGGGTTTAAATGGAGGTCGTTAGCGACCGTTAAGGTAGGGCTAAAACTTGGGAAAAAAAATTCATAGGGCTATTTTCGTCCCAAACTTGATCAAATGGGCTATTTTCGTCTTTTTCTCATAATACAAACCCTGTACTATTTATACTTTATAGAGTTACATAACACCAAACTAGACTTTAACTTATGTACATAACTAACCGACCCGTGTACTTTAATATGTTTAAGATAATTGTGATTAATCTCACATTCACTCCTTAATCATAATTATCTTTCTTATGTGGATCTTAAACGTCAAGAAATTATCGCATTATGATGAACTCGACTCTTGCTAGTGCTTTTGTCAGTATGTCTGCCCTATGGATTTCACCACTCACATTAGTGTTCAACGTTGATTTGATTGTTCTCTACACATTCTCTGATGAAGTGATATCATGTGTCAATATGCTTGGTTTTGAAATGAAATATTGAGTTAGTATTATGATTAGCAAGTTGCTATTATGATGATCTAAGTTAATTATAATACAAACTTACATGTTTATATAAACTTAAAACTTATATAAATTATATCATCTGGTTCGGTTTGGTTCGGCTTTTTCTTCGTCCAAAACAGAAACCGAACCACAAGTTTCGGTTAGGTTTTTTCTCACCCCTATGTACAGGTTATTTGCTGGTTATGGGCTGACCTGCGGAGAGCCCAAAGGGTTAATTGTGGGCTTTAATCTGGCCCACGAAAGGTCCAGATGATAGCCTACAAAAATGTGAATCTTGGGTTGCAATTTTCATTGTGATGATTAATACCTTCTTATCATGTCCACCAGTAGCAAGCAATCCACCATCTGAAGAGAAATGGCAACAGACAACCTTGCTTGCACTAGCACGAACAGAATTAACCTCCGTAAACGTAAACCCTGATATCAAACAAACATATAATCAGAAAGAGAGCTAATGGGTCAACTTTGAAGCTGGTAAAAATAATACTATGCAAATCACCTTTGCTAACATCCATATCAGCCTGCACAATGCCCTTATCATCCCACTGCAAAATTACTCCAACTTAATAAAACTAGACAATGGAAAAACAAAACAGTGAAGAAAACAAGGCTAGACATGGAAATTTGTGAATTGTTTCTTGTAGACATCAAGAATATTGGTTTCTTGCTGAAAAGAGAGAACAATTGTTGCCTATTAGCCCTCAAACTAAAGTTCTTTGTATTATTTCACAGTACCTATTTCGATATTTGAAATTTTGAAGCAAATATATCAAGTTTGTAATATTAATTCTTGATTTAATAGACGTTTCACTTACAAAGTGCGCATATAATGTATATATGTGGGTGGGTCTTTAGGGGGCAAAAATGAAATTGTACTAATTTTAAAATTATTTTACTAATTTCGCAAAAATAACGTTAAAAGTGATGTGCGGTTAATCATGCATCAATCGATCTTTATCCCAATTTGCTGAGTGTTATGTGTCTGATGTCCAAGGCTTGATGCAAAACTACGGAGTCGGTGGTCTAATAGGAAGCAAGCTCTATAATCCTAGAGTAGAGGTAAGACTATCTACATCTTACCCTCCTCAGACCCTACCTTATCTTTCCTATTGATGAGATTTAATGAGTATGATTGAGATGATGAAGATTCCTGATTTAATAGTCTAGAGACAATGATATGCCAAAAGAGAAACATGCCCTAATCTATGATGCCAAAGCTTATACAAGCCCAAAGTTGTTGGACCGACGTTAATTCAAGACCCTCAAACATGCAAGTCGGCATGAGGGGGGAGGTGGTCTACTAGCAAGTTGGTTAGGGCCTAAGTGTAATTAGTCAATTAAATAAATAATGTTTTTTTATTTAATTGCATTTAGAGTTGGTATAGGATTCCTATGAATGACTTGATTTACAAATCTTGTGGGTCTTATATATAGAGGGCTTAGTTAAGGTTCTTTGTACGACAATTCTAAGATTAAGGTTTTAAGATATCACTGCCGAAAGATAGTGGAGACCGGGGGGGGGGGGGGGGCCGCCCCCGCGGTTTTTTTGGGCCGAAGTGTTAACTTTTGAGATTTTTGAATTTTTTTTATATATAGAGATCCCCCCCCCCCCCCCTCAAATTTTTCAATGAAGCTTTGCTAATGTGAGATATTTTCCTTATAACTGGCGGTGTTTTGTTTAAATTCTTTATGAAAGTGACCAAATTAGAAACCATCACCAAAGCTTTATGCCAATCATTAAAAAAGGTCCCTTTTCATAATTGTCTTGTGTTACTACTTGTCTGTTACTCTGTCCTGAATAGTAAAAAACGGTTGAGAAAACAAAAATACACTTGATTGTTAGTGGTGAGTTTGCGAATTGATAAAAGATTGTTTGTCAAATAAAATAACCAACATGTCTTTAGCATTTTTTTAAAATATTTTCGATACCCTGTAAACTATCTGCCTAACCAAGATGGTGATGTGTGCAATAAATTGATTGTGAAAAAAAAAGTGTTCTTACAAACTGATTTATATATTATATTATGTTTTTAACTGCCCCGACTATTATTTGAAACATTATTAAAATATTAAAAGATACTAAAAAAAATTTGTGAATTTAAAATATGTTATTATACTATCCAAAATTAAAATTAAATTATCACCGGTACGCGAATACCAAAGCATTTCAAACGCGATCATACACATCATCATTTGTCACGTAGTGGGGTTTAGCCAACGAGTAGTAACACAAATGTGCAAATCTCATAAATTGTAACGAAGCTAACGTAACCTCACGAGTTAGATTTGCATCAGTTTTCGGATCCCAAAATAATCTTCTTTTGCTTGCTTCCACATTTTCAATCAATCTCATTAAGGCTCTGACGACTTCCTGAGCATAACATGGTTAGATCGTTTACCGAATAAGCCAAGTCAAACACATGTTGTTAAATGGTTAAACGGGCCTCTTAAATCACGAGCTTTACCATATGATCCCAAACAAAATTCACGTCATAATTTCAAATACTCTCCTCATTTGTCATTGTTGCTTGACCTTGAGCGAGAATATTTTTCAAAGTCAAATTTGATTCCGAGTAAAAATATTTAGTACATTTCTTATGTCGTGTCTTTTTTAACCCGCTCGATATTTCACGCAAATCGAAATACCCCCATATATTTAGGTTTCTCATTGTAGGAAGAATCTCAATAATCTTACCACCACTTGATAAATCAACACGGGTGGAAGCTAGAGGGTTCCAAAGGTGACACGTGGAAAAAAATTTGTATCTTTTTTTTGTTTTTATGTATGTTTTTTTTTTAACGTGTACCACCTCTAAAAATTTATGAGTGCACGACCCGTTAAGAAATTTTCTAGTTCCGCCCCTTACGGCAATGCCTGCAGAAGCTTGTGATTAAGCATGTTGAGGATCCTTTTGATAGCTTATATAGCTTTCTTTGAGATTTAATATATTAAAGGACGTTTTTGAAAATTATGATTGAACCAACACACCCTTTACCTATTTGTATGGGGTTTGATTGACAAATGTTGCAAGTAGAAGGATTGTAGTTGAAATATTAGCTCAACCAATACTAAACATATTTGTTAGGTAGTTAATGGTAGTTGAGCTCACTTCAATAGTTCAACAAACATAGGACTCCACAAAGTACGATACCAGCGCGGATCATACATCATTTGCTTTCTGTTTTTCGTTCACTTCCATAGTTTAACGATCTTATCATGGCTAGCCGAAGCAACCAAACCTGTAGCCGTTGACAATGCCAAACCAGCGATCAGTCCTTCGTGTGCTGATAAAGTCATAGTCTTGTTCTCTATCATGTTCCATAGCTCCAAAGACTACATTTACAAGTCAACATCCAAACATAAATCCATCAAACCCTCATCAATTTAACATTTTGCGCGTTTAGTTATGACAAATGTATAAAAAAGGATAGAGGTATAATAGACTTAGAAAAATGTCTCACCTGGTAACATCCAATGACCAACAAAGAAGCAAAACTAGGATGAAAAACACATGAGTGGAACTTGTTGCCATTGCAGCTAAGATCATGCACACACTCCCCTTCGTTTCCCGACATAAGTGACCACACTCGAACCGAGTCCTCACTAACAGACGCCAAATACTCCCCACTAGGGTCCCAGCAAACCGACTGGATCGGCTTCGTGTGCCCCTATATCATCGCTTATATACGTTACAAATTATGCACGCCGATTAAGGGTATGTTTGGGAGTGTTTATTTGAGTGTAAGTGCTTTTTGGTTAAAGTGCTTATTGACTTATGACTTTTTTATAATGAGTTTTAAAAAAAATGTTTGGATTAACTTTTATGGTGAGATTGCTTATTTTATATGTAAAATTACTAAAAAGGGGTTATGTGGTTATATGATAAGGTGTATACAAGATTAAATAAGGGTATTATGGTAATTGCACCATCAAAAAACCAAAAGCACTTAAAAAAGCCAGGTTTTTCTGGCTTTTTGAAACTGCTTTTTAAGCCTTTACAAAAAGCCAACATGAAAAGTGTTTTTAAGTTTCCCAAACATTATTTTTGACTTATTGGCTTTTTGAAAAGCTAATAAGTTAATAAGTCATTTTCGAATGAATAGCCAAACATGCCCCAAATGAACCAATTATCGAGTTAAAACAACGAACTAGAACATACTAGTAATGAACGTCGACAAGCTTGTGTCTCCACATCGAGTATGGATACAATGTTTTCTGCAGCTGCTGCGAGAAATCTTCCGTGGCGGGGTTGGAATCTTACTTGGTCCGTTCCTCCCTGATCCGGCAAAGTAACATACAAACTGTAATTTGGAAACTAATACTTGAATGTAACAGAATAACTGTATTCATAGTTTCATACCTTGAATACACGAGCGCAACTACCATTATTTACGCTCCAGTAGCGTATCTCACCATCCCCGTCACACGAACAGATGATGTCGTCTTTATTCGGGTGGAAATCCAATGACATCACGGCCGCAGAATGTCCCATAAAAGTGCGGAGAGAAAAGCCAGGCTGCAGAGTCAAAGTGAAAACAAGTGTATAATCAGATTGCGATTTAAGTTAGAGAATAATTAGGAGGTGTGTAAATATTCCCAGACATGTGAGCTACCGAGATTGGCCGGGAATAATCCCGAAACTAGTCGAGCTTATTGAGTTCGAGCTGGGCATATCCACAAATGACTCGAGCCTGAGTTTTACATATCTAACTCAAGTCGGCTACCAGCTTAACTTTATATAACCTCCGTTTAGTTTTGTAAATGTATTTAAAGGACAATGATTACTGTATATGCGGCCACGATCAAATCAGTAAACAATACGGATTGTTTTGTATAAAAAAGTATAATTCTGAGTATATGCGAATTTAATTATGAAAATGTGCAAAAACATCATTATTAGTAATGAGCGAGTTGAGCCGAGGCTAACAATCTTCACAGCTGAGTCGAGCTTCGGAGATTAGTTCGATCGAGCCAATGGTCGAACTAAGTTCGGATTATTTAACGAGCGCGCTCGAGCCTAGACGAGTTGGGGTTCGGCTTGGCTAAGTTTAAAGCAATAGTTGAAGGTGGAACACAAAATGGAAGAAACTTAGTCAACCTACATTGTCAGCATCCCAGACGCGAACAGTTTTATCGAACGATGATGTGGCGAGGCGTGGCATACTAGGGCTAAACCGCACATCCGTGATCAATGATGAATGCTCTTCAAGAGTCGTTTTCGGCTTCAAAGAATCTGTATACCACAGTACTGCCTGCATCACAAAATCCACAAGAATTATAACCATAAACATATTAATATTATCCTCATGTAATAAAGTAGAAACTGTTGTAAATTTTATGGTGATGAACTGATGATACCTTCTTATCATGTCCACCAGTAGCAAGCAATCTACCATCTGAAGAGAAATGGCAACAAACAACCTTGCTTGCACTTGCACGAACAGAATTAACCTCCGTAAACGTAAACCCTGATATCAAACAAACATATGATCAGAAAGAGAGAGCTAACGGGTCAACTTTGAAGGTGATAAAAATAATACAATGCAAATCACCTTTGCTAACATCCATACAACGACCAACCGTGTCCCTTAGATCCGGATCATCATGAGATAAAAAAGACTCCACATTGTCGTCAAGAGATCCGTCCTCCACAAAACGATCCATATCAGCCTGCACAATAGCCTTATCATTCCACTGCAAGATTACTTCAACTTTAAAAAAAAAAAAAAAAAAAAAAAAAAACCTTACACTCACCAATTGGTTTGAAGGAGATGTAAGAGTAGTGGGACCATCAGGCCGAAAAACCATCAATGCTTTTGAAGAACTATCATTATGCGGCAAAGCAGGCATTGAGATCACGTCTCCCGGTGTATGAGTTGATGGGGTCGAGGGTGCTGAACTTGGTGATGGTCCAGCCGTGTTAGCCGTTCCTGAGCTGTTGGCGGGTCCCGAAGATGATACCTGCTGTTTTCTTTTTCTCCCAGTCTGGTTTGTGAAAGCCTTAAATTGCAATAGAAGTTAAAAGCCATATTAAGAACGACAACTTATAATAATGAGCATAGGAGCACAAGGGTAAAGTTGTAATTTGTAAATTCCACTTAACCTGATCGTTTCCTCTAAACGAGTTTGACATGTTCCCGTCTCCCACACTGCTTGCACCCACAATCTTTTCTTGTTGATGATTAAGATTTGAATTTTGAGGAGGTGGTGCAGAAAGTGAATGATGAATCTGTTGTTGATTACCGTTATTTTGCTGTTGTTGCTGTTGTTGTAACTGTGCCATTTTTAACTAAAGCGGGAAGTAAATAAAGTTACTTAAAAAGTTAAAAATAACTCGTTCATGGCTGTTAAAAGAACAAAAAAATCCGGTATAAATATTGAGAAATTACTTTAAGGGCCATATCTATATCTCCACAAGGTAGACCGGGAATGGCAGATCCAACATTTGGAACATCACCAACAGAATGAGAAATGCAATCTTTGTTCATACTCATGTTTCGGTTATTAAGAAGCATTCTCAGGCGTCTGCTTTCATCATTGGAGGATAGTGGTGTCATGTTCTGTTGTGCTAATAAAAGTTGTTGCTGGTGCTGTGGTGACATCATTTGTAGTTGATGAAACGGTTGGGAGCCTTGCATGAATGGTTTCTGCTGTTGCATCAGACCAGACCGCAGTTGATCTAATCCCTATAAAACCCATATATTATTTTTACTTCAGTATTTGAGAGGAAAAAGAGTAAACTTCCTTTTTCGTCCCTGAGGTTTAGTCCATTTAACCATTTTGGTTTAAACTTTTAAAATTCCAATTTTGGTCCTTGACATTTCATTTTCATTTCAATTCCAGTCCTTTTTCTTAACACCGTTAATTTTTTCTGTTAAGTTTGTGTGATAAGACCAAAATACCCCTGTATAACATGAGTATTTTGGTCTTATCAAATGGGTATTTTGGTCTTATCACACAAATTTAAGAGGAAAAAGTTGAAGATGTTAAGAAAAGGACTGGAATTGAAATGAAAATGAAATGTCAAGGACCTCAAGTGGACGAAAAAGGAAGTTTGGACTGAAACGTTAAATGGACCTAACCTAAAGACGTAGAAGGAAGTTAAATCGCAGGAAATATCTAGGTAGAAGGTTTAAAAAAGTGCGAAGGCTAGACGCTTTGAGCCTTTTATGTCCCAAAATCCGAGGCGCGAGACATGTCCATCACGTATGATTTCTTCATCCTTTTAAAACCATGTGTAGAATTAACTAGAAACTTACCGTGAGAGGCCATCCTTTTAATGTCAAATTGCTACCACCTTGATTAGATCCTAAATAAAAGGGCGTTTTCACTTTTCAATTTGCATGAAGTAATAGTTAATTACATAGTCAATGAAGACAGACTTTGATAAAATCAATATATTACCAGGAATCCCGACCAATGATACCTCAGGACCTGCAGCTCTAGGATTCAACATTTGATTCATATCTGTTTTTGTTTCCTATATAAGCGTATGACAGCAGAAGTTAGATCACATTTTACCTCATAGTCAATATTGGTCAGACGAGTTAGTTACCGGGGCACAGCCTGGAAGTTGTTGATTCCTAACTTGGACTTGAGAAGACATGCTGCCAGCTGTACCATGCAACACTTGTCTAAAAAATTTCAAAGAGTTCAGTAAGGACATAAAATACACGAGAATAAAGATTTCTTTTTCGCCAGTGAACAAGTGAAAATGTGCATAAAATGATTAAAATCCACAATGAACTATACGAAACAGCGTTACCCTGAAGGTTGACCGGCTGCTGCGGCTGCAGATTTCAAAATTACCGCTTGGTTGGAATCCAAAAGCTGACCAACATTCTCACCATATCTCTGCTAAGAATAATAAAACAAAAAAGGTCATATTTTTTTTACGTAAAGAGGCTTACTTATCAAGGTGAAGACTGATATAGATTGTGAACGAACTCAACACTACCCTATTTCCCACTTGTAGCATTTGTTATGGATTTCTATAAGGTTATCAAACTTTCTTGAAGTTTCTCTTAACCACAAAAGTCAACTTTCTCATCACATTGACCCCTCAAAACAGAGGCAAAAATTAATTTCTTGAAGTTTCTCTTAACCACAAAAGTCAACTTTCTACGTCACATTGACCCCGCAGAACAACAGAGGCAAAAATTAACAATCTTTATAACTTATAGTGTTTCTTATAAATTTCTGTTAAAGAAACCAAATTTTCATTAAGAATTCAGACATTCTATCAATAAAGGTGAACATTTGACTAAAAAGTCAACAGTTTATCTCGTGAACATTCAAAATAAGTTTTACCTTCATAGTTGCATCATCTAAGGAATCTCTAGGACGTGGGGCTTTCAATTTATCCTCGTACAGTTTTGCCGCGATAGCATTAGCTCCAGGGGCTTGTCTCATAAGAGGTTCATTTCCAACAAGCCTGTTTGATGTTCCTCCATTGGCAAGGTGGGACCCGTCTATCTGTTGTTGTTGCTGTTGATGTTGTTGTTGTTGTGCTTGTTGTTGTTGTTGAGCCTGCCGTTGCAATATGAGTTGTTGCATTTGCATATGTTGATGTTGTTGTTGTTGTTGTTGTTGTTGTTGTTGTTGTTGTTGTTGCTGCTGCTGCGGATGAGGTGATTGTTGTTGTTGTTGTTGTGGTTGTTGTTGTTGTTGCTCCCTTGCTTTGATTAACTGAGTCTGCAGTTTACATAAGATGTAATGTTTGTATACATCTATACTATATTATAATACATTTAAAGAGGAAAAGATTTTCTTTTTATATTGAATTTTAAGAGTTTAAGGGGGGGAAATTGTCTTTTATGAATTTGACTACCATCATTATCTCCAAATACGCAGAAAAAAAAAAACTGAATAAAAGAAAATCTAACTATATAAACAATCAATTTCTTGTTTAACAAAATTCTTAAAATCGTTTTTGTTTTATATGATTTCATATTACTTTATTTTATAAACTTATAGTTAAATTTTCTTTTATTCAGTTGTTTTCTTAAAATCTATGTGCAAGTGATGTGGGGCTTATAGGCCAAATGGGCTCTTTCACCCATCAGACTGGTCTTTTGGGTTGAGTCTTTTAAACCAAGCCAAGTAGCCAACCCATTGAAGCTAAATATACAAGTATTAAAGCTTGGAAAGATTAGTAAGATTCCAAAGCTAACCTCAATGTAAGAGGCTGCAACTTCTGAGTGCTTCTCATTGGTCCTTGCAATAAATATGTCCCAAAATACAGACCACCATTCAAATAGAAAGCCACCAGGTGCATCAATAGCTGTAACAAATACCAAAATTACAAATTATTAATGAAATCAAAACAAGCAGATTTTAATTTGGGGGGAGGAGAATGTATGATTATAAGTCAAATGTCTGATATACCCTCCAGCAAATATAAGCCTAAAACAATAATAAGTTTTGAAATTTTCATGAAAAGAGTTGTTACCAACAGGGTCAGAAGAGACTTTTCCTTCAGCTTGAAATGCTTGAGCAGAAGCCTTTAAATCCCTTTTTACCAAATAGTCATGTATATAAACATCTAACCTGTTAATCAAATATAATCCCAGATTTATCAGTCAAAAACAAAAACAAAGATTGGTACTTTTTCTTGTAACCATGAGAATCAATTGAAGAAAAACTCATAGACCCCACTAGACCCTCTTAACCAAATAGGATCAGGTAAAACACAGCTTACGTGGATTCAAACCCGCCATTTGCTAGAGGGACTTAAGCAGTTGCCAATGCAAATCCCGGATTCAAAGTTTAAAACTTTACACAAACAAGAACATGTTCAAGAATGTTTAAAACTTTACACAAACAAGAACATGTTCAAGAAAGTTTAAACTTTCCACAAGCAAGAATATGTTCAAGAAAGTTTAAAACTTTACACAAACAAGAACATGTTCAAGAAAGTTTAAAACTTTACACAAACAAGAACATGTTCAAGAAAGTTTAAAACTTTCCACAAACAAGAACATGTTCAAGAAAGTTTAAAACTTTCCACAAACAAGAACATATTCAAGAAAGTTTAAAACTTTACACAAACAAGAACATGTTCAAGCTAACCATACCAGAGTCGCGGTGATCATGGGTCAAGCATTGGACCAACCCGGGACCAAAACCTGAATAAGATGAAAAACGACCGTACAGATTTTGTGACTTGTCGGTCTTGGGCCGGTTCATTGGTTTTCTCAGGCCAGCCGGGAGATGACACTCTTAAGGGGATCATGAGTTAAGGACCGGACCGGACCAACCCAGGACCAAAACCAAATAAGTTAAAAAAACAAGGACCGAGTATCCGACCGATTTTGTGAGTTTCCCCTTGGCCTTGGTCGAGGTTCATTGGTTTTCTCGGGTCAGACCGTGAGATGCACACTCTTAGGGTGATCATGAGTTTAAAGGACTGGCCCGAATGAAAAACAAGGACCGGGCCTGGCCCGGCTCGCCAAAATAAGAGAATATCTCTCCTATTTACGCCAGTTGAGCCTAATCCCAGGAAAAACCATCTCCATAAGCGGTCCGATGGAACACCTGTCAGCCTCAAGGAATCGAACTCATGACAATCTTCCGGAAAACCTGTCACGCTTAAGAATCGAACCCATGACAGTCTTCCCCTCATCACCATTACCATTCGGGCAAATAACCGATACATACATATATACATACATAAATGGGACAACAGTGAATCTAGCCCAAACAAGGAAAGAAATAAATGTAGAACCAACAAATGAGAGCAATTTCTGGAAGCAAAAACCCTAGAAAAGCAGGAGAAAACATAACCAAAAAAGGATCAAAAGGCCACAAATTTCAGAGAACCAAACAGAAGAGACAACTGCATAAATATAACAAGAAGCCATAAATATTACATGAGTAGTTAAAATCTGGAAGAATTTAGAGGAAGAGAGAGAGAAACTTACATTTTATCAGCTTCCCAGTGGGTCTGTGACATTTTTTCTTGAAGCAAAAAAAAAGATCAAGAAATGCAGATTGTTAGATCTTCATGTAATTAAACAGGGGCTTTTCTTCTCCCTTAGAACCCAGTGAACAATCTCTGTGAACATTCCAGAATCACAAACAAGATCATTAAAGAAAGAGATGAAAATATTATAATATATATATATATGTATATATATATATATATAGAGAGAGAGAGAGAGAGATTGTGTGTGTAGAACAGAAGACGTATAAAGGAGAATCTCAATGTGACTAGAAAATCGATACCACAGTAATATTTTAGATACTGTTCTGAAGATGTGGCTTTTATGAATAAAAAAATAGTTATGAATAAAAAATGGTAAGAAATAAACAGATTTTATTGTTTGTAAAAGGAGATCTTGTCTAAACTATATTTGTACAAGTTGTTATAACGTAATATAAAAATAAAAAATATAAAAAAATTTATGTAATGATATTGAAATTAGAAGTAAAACGTTTAAAATATTGATTTTATGACTTAAAAGTTATGTTTACGAATATATCCATTACACCATCAACTCATTTGTTATATTCGTTAAGTTTGGATTTAAAACAAAAGAAAATTAAACATTTAAATTTGTTGTATTTTGATTACAAAAAATCTTTTGCATCAAACGACCTAGACACTAAAGATTATGTTTTTGATTAAAAAATTTATAAAAAAGGAAATTATGTTTATCATCAAACCTAGAACTTAATGATTATGCCAACTATACCTATTTGACCACAAACAAACATGCTAAATTTATTACGTATGAATTAGAAGAAAAAAAATGAAATCAATGCTCAAAAGACCAATATTTTTTTTAAGTTGAATAAATAAACTCTAAACGAGACCTGTACTTAAACCGGAAAGTCCAATGGTAAAAAGTCGTCTTCGGCGTTCAAGCTCATCAGTTAACCAATTTCAGGAAAAACCACACTCATAAACGGCCGGGTAAAAAACCTGCTAGCTCAAAGATCATTTATATACACTTAAAAATGTATATATACTAGATTTGCAACCGCATGTCGTTGTGGGAATAACGTCGGTACACAAAACAGTTTCGTTGTTATAGCCAGGGGCGGACCTACCCTATGGGTAGGGGTAGCCCCCGCGACCCCTGAACCGTTAACGCGAAGAAGGAAATTTTTCGGGGTTTTACGTTTTTGGTATTTTGTGACACCTTAAACGAATTTTTCGCGACCTCTGGAATAAATTTTATGGTTTTTTACCTAAAAATATGATCAAAAGCCCCTTGAAAATATGATCAAAAGCCCGTTAATTACCTAAAAAAAAATTCGGGGGCGCTACCCCCGAACCCCCATTAGTCCCCGCTACCCCTGATTTTCTTTCCTAGATCCGCCCCTGGCTATAGCGCAACGTAAAGAAAACGAAAATGCAAAAATACTGCTTATCGACCTTAAAATTAGAAGTCAAACGCTCAAAGTATTAAGCTTATGACATAAATGTTATGTTACGTGACTCTACTCATTACACCATCAACTCATGGAGACATAGCTCTACTCTAAATGCTCTTAACTTTCTCAAAAATAACAAGCACATTATGACGAGAGTGAGCGATAATTCAAATGTGCAACTCTTGTGAACTTTGTGGGGTCGATCAAATGATTCAAATATCATTAGTGAAGTTAACACCGATTTGTAAGTTTTCAAATCCTAAATTAATTCATTTTTAGTTTTTTTTTCTTTTTTTCTTCACATACAAGATTTACATGAGGATAATAGTTGGAGATTTCGTTGAACACGCCAAGTCAAACACTCACTGTCGAAGTGGTTGAATGGCAAACATTCCTTGTATGATGAATTACATCATTAGCTCCGAAACCAAATCAACGTTATAGATTCATGCGTTTCTTCACCTGTAATGGAAGTTTGACCTGTATTTTTTTTTACCTTTCAAACACATGGCAATTTTTTTTAACTTTTTTTTTTTTTGAACGGCAAATTTGGATCACTGACGGGGGCATTACCCACCCACCCGATCATCTCCAATCTCCATCAGGAGGAAACTCACCATAGGTGAGAAAACCCCTTGGCCCAACATGTAACCCCCATTTATTTATTTTTGTTACAAGTGAGACTTAAACCCAATACCTCCCATTTATAATATCTTGGGTACCTCCCCCTAGCCAATTGGGCTAAAGATCATTGGTGCAATTTTTTTTAACTATGATGATTTTCTCGAAGTTGTGTTTGTATATTTTTGAAAAAAAAGACCAACACAACTTGCAACGAGCTTTATTCAAACCACACACACTTACATGTAAATCAAAATGCACCCAAAGTATCTAGGTTTCTCTTTGTAGTGATAACTTCAAGTACCAGGTCGCTTGAAGATGCATGCATCAACACCAATGGAAGATTACCCACTTGATGTAGTCATTTTGAGGGAGTTTTTTAAAATGCTTGAGTGGGATTAATGAGTGCTTTTAGATTTAAAACAGTATAGAGTGTTTTTTTTATTGTTATGATTGTATTCATAAAAACATGATTCGTTCCTTTCAATCAAATCAACGACAAAAATACATATCTTATCAGGGCGGCGTCCTCTACACGAATATAAAGATTCTACAGGCATTCGAGACACTGGGAACCAGTCTTTATTGGCTAACATACATCAAAAATCAAGAAAAACGGACAAATGCGCATTTACTCAAGGATTTCTGTGTTCTTCAACTGCTACAAGAAGCCAAAGTTAAACTTTTGAGGGCCAGGTAGCTTGAGCAGACATAATTATTCCGACAATCACACCAAACAACCCAAGCGCGCTGCCGAAGATTTCAATCACAAGAATTTTCACAAAGAGTGAAGAGTTTTGAGCATCAGATAGCGCACAGCTACTCCCAATGATTCCCACACATAACCTGTCATTAAAAAGGTTAAACCATAAACAGAAGATGAATCAGTTACAAGAATTATTAGACATCTTGTAGGACATCCGCCCAACATAACTTGCGCTTTACCTGATCTCCGCTAGTTAGCAGGGTATTGGTGGGGTCCGTGAGTTTTTTGTAACAGGTTCTCATGGTTATAAAGGAAAAAGAAAGTATTATTAGTCACTTACCCGCATACAAGATTTGCAAAACCAACAATGATTCCAGAAGCAAATATCGCATATCCTGCTCTAAGAGATTCAGGCTCGTATATTTGTGAAGATGGGACGCTTTCCAATTTTGTCTGTAGAATAATGGCCACGATAACACCATATATAGCAACGGCTTCACAGAATATGACACTGTTTTCATATGCATCTTGAGTTAAATCATAATTCCAGTATATAACTTGTGATCAAATAAACCATATGAAATGCATGGAGTAATTTTTATATAACTTGGTCAAGGAAATGGAACAGAAGACAATAAAAGATGCACGTTGCAAATGAATCATCAAGCTTTCGAAAGTTTATGGTTTGGAATTATTGTACTAGAAGTCGGTAGTATTGTTAACGAAAGAGTATGCATAATGCATGCAAAAAAACTAGGGATGTAAACCAGCCGAGTCGCCCATCAGTTACTCGAGATTGGTTCGTGAAAGGCTCAAGGAGCCAAGTGTAAACGAGTACAAACCTAAATTGGAGCACATATAATAAACGAGCTCGAGCCCGAGCTTGGTTAGGCTCGTGGACCTAAACAAGTGTTTTATTTAGAAAATATATTACAATATGTGATTACATAACAAATATAACAATATAAATATTTATGATAAAATATATACTATGTTATAATTATAAACTAAAATTAAACAAACAAGTATACCAAGCAAAATACCACTCTACAGTAGGTCTTGAGAGGATGATATGAGGGCAAACTTTACCCTACCTCCTTCCAGAAAGACCCAATTCATGAAAACCTACTCTTTTTGTTAAATGAAAGAAATATAAAAGGATCATACAAGCAAAAAAACAAGCATCATAACAAAAAATCTACCAAAAATTATTAATAGCATAAGATAAAAGAGCAAAAAGGAAAAAAGAATCCTAAGGCTAAAGTATCTAAGACTACCACTAATTGAGCATAATTAGAACCATTGGCCCTAATTGACCATCACTGACCACAAACGAACATAATTAACCATCATCGACCATTATTGACCATCAAATGCATGGCAATCTTGTAAAGGGCGCTTCACCCCAAATGATAATATATACAATTGTATTTTGTTGTAAATTTATATGTTTAGAGCATTAATATGTAAAATATAAAACTTCGGGTCAAACAGGACATGTTCGTATCAATCCGTTAAAACTCATGTCATGTTTGAGTTTACGTGTCTAACACAATTTTTGGGTTCATGTCGTGTTCGTGTCGGGTTCGGCCTACCAACCCATTTAACACCCAACTAGACTAATCATTTCACAGAAACATCCTCAAATGGTAAGATTACTAAACAACCTCAAATGACATGGGGAGATATGATCAAACTTAAAGAATAATAAAATTTTCAGAAACAAAGGTGTTTGGAAAAATATAATTGAAGCTAAGAGTTCATTGCACAGAGTTAGTACACTAAAAACCATTTAATCGAGTGGTAAGATTACTTTCTATGATGAGATACCAGGCATCCTCATCATGGCCAATGCTATGAGATCGGGTGACTATGAGTCTAAGATATTGGCAAGTGCCATTCACATAAACTTGCTACAACTAGAAGAATTACCAAAGGTCAACCATTGATCTTGGACCCATCATATATTAGCTAGCTTGTTGATTTGGTTGCTCTACTCCAACATACATTGCAATCTAAGCAACTAAACAATCTGAGACCTATTGGAGCCCTATTGCACTTTAGAATCAAATCCAAGAAAGGAAGAAGTGGATATATTATGGTACGTTGTGCATACCACGCTCTTCATTCTAGGAGAAAACGGTGAAACTCATTTTTTTTTCAGCAGCTAAGACTTACCCATGCTTCATCAAGATCATTGGGGAAGAAAAGAATCATTCATGTGTGTAGGAAAGGCAACTGGATAGGCATTTAAGGGGGAAAAATAGTTTAGTTTTGGGTTTTGAAACTATAACCGACTTCTATAAAACATACAGTGGCGGCTCCAAAAATGCAAAGACAAGATCGGGCCCTAGGCGAAAACAAAAACCGGGCCCTTATAATATAAAGAAGAAAACAAGGGAGTGGGTAGGATTTGAACCAGTGACCTCTAGGTTACACCTTTATATCAAACATTAGTACCATCCGTGCCAATTATTTTTTTGTTTTAATTTCAAACTACAATATATTAATACACAATTTGATGTATATATATATAACAACATATTACAAAACTTCCGGGCCCCTTAAAATCCCGGGCCCTAGGCGGTCGCCGTTCTCGCCCCTCCCCATAGCCGCCCCTGAAAACATATAGCAAGTTTTGTTCTAGGAGTGGGAAGGAGGGAATGTGGATGAGAATGAACTGAGTTTGAGATGGTAAGGAGGAAATGTAGATGACAAGGGGGGAAGTATAAAACAGTTACTAGTTACTAGTACCAAGACCCTTAGGCGCACCTAGTGTAGCCTTGTCATCTTGCTTCAAAAGCCCCATTTTCCAGGCAAAAATCCTCTAAACGAGTCTAAAACAATCACACTAGCCCTAAACAAGTCTGGAATCAGCCTAAAACAGGTCTAAAACCACTAAAAATGGTACTTTATACCATGCACCTCGTTTGTTAAGCGCCTAGGCCCAAGGCTCACCCTTTGTACATTAAGTGCACCTTACGCCTCCGACAACTATGATCTCATACACAGTGACATCTCTATTGGCTACTCGATCACTAACTGACGGGTTCAAGGGTTTCCCAACAGGCATCTGTTTATAATTATAGCCTTATAGGTAGTTAAAATTTACTAGTTGGAATTCCAATCTCAAACCCATCCTAAAATCGACTTCAAATATCAAAATCACATGTTTCATCCACATCATTGAGGATGAAAGGAACCACTAATGGTTAAACAGAAAAAAAGCCCTGCCATTGAAGTTCTGATTTACCAGGTTACTCTAATTACAATAGCAATTTAGGATATTAATGTTATTCAATCAGAAAGTGAAAAACTCCGAATTTTAAAATTGGGTGCTTGATCATGTTGTAAATTGTATCTCCCAAAATAAGAACATCAAGTACGAAATATCCAACCAAATTCAAATCCAATAACCGCTATAAGATCAAGTCGCCACAGCACAATCAGGCGTAATTACGATAAAATTAGGGCTTTAACTCATCACATACCTAATAAGATTCTTCGATGTAATACGCGGAGCTTTAATTGCCGCACCGATCAAACTACTTCCTGTGATATAAATCCCCCTGACACCCCCAAAACCACAGAATCAGAAAACCGAAATATGATTCTCGATCCAAAAACTTAACAGAACTGAATCCGAAGAGTTAAACGGAAAAATACCAGGCGGCGCCTAGGACCGAGACGCCGATAGCTACGGCGATTCCGATGGCGGAGAAAGTGTAGGGGGAGATCTTCAGCAAGGCTCTGGCCCATGAGCCTGAAGCTCCAATCACAATGGCGCCTGACATCGATCTGGAATTTTGTTGATCGTATGTGGAGATCGATCAAGTGTGGAGATGTTGAGAGAGAAGAGAGGATCACGATTCACGTCGATAAGAGAAACCACCACCACTCTGGTTCGTTGGAATTTGGGGATTGATGAGTATTTGGGAAATCACCCTTGAAGTTTTAGGATTTCACATTAACGCCCTTTTGAGGAGTATATGAATATGATATGGACATGAGAAAACCGGTTTCTGAAACCGAACCGGTTAATATCTGTATGCGAACTAGGTTTGAATCGATTAGGCTTTTTCGAACGAGGTTTGGTTTTAAGTTGGTTAATCGGGAAACCGGTTTTTATAGTCAGATTATTATCGTTGTGAAAAAAATTGCTTATTAATGGGTATATAGCCGTTTATAACCGTTTTAAAAAAATTGGTCGTTTTTTCATATGTTAAGACAAATAGGTAGTGGGTGTATTGGTTTAGTCACACCATTTTTCCAACTTTTTAAACTCTCGAAACCAAAAGATTAAACGAGGTGTCACGATGTTAGGGCAAACTATGATTTATGTGAATGTCAAATAGTACCAAAGTAGCTCGAAGCAAGAAATGTGGTATATTTTCCAAACTCGATTAATACCACTTTGAACCGTATGTGAAGCACGGAAGCGATGAGGCGATAATAAATGTGAAAGAAAGCCATTAATGATTCACTTAAAATTGAAAGGATGAACTCTCATTTCGTTGAATTTAAATATATGTAATTTTAACATCAAAAGCACCAACAGACCTACACTTCGCATGATTTAAACGCACAAGATTTTGATCGGACCACCACTTCCATTGAGGAGTCAAATTTTTATTAGCACTAAATAGAAGGAATTTGGGAGAAAAATAATACATGGACAACTAAAGAATTGTAGGTTTCGGTTATAAAGAATACCTCGACAATCAAATTATTGTTTCTCCGTTTGTTTAGTTTAAACTTATATATAAGTTATTGGATTAAAAAAAAATTAGAAATAGCCGCCGGGGTGGGGGGGGGCAAGGGGGGACCCAACGTTCGAAATGGTGCAACGAGAAGGGGGGGGGGGGTGTTCACGCTTCATCCATTTGTTGCGGCCCCTCACCAAGTGTAACGGTGGCATTGCAGTCACCTGGCCATCACCGCACCATGGGCCTGCTACCATTGCAACCATCCTTAGTGAAAAGGAGGGAAAAAATTATGATGGACCTTAATGTGGTACCCTATATATATATATGTGTGTTGATGTTCAATACAAAATACAAAATTATTACGGAAATAAAAAATTTAAATCATTTAATTAAATGTGTATGCTATCTATCTATATATCTATCTATATATATATATAATAAAAGAAAAGTTTTTGGCATCACAATTTGCCATGTGGCACCACCACATTCATCCTCAACAATTTTTCCAGCCAATTCTCCTAATTATGAAAGTGATTTGTATTTCCAGATTTTTATATTTATTGCATTCCAAAATATTTTAATAACCAATTATTGGCATCACAATTTGCCATGTGGCACCACCACATTCATCCTCAACAATTTTTTCCGCCAATTCTCCTAATTATGAAAGTGATTTGTATTTCCAGTTTTTTATATTTATTGCATTCCAAAATATTTTAATAACCAATTATTTAATTACTAAAGATATAAAAATACGTAATTGTCGTATATTATGATTGTATTTATAGTTTTTTTTTAAAGTCACCCGTGTAACACACGGGGATAAAAAACTAGTATATTTATAAATGATATTCTTCACATATATATTCTGTTGAATTTCAAGAAACACGTATAAACATTGCATTTTACCTTTTCTTTATTTTAAATTTTCTAAGATTGAAAGAATGAATAATTAATTTCATTATTTGTGATTTTGTTATATTTAGTATTCTATATAAATTCTATATAATTCCTTGACCTATATATAACATATATCACTTGTTAAAAAATATTAAATTCTCCATATAATAATTTGTTCCTTCAGAGAATGGAAAGGTTGAGAGCCAAGTCCCCATCAACTTGTAGCCTGTAGCAAATAAACGACCCTTTTCATTTTTCAGTGTAAATCCTAATCACAATTCTAAGGAACATTAAGGTAGCGTTTGGTATGAAGTAACGAACGAAGGAATGGAATAAGTCATTACAAAGTAATGAATATCTACATGTTTGGTTGCTAAAGGGAATGGAATAACCCATTAACCAGGGAATACCATTACCTCTAAACATCCCAAAATCATTCCTCCCCCTCCCCCCGTTTTCATTTCATTCCGTCCGTCTTTCATTTCATCTTCCGATTTTGCCCTTCATAACCTCATCTACAACCCTTTCATCTTCTCCCTTATCTTCAACCAGTCAACCACCGAATTCCACCAGCACCGACAACCATCCCCGACAACCACTTTTGACCACCGACTACAAATCCCCTCCATACACGTCGCTCCCTCTATCTGTTCGTACCCCATATTTAAGAAACCCAAAATGAGGGGTTACCGACGGTGATGTTTTACATACCCTGATTATCCGACACCGTCGGCGCTAATCTAACTGCCACCACCGCCTTCAAACCCCATATCCGATGAGTTTTTTTCATCGTTTCTAACAGAAAAGAGAATGTAGTTGCTATCAGAAGACCAGACTTTAGGTGGTGATAGGGTGATGGTGTTAGGAGTCGTCTGTGTTTGTAGTCGAAAGAGAACAATAATCATCATCTTAATGGAGTTGTAATGGATTATGAATGTGAAAGCCTTTTTTACGAGCAAATTCAAAGCTTTCAAAAACTTTGATTTGGTTTTCCCAATGCAATAGCTGTATGTACCCTAGTCCTGCAAAAACTTTGATTTGGTTTTCCCAATTTATAATTTTTTATAATATAAATTTATTATAGTTTTAACTAGATAATGTCATAAAATTTGATACTTCTTTAAATTTTGACGAAGGGGTAAAGTTGTCATTTTAAATGAATTGTATTTTACTTCATTACATTCCTACACGGTAACCAAACAAGATAATAGAAAGGTAATGATTCATTTCATTACTTTTTCAATTCCATTACCTCATGCATTCCATTACCTTGTGTATTCCATTACCTCATACATTATAAATACAATTTATAGTGTTAGATTTTTTTAGAACGGCATTGAATTTCAACTGGATCATCCGGGGTGAACATCTGGTATAACGGTGCTACCCATGACATACTACGAATACAGACCGTGCAAAAAACCCAGGCTATCAGTCGCGTTTATTTCAGACAAAATTCACCCCCGTAAACGACCGGACGGTAAGAAGATATTTAAAATAAACGTATAATTGGTATAATAAGATAAGAAACCTCCTATTGAGACACCCTTATAAGTCCCGTATTGGGATATACATGTTGTATAGGAAAATACAATCTTAATCTGAAAATAAAATCAAGTGTTAACGTATAGCCTAATACACCCTCGTATTGGGGGTTGTCTTTTTCCTATACACCCCGTATGCCCAATATGGAACGTATAGGGGTGTTGAATTAGATTTTAAGGGTGTCCAGTTATATTGATTTTAAAATAAACGTATAATTGGTATAATAAAATTAAATAAATAGAAAATAACGGTTCGTCTATAGCACAAGTAAAAAAAATAACAAGTGTTTTGAGTGTAGTCTATAGCACAAGTAAAAAGAACATAACAAGTGTTTTGAGTCTATTTAGCAATGGTTTCACGTTTGAATTCGGACCTATTCCTTTTCTACCTTTAATCGAGCTTAATTTTAATGTCTTTAAAGGATAAGAATCGAAAATTGGGATCAAAATATATATAAGCTAAAGACAAACATTTTCACTAGGTGACCTACTTATTTATGTATTTTAACACTCGATTGACACCAACTTATCAAACATATTTAAGGAATGATAGCGGTTCGTTTCTTACATTTTAGACGAGTAATATTTGAAAGATCAAATTTGTTGGAATTAGACATTTTTTTATATTAATCAAACAATAGATTTAACAAAAATAATACGTTGATTGATATAAAAGTTAAAGGTGTATAAACCCTACACATATGAACCCCATTTATAATAGTCCTAAATTTTGAAAAACAAGTAACATAATTACACACAAATTAGGAAACTAAATAAAATAATTCTACTTAAAAAAACTTTACTAATTAACCCCTAACTATTAAATAATTACAATATTAAATCCAATAAAATTAGCATTTGTTGATAAGTTCTTAAATTCGATAAATAGTGCCATGATACATTTAACATTTTCAGTTTTGGAAACATACACTCTATCAATTTTAAGTTAACTAGATTTACAATATGTTTGTTGCAACGAGAATAGCACGGGTATACAGAACATTTATAGTGGTAAAACGCAAACTAAAAAGAATAAATACCAAAAAAGACTATGTAACAACTTTAAAAACATAAAAAAGAAAATGCACGATGAAAGTCATGTGACATTCACCAAAGATCGTCACATGACACCAACCAAATATCAACACATAAATCAATAGAGTGATGGTATAAAAAAAAACAGAAAACACTATCATCACTAAAGAATATCACGTGGACCAGTAACATAAGATCATTATTCGTATTTGATTGTAATTATTAATCGTTAACATAGTATTATCCGTGTTCACTGAATTTTGAATTCTTCTAAAATGGAACCTTTCTTTTGTTGACTTTAAGAACGTGACTTGTAAAGTGTAAACGTGTCATGTGTAGATGCCTATAGTTGGTATATAGTGGACCCAACAATAATAGAATGGACACAAACTAGAAGCTACAAATACAAATTTGTTCATATTTTGTCGACAATATATAATTATCATATATATTATGGCAATGGTCATCCGTCGGTAAACGGATATCTGTTGACCGTGAGGTTGTAAGTTTGATTTTTGAGATATTCGGTTTTACCATCGGTAGGTGGTGGATTTTTCAAAGACGGTTTAAACTGACCGTTTTGATTAACCACACTGTCAACGTATCGTAAGTGTCGTGAGTAATATGTTTACCAGATATAATCCCGGGTACTAGACGTTTTTATTTTTGATGTTAGAAAAAACATATTCTATGGCGGTAGTTATATTGGTACATACATGTTAAAAAAAATAGGAAAATTGGCCTGTAATAATACAAGTTTTCACTCTTTGGCCAATAATAATATGAGTTTTTGAGTTGGTCTGTAATAATACCAGTTTTCGAACTATTGGACTGTAATAGTATGCCGTTAGTTTTTACTTACGGGGGTTAAATCCCTGCCTACGTGGCTGTCCACGTGGCTTCATTAATCATACGTGGCATTTTTAAGGGGGTTTTAAAAAGGAAAATTGGCCTGTAATAATACAAGTTTTCACTCTTTGGCCAATAATAATATGAGTTTTTGAGTTGGTCTGTAATAATACCAGTTTTCGAACTATTGGACTGTAATAGTATGCCGTTAGTTCTTACTTAACGGGGTTAAATCCCTGCCTATGTGGCTGCCCACGTGGCTTCAATGTATTTCTTTTAACAAAAGACTATAGTGGGGGCTGTTACATTAGCTCTGCCTATGTGGATTCCGATTTCTTCTTCAAACCTAGATCTGAACTTTTCCCCTTTTCTCCCTCTGTGCGGGGGCTGTTACATTAGCTCCGCCGATGGCGGCCGGTGGCGATGGCGGCGGAGGGGTCGATTGCGGCCGGTGGCGATGGCGGCTGACGGGTGGGTGGCGGCAGGTGCGATGGCGACGAAGGGTGGTTGCGGCTGTTTGTTCTTCCTGTTTTCCTTTTCCTTTTTTTCTTTATATCTTAATAAAAAACAAAAATGAAGTTTAGAAATATTACAAAACTAGTCCTTATACTATAGTCTTTTTATCTTAATAAAAAACAAAAATGAAGCCACGTGGGCAGCCACGTGGGCAGGGATTTAACCCCGTTAAGTAAGAACTATCGGCATACTATAATAGTCCAATAGTTCGAAAACTGGTATTATTACAGACCAACTCAAAAACTCATATTATTATTGGCCAAAGAGTGAAAACTTGTATTATTACAGGTCAATTTTCCTTTTTAAAACCCCCACTTAAAAATGCCACGTATGATTAATGAAGCCACGTGGACAGCCACGTAGGCAGGGATTTAACCCCGTTAAGTAAAAACTAACGGCATACTATTACAGTCCAATAGTTCAAAAACTCGTATTATTACAGACCAACTCAAAAACTCATATTATTATTGGCCAAAGAGTGAAAACTTGTATTATTACAGGCCAATTTTCCAAAAAAATATTGTGTTTTACATCATTATTTGATTTGATGTGTATATCTTCACTCGAAAGTACTAAAGTATATACTTAAAAAGGGGATTTAGTGTTATACGTTGGAAAAAAAAAGGTGAAAAAGTTTTCTTTTTTTTCTTTCCGATCAAGTTACGAAAATGAGTTTTCGTCAAGTTTGATCAGAAATAGCTATATATAATTACGATTAATATAACTGTTTTTTATTGAGTTTGTACACGTGAACTTATGTAATAAGGTTAATATTTGATACTAGAGATAACAAAAAATTATGATAAGAAAATAAATATGATAATAGTGCATATGTCATATGTTAAAAAATATAGTAGTTTTGTTAAAATATCTATGGGTATAAATTCAATTTGATTAGTCATTATGAATTTCAAACGTCAATGTGGGAGTAGCCCATTTAATAGAGGCTTTGTCCTCTTAGGTGGAGGTCCTAGGTTCAAACCCAGGCAATTGTGTAATTTGGTGTGTAAATATTACTTTGATGTTTTTTTTTTAAATCAATAATAAACTTTTTCATTAAAAACCGAAAAGTAGCATACACGACTTAAGTCAACACGCCGGGAAGACGGGCAACAAGCTGCGCCGCCAATCCCTTTTGAATAGCAAACCCTAGACGTATAAAAACAACATTCTTCAATCTAGAGGTCGCACTATTCCCACGCATGACTTTTTGGATCCGGTTCAACATGGCCACCGCCTCTGTCTCAAGATGGCCGAATGTATCGAAAGCGAAAGGAACAAACACATGCTGATTTTCAATACACGCTTTCTCATGTTTGTTAACCTTTCCAGCAGCTGCCCTGGACGCCGCCTGGCCCGCTGTGAAGGTGCTAGCCCTCAGCCCCACAAGAGGGGAAACCCCTGTTAAATCGACACAAGCGTGCTTCCCATTCTGCCACCCAAAAACGAGTATGTCGGCCGGCCGGAGAGTTGAGCGCCCATCCAGGGGGTCAGACAGGAAATTAACAGGAGCTTCCTTCCTGGCCGAGATCCCAGCCCGCCTGAAGATGTCAAATAGAACGTCCCGTACCACATCATGTCGATATTTAAACCCCGGGAGCTCTTTGCAGTGGACGGCGTGCTCCCCGAACGAGTCTAAACATGTCTTGTTGCATACGGGGCATTTTTCATCCACAGGCAACATGGGGACCATGAGGCGATATTTGAGAATGGCCCGGTATTCGACAGGCGACATGTGTTGCCCCAACCCGTCAATAGGGAGAGCATAGAGAAAATCCTACGCATGTGGTTGTCTGAGGCATTCCCAAATCCCAAACGTCCTTTTGCCTGACTGTCATCCCATAACTTGCTTCCATCTCGAGCATGCATTTACCAAAGAGGGCATTCGCCAAAACGTGTTGGGCTTTTGGTGGGGCGGTGTCCTTATTGGTGAAACCGCTCAAATCAAAGCCCGGAATAATGTCATGGAGACCAACCAAATCATTCTCGAGGTCGGGGCCCATACCACAAACCTCACACTCCCGAAGAATATGGTCTTGCAGAACCCAAGTTTGGGCACGCGAGGCCACAAAGGCGTACGACGTCGCCTCGACCGCCGAATAAACCCCAAGACCCCCATGCCGAATCGACAAAGAGGCAAGTCGCCATTGCAAGTCCCCAAAGAAGGGACCCCCACACACGACAATGTCCTCGACGGCCGTCCGCAAATCTTTATCAAAAGCAACCGCAACCGCCATCATATGAGTGGGAGGACAAGTTCTTAGGCCAAAGAGAAGCTTGGCGAGCCCCATGCACGAACGAAGCAAGAGGAGTTCGCATTGCGGGTCGTCAAGTGCAGGGAGGAGGCGCATAAGATCAGCAGCACTAGAGGCCCTCCTCGCAGCCAGCCCCTGAATAAACTGGTCATCCCGACTAACAGCCCCCCCAAGGAGCTTCACCCCCTTGGTGGGTCTGCTAATGTCAGCAGGAAAGAGGCCTGGGCGAACCTTCGCACCATCACAGGATGGCCAAAAGAGTTCCGTCTTCCGAATATTAAGGGTCAACCCCAACGACGGCCCCCTCTCGTTGATGATCTCGAGGGCCTTAGCAACCTCCCCAGTATCCCCAATAACCGTCCCATCGTCAAGGTAACAAGCATGAAGCAGCAGGTTACATTTGTCACGGATATGATGCACAAGCGGGTGAAGGGCGAGGGCAAACAGGAGGGGCCCCAATGGGCCGCCCTGCTGAACCCCAGTAGTGGCCCATATATGGTCATCTCCCAGGTATAAGCGGGCAGGTTGCCCGTATAAGAAGTCAACCCAAGGCGAAATGGACGGGCACCTAAGCCTGACCTCATGAAGAAGGGACGACCGATCAACCAGGTTGAACGCATTGGAGAAATCGACCGTAAGCATGGCGAGCCCCCCATCACGATGTCGTTCTTCCACCAAGCGGTTAACGCTATGGAGAATTGCTTCAGCACCACCCGACACACCAACCCCAAACTGGAAATCACCAAGGTATTTAGTCATTTCTTTACAAACCCCTTGCATCGCAACCTTGGAGACCAGCCGCCTCCAAATAGTGCCAACAGCAATAGGGCGAATCCCATTATTAGGCTTTAAGAGCGGCGTTAGGGGGGCCGAAGCAACAAATTCCGCTAAGCCGACCGGACAACGCCCCTCCAACCAAAGGTTAACGACTGTGGTAATAGCGTCCAGGAGATCCCGAGCGGTAGCAGACCCTTCCCCGCACAAGCTGTCCATAATGTGCTGGGCACGCAATCCATCCCTCCCACACGATGTCCCTTTGGGTAATGATTTTATACATTCAAGGACCCTTGCACCACACGCGACAAGCGGAGGCTCGGAGAAGGGAGCGGAGGGCATGGACGGCGACGGGAGGCACGGGTGCTTGGCTTCTAGGGCACGCGTGGTATCGTCGTTGTACGACGCCACCCCAGAAGAAGATAACACCTTTACGGCCGCAGTGAAGTGACCGTCTGCGATTTTTCGGATGCATCGCTTGACGTTGGGCGGCACTTGGTCCCCCTTCACATCGGAAACTGCGCCGGAAGACCTCTCAGCCCCCCCACCCCCAGGGTTGTCAAGGATACCCTTGACCAATTGTTCAAAACCACCCTCACGCCCCCAAGTAGCCAAGGATGTCATGATGGACCTGCACTGCAAAGCCTTCCGGTTTCCGGAACGGCAATCATGCCGATTCTGAGGTCTGAAAACCTGCAAAGTGCACCGAGGGAGAAGAAGCAGCCTGACCCAGGCATCATCAGAACCAGGATGGGATCCCCAGACCATCCCCCCTGTCCATGTGCCTAATGATCCTGGTTCGTTTCGGTTGGATGGGGGGCTGCTCGACCGAGTCTTTAAGACCCGCGTTACCACTGTCAAGAAAATTAAAGTTGAATTGTAGATTTTCAGCCCTCGTGTCTAGAGTCTAGACTCCGAATATAGGATTTGTCATCATGTCATATTACAATAATTGAATTCATTGGATATTTTTTTGTTTTGGCTCCCACTGAAGTCGGCCTGGGGCAAAGGATATTACACATCTAGTTCTTTTGTGGGGTGGGGATCAAAAGAGTCTAGATATTTAGTTGGGTTGATTTCTAGATTACATCTTTTTAACATAAAGGTTTAGATATTTTGGATCATTCTAACAAATGGACCGTTTACTATTCTAATAATGGAGCGATGAAAACCCAATTTTTTTTTTTTTTTTTTACCGTCAAGTAGAAAATTCACAACTAAAAAAACTCACTGGCTCAATCAGATGCAAATTTCTTAGACAAAGTTCCAATCTACAAACTTACCATAAAGAAAGTCATGGAGTATCACCAGGATAAAGCCTCTTTAATCTTGGTAACGACTTATGTGGGATGCAATAATAATCTCGAGATTACGGATCACTTTCTTTTAAGATGTCCCCGTGTGAATATTATTTGGGATATTATGTTTCAATTGTGTAAGGTCCCCCCGGATTTGGTTCTAACGGTTCGTGATGTTCTTTCGATGCAAAATTCGTGGGGTCTTTCTAAAAAGAAAATTCGAGTCCTCCATTGCATTTTCGTCACCTCACTTTGAATTATTTGGAACACTAAGAATGACAAGCACTTCAACAATCGGTGAAAAGATTGGACGAGATCATCGGAGACATTTTTTGGTCCTTCATATGGGTCAAGCATAGGGGGAAATCTTGTTTCTTAATTGGTCGAATTGATGTAATTACAATTTCACTTTGTAATGTTTTGTCTAGCTTCTTGCTAGTTTGTTATTATTAATTCTACCATTAAAACAAAGTAAGAGTTTATTATTTGATGTTCAAAATTTGACGCTGATACATTTTATGGAGTTTAGTATTGAAAATGGATGTACATGTCAACCGCTAAATATAGGAAAATCAAGAAAGGTTGAGTTTTAAATAGTTACGTAAAAGTTATTCAAGGGCATCTGGTTTGGCACTACATTCGTGTTGTCTAAGAATTTGTCTTTCTAAGTAATATACAAGTTAAATCCTTGTAACGGAAAAAAGTTATACTATAAACATTTACAAGCTAACGGGAATAGTATCATCGACTTTAAGTGGTTGCCACGTAACTAAATTATTAATTTTTTATTTAAATATAACATATTTAGCATAATAGTTGGTGCAATTATAGATATAGTCATGTAAGAAAACATTTAACTACGTTTAATGCTTTAAACGTTTTGTTTCCAATTTTAATGTCATTGTATAGTCTTTTTACATTTTCAATTTAGATATTTTACATTATAGCAATTAATTAATTTGTATACCAACTTATCACATAAATAATAAATCTACTTACACTAAAAAAACGTAAGATTTTTATTAATAAATCTACTTACACCTAAAAAAACGTAAGATTTTAATAAAAAGACCTAACACAAAAAAATTAATGCCTAATGAATAACGTGTGGGGGAGTGCCGAGTGGAAAAGGCTCTAAATAAAGCCATTTAATACAAAGCCATAACCTAACCATGGTTAGATTTCTCTTACTTCTTGGTTAAGTTAACCAACCAAAACCAATATTTTTCTCCGAATATTAACTTCTAAAGTTGCCAATATCTACAAAAATGCCACCCGTATCCTCCTATAAGTTAAGCCACGAACCAGAGCCAGGTTTGCCCAACTGAAGAGCCAAGGGCCCTTCGGTAAAATCACCACCCCCCCTCTTCCCTCCTTTCTCTCTCACACACAAACACCAAAAACACGTACTACCTTTCTCTCTCTTACGGCGAAAAATATGGCGACCTCCAGAAAATCAAATTCACCGGTTCTGCCGTTAACGTCGTCGTTTCACCGTTCAAGTTCGTCGTCCGGACGATTCGGAAAATATTCATCGGCGTTTGCTGCTGACGTGTCGTCGTCGTCGCCGTCGCCGTCGCCTTTCGCGTCGTCAACGAGTTCCAGCTTTTATTCATCGCCGTCTTCAGCTCATGTTTACAGCCGTTCGTCTTCTCCGACGCGTGTGAACCTCCATGGATTAGCTCCGGTGACGTCATCGTCCGTGCGGTTTTCGTTATCCAGCAGATCAGGATCTCCGAACCGATCGATGGCGGTGAATTCTCGAGATCAGGTTGTTCGGAAGCAAAACGTCGGGAATCCGTTGAGGAATTTGCCGAAGAAGAAGACGTGTATGTGTTCGCCTACGACGCATCCAGGATCGTTCCGGTGCAGCTTGCACAAAAATTACAATACTAGCCCGGCGATGACGTACTCGCCGAACCGTTTGAATGCTCGCAGATCTGCAATGACAAATTCGCTAGTCCGAATCGGTACCGTCGAAGGAGGCGATGACGTGAAACGAGCCCTAGCGGCCTTGATCCGGCCGTCGTCGCATCAACAGAGGCGGAGATCGGCGTTTGAGCCGAGACGTAGCCGTCTCTCGATCATGTTCAAGGCCGACGACTTATGATTTTCGTCACGAAATATCCTCTGGTTGTACGGTTACAGGTTTGGTAATTTCACATCTTACCTTCTCTACCTCAGATCTAGCTACCATCGCTGGTGCTCGGATTCCGGTTGGATTCCGGTTGGATTCCGGCGAAGATTGCAGTGTTTTTTAATTCGACGACTTCAAATCAATCCTTATATTTTGACAAGGATGAACTACGCTTATTCGATTATCGAAACAACCTCCTTTGTACATGGATCATAGATAGTATATGCTTGCAGGCATTTTGATTGCAAAATTGAAGGATATCTCATTATCTCGACCTTTTGGATTAAACTTTCTCTTCTGAAATCATCAAACCATAACCAGAAGCTTTAAACTATTCAAATTTTAATCAAACTCAAACTAAACATACAAATCATTACATATATACGCTTTTCGTATTTCGAATTGTTTGTGCTTGAATCGTCTGATTGATTTGATTGATTTGATTGATTATTGATCCTTGATTCATCCGTTTCGCAGCATCAGATACCGTGTTGCGTGCCGTTACGTTCCGTCCCGTTCCGTTTCGTGCCGTGACGTGCTTCAGGAGCCGTGTTACGTTCCGTTAGCAACCGCCGTTATCTGTCATTTTCGCCGTTACATTTGAAGAACATGGCTCGTTTGGTGGAAGATGCGTTACGTGTAAGGTAATATTTAATTTTTGTATGGTTTTATTTTTAATTTTTAATTTTATTTATGGGGCAATTGCATATATACCCCTACAAAGTTTAAAAATTGCATATATACCCAGTCTAAAAAATTAATTGCATATATCCCCTTACAAAGTTTAAAAATTGCATATATATCCAACCTAAAAATTTAATTGCATATATCCCCCCGCAAAGTATAAAAATTGCGCATATACCCATTTTAGTTTTTTTTTTATTAAAAATAAATTATATAATGATTATTTTACTCTTAATTACTCAAATCTCATCAATTGTATATACACCATTTTATTCCAAAACCATATAAATTATAAGTAAAAAAAGATGTAAATGTCGACGGTGAAAATCCGGCATCTCGAGATCAACCATCCACAAGTTAAAAGGCACAGAAAAAATGTACAAAAGCTCGTGAAAGCAACTGGTTAAAGTCGAGTAAAACTTTGGTACTTGTTTTTTATATTTTAAAGATTGTGACTCTCATTTTTTATTGAAACTTTTGTGTTTGTATTTTGGTACCATAATGAATTAATATTAAAGCTTGTTTTATTTGATATTTGTTCAAGCTAGAGATAAGAAAAAAATTAAACATGAACAAAAAAAGTTGAGAACAAACGAACCAAAATATGAATGAAAAAGTTACTATAAGAGCAAAAGAAGTAAATGAGTATGCGTGTAATTTATATGATTTGAAAGAAAATGGTATATATACAATTGATGAATTTCGAGTTAATAGGGTAAAATAGTCATTTTATAATTTATTTTTAATAAAAAAAACTAAAAAGGGTATATACGCAATTTTTAAACTTTTCAGGGGGATATATGCAATTAAATTTTTAGGTTGGGTATATATGCAATCTTTAAACTTTACAGGGGGATATATGCAATTAATTTTTTAGGCTGGATATATATGCAATTTTTAAACTTTGTAGGGGTATATATGCAATTATCCCTTTATTTATTGTTGATGATGGGTCACGCAACAGGAATGATGGGATAAAGATTTTGACCTGGACATTTGGAAAGTGGGAGGATAAATTAGGCTTGCCTTTCTAGAGAAGTTAAAACCGTTGGGGGTATTTCACACGTTAAAGACACCTAATACCTAACGGGGCACCATCTAAACCCTTAATATTTTTTAAGACCACGACATTATTAAAATAGGAATAAAATAGAAAAAAGGGAACAGAAGACAAATGACTGAAAAAGAGGACATAAACTATAACCCAAATAAACTAAAATGGCTCTAGAAACATGAAGATATGCTTTTGGATCTATTATTAATCCTTATCAACAATTATATATCTATTTAGAAACTTCGATGAATAATAGGTTACTACTTATGAAAGTTTGTAATTTTTTAAAGCCGACATTATTACTAGAAAAAACTAGCAGAAGCTATAGTAAACTACAACCGAAATGTGTGAAACATAAAAGAAAACCCAAAAATACAAATAAAAAGAGAAAAGATTACACGATAGACTAACAAAGAAACGAAAATAAAATTAATACGATAAACAACTAGCTGAAGCTATAATAAAGTATAACCGAAACGTAAAAAAAAAACCCAGATTAACGAAGAAAAAGACAAGTACACGACATACTAGTAAAGAAACTAAAACGAATGTCAATGGGAGTGGTGGTTTTTATTTTGGTTTCTTTGTTAGTCTCCCGTGTAACCTTAAATTTCTCTTCTTATTTGTGTTTTTGAGTTTTTCTTTTACGTTTTGGTTGAACTTTGTTAGCCTTTTTTAATGGATTCTTATACTGGGTTGGGTTCTATAGAAAACCAATATTTTGCAAAAAACCAAGAAAAAAATTTATTTTTTTTAAACTTTTTTTATATGTTTCTTTTATTATTTTAAAAATACTGGAAAAAGAAAACACTTTGAAAACATTTTCAAGTTTTTTTTAAAAAAATAAAATAAAATTCGGATTTTAGCTTGAAATTAATAATGCATTATGCAACAATAATATAAAATTGGATTATAAATGTCAATTCTTTGTTTTTTACATTATTCACATAAACCACGTCCATATTTAAGTTATGTTTCTTCTTTTTAAAAAGTTTTAATTATAATGCATTATGCAATACTATTAGTACTATTGCATGATGCACTAATAAAAAATCACTAAACTTTTTATTTTTTATAATTTTTTTCCCGATAAATAAAGCTAATAAAATTATAGACTTTTTGATGAAATTCTTTTTGAAAATTATTAATATATGAAGAAGTTATAGAGAATAAAATGTTGGTTTTTTGATTTTCTGGATAATTGTTGGTTTTCTATAGATCTTTCCCTTCTTATACTAATATCGGCTTTTCAAATTTCTTTTTTATCTAAGTTTCATAAATACCTCTGCAGGTTTGATAATGTTTTGTAAATACCCTTTTAGATTTGATCATAAATTTGTTTTTTTCATGGTTGCCTCTATTCATAAACACCATTATGGTTTTGATAGAGTTTCATAAATACCCTTTTAGTTTTGATCATAAAGTTATTCTTTTTACGTGGCTGCCTCTTTGGGCTCCACGTGACGTGAGTATTTTTCTTATGTTTTTTTTTAATCTAAATGTAACAAATTTAGCACATGACTTCGTGGTCTAGCATGTCAAGTCGTGTGTCTTTAGCAAATGCATTTGTGTTGAGCTGGTGATGTAATATGCATAATCGTGTAGCATAGATTTATTTGTTATAGTATTTTCAATCTCAACGAATTTAATAAGGGTGTTCGTGGTATGACATGTATAGTCTTGTAACATAATTTTTAGGTCGTATGCTTAATACTTAAAGTGTTTGAGTTATGTGTTTTCTAATTTTTGCTTTCTTTACGTGGCGTTATAGTAATACTATTGTTCTGTGTGACCGCGCTATTCCTGTAGAAATGCACAAGGTGGTAAAATCTAGTTGAGATTTATGTCCTCTCTCCCCTTCGGTTAAGACTAAGGGTAGGGATCACGTGTTACCACACCTTCACGCGGCATGATCCACATAGAACACTACCCCCTACCCCATGATAGTTACATTTTCACTTTTTGTTACGGATAAAAAATAATAAACTATATACCCTTTGTATTTGGTATATAGTGGTTTTTCTTTTAAACAAATGTTTTTTTAACCTTTAAATATCAATTTCTTTTTCACAATTTTAATACTACAATTCTCTAAACTTTCTCTATGTTTCTTTTAAACATTTTCTACTCGAACTAAAAAAAATTACTTTAAGACGATGGATACCTATAGAGGAAAAGGACTTGGGCATTTCATGACTTGGAGTTTTCAGTTTAGACGAGTCCATAACCCCTCTCGGAAATAGGTTTTGGGATCAAGTTACTGCTTGGATACATGCGTGATATTTATTGGGCAAAAATCGTTCAATTCACTAACTTTACTTTAAGTGGCATGAATTGAGTGAATGGTTGAGCAGGTTGTATTATTGAATGTATGATAGTTTGGAAGTGTTAAATATGAGGTAAAACCACCCAAAACCAAGATATGTTAAAATTTGTGCAGGTTCTGGCCGTAGTTTATTTCTAGAGAGGTTGTCTACGACTAGACTAGACCGGTCTACAACCAAAAATTGTGTAGTCTACATCGGGACCCAAATATCGGGTGTTTTGGTTTTTTGTCGTATTATCATGGTTTTTACATATCTGGTTTGGTCGTATTCCCTTATATAACATATCTAAAGGTTTTGAGGCGTGTTACCTTAGGTTAGGGTCGAGGAATGAAGCCGGAAAGTGGTGATCGAGTATTCGGAATGGATTGTATGTACAAGGAGTTCGTCGAGCGAATCATTCTTACATGAGTAGTCACGTCTCTAACGTTTCAATATAGAATTTATACTATAACGTGTGTGATACACAGGGGCAGATTATGTGCTTAGAGTGGGAAATACTCCCGCTGAAAAAATAGCCACCTGTGTTAAAAATTGTAATTTTATTTTTATAGAAACGAGAATTTGGGCCCCCTGACTTTTTTTACAGGCCAAAACCCATTTTAACCTGTTACCACAGAATTGGTGAAAGGACCAGGGGTAAACTGCAAAATTATCTCTTTTTTTGGGTCAGTATGATGGCATCAAGTTATTGCAACATAATATCATGTAAATTCAGACTCTTTTATACTCGGATTTGTGATATAATTGGAGTTTAAGTCATATTGAGGAATAAAAATGTCTATTACGTGAATAAAAGTTGATAGGCGACCAAAGATCCGTGTGCATGTGAAAAAGGCTACTTTCATGACACCCTTTCTAGATCAGCATAACAAAAAAAAATAGGTAACAAAAATCTCACTCAAATAGTAGGGTTTGAAAAGGCTAAGATGAAGACAAACTTTACATCTATCCTTTGAAGGTTCTCATGACCACTTCGCACCCTCTCTTTCAGCTTTGTTCAGGTCGTGCTTATTTTCCACCACAAAGACAATATCATGTGTGAAAAAACATGCTATCACGTGATGGCCTCCAATCACCTTCAACAAGTCATCCAAGACTTTTGCAAAAAGGAAATGACTCAATACTAATCCCTAGTGAGTCCACGAGTCCCACATCCATAATGAAAAAGTTTGTATCCCTCACCGCCACTCAAATGTTTGTTTTTAGCACTTTCCTACGTATCCTAACTTGATATACTTTCAAGAAAGACCTTTACTTTCAAGACTATCCCAAATCACTTGATGTGACACTTAATTGTAAGCCTTTTTTCAAGGTTGATAAACACCATTGCAAGTCCCGTTTCATTACCATATATTTTTCCATTAACCTCCTAGAATGTGTATGGCCTTTGTAGTTGAGCTCCTCCACATGAATCCAAATTGGTTCAACATAACCTAAGACCCTGTTTGTTTTTTGAAAAGAACTTTTGAATAGAAGTTACATATGTTTCGCCTAGACGTATTCAGATGTAAAGCTGTTTGTTTTTTTCGGTTATTAAGAGGTTCAACATCTTAATAGTGTCTTAACCATCAAGACCTCGAAGAACCTCTTAAAACCTCTTAACCCTAGAAAAGAGCAGTTCGTTTTTTGGCGACTAGACCTCCTCTCCAGCGACTAGGCTCCGTCTCCGACGACTAGTTATCCGCCTCTGGCTTCGAACTCTTAATGATCCAGTTTTTACACATTTGAACCACCTCTTAACATTCAGATGTGATATTCAGATTCAGACTAAAAATCTTTTAAAAAAACAAACGGGGCCTAAGTTTTCCTTCTTATCCTTGCCTCGATCACCTTTTTCATAATTTCGTGGCATGACTCAAGAGCGTAACCTCCTCGTAGTTTCTGCAATATTACGTGTCGCATCTGTTCTCATAGAGCGGGACTAAAACACCACTCCTCCACTAATCCGACATCTTACCAATTTTAAATTATTGAATATACCATCAAACAAAGTTGCGAGCCACTAAACTCCTTCCAAACATATTTACACACCTCAATGGGATGTTGTAAGAGCCCATTACTTTTCCCCTTCCCATTTCCCTAAGAGCTCTCCACACCCCTACAACAGTGATATTACAACACTAACAATTATAGCCATGTCATGTCGTCGTTTGATATAATCTCGTTTTAAACTATACGATTTCGTATATATTACTTATTCTATTAACTTTTATCAAACCATCAAATCTATATAATATTTCACGGATTTATTATCTTTAGATTGTTTGTATATTTTGTTTTAGTTTGTTTTATTATCTTTAGTTTACTATAATACATTTGAAGTTATATTGTTGGTAGTTTCTATATTTGGTGGGTCCAAATTAACTACTACTCCTCCTTCCACTCTGGCAAACACACATTCATCAAACCTCACTTCCTCTGCACTTTCTCAATCTCAATTTCAATTCAATCTCTACCTCCTCAAATTCAAATACCCTAATCCACTGAATCTCATCACAATCGTACATTTTCTCAATCTCAATTTTTCAATCGCATAATCGTCGTTAGGTCACAGGTTGAAATCAAATCGAGAGATGACGATCCTTTTCACACTGGTGGCCAGAGGATCCGTCGTGTTGGCGGAGTTCAGCGCCACCTCCACCAACGCCAGCGCCATTTCCAGGCAGATTCTCGATAAAATCCCCGGAAACAATGATATGAACGTCTCTTACTCGCAGGATCGCTATATTTTTCATGTTAAGCGTACCGATGGCCTCAATATTCTGTGTATGGCTGATGATGCTGCTGGAAGTAAGCCAAATCCGCTTCTGTTAATCATCTGTTACGTTTGTTCGATTCAAATTGTTAGCTCGTTGTTAGTGTATTTCGAAATTCTCATGAGATCGTTATGATCATATTTGATTTTGATAACCTAGGGTAGGGTTCTTAGAGTAACATATGATAGGGCGTTTAATTTGTGCATAATTTTATATCCGAATCAACATTTAAGACAATTTGTGTGTAATGCTGTAATTCACACAGTTTGATTTATCATTTATGAGAAGATTAGATTATTCAATTGCATAATTTTGTTGAATTTAATACAATTTAACTTGCGTATGAACAAAATAACATAATTGTGTCTTCAATAAGAATAGTTTTGTTGAGTTTAGCACAATGTGTTTGATAATGCTGTGCATTTTGAAATTCTCATGAGATGAGATAGTAGTGATCATATCATATCATTTGCTCATTGTTAGTGTATTTCGAAATTCTATACAATTTAACTTGCCTATGAACAAAATTAACATATGTTGCTCATTGTTAGTGTATTTTGAAATTCTCATGAGATCGTTATGATCATATCATATCGTTTTCTCGATCTTCTTATTTGATTTTGATAACCTAAGGTAGGGTTCTTAGAGCAGATATGATAGGGCATTTGATTTGTGCATAATTTTAAACGATTTGTGTGTAATGCTGTAATTCACACAGTTTGATTTATCAGTTATGAGATTAGATTATTATACCGCTATGGCAATCACATCAATTGCATAATTTTGTTGAATCTTATACAATTTAACATTCCTATGAACAAAATAACGTAATTATATCTTCAATAAGAACAATTTGTTGAGTTTAGCACAATGAGTTTGATAATGCTGTGTGTTTTCCAGGACGAATTCCTTTTGCGTTTCTTGAAGACATTCATCAGAGATTTGTTAGGACTTATGGTCGAGCGGTTCTATCAGCTCAGGCTTATGGCATGAACGAGGAGTTTTCAAGGGTTCTGAGTCAACAAATGGAGTATTACTCCAACGATCCCAATGCAGATAGGATGAACCGTTTAAAAGGTGAAATGAGTCAGGTGAGTTTGAATCTTTAAAGAAAATCATGTATTCATTCTATATGATTAAAAGATCATGGAAGCTGTTTGTTATCGTTTTCTTTTGTTTTCAAGTGTTTGTTCAAAAGGTCGACCTTTTGCTTTCGTATTTAGTCTCCTAAAGATTTATGACTGAATTAGACATTTGATTGTTACTTAACTTAAAGAATGTGACAGTTAGGTGAAATGGTTACATTTTCTTGATGAATGTACTAATTTAGCTTGCAATGTTTGCTTCATCTTTGCATGGAACTCTGCATATTTGTTTATGATTTTATGCATATGATGATAATCTGCAAATGGTGGTTGTTAACTTTGGCATTATAATTTATAAACAGGTACGAACTGTTATGATACAAAATATTGACAAAGTTCTGGAGAGGGGTGATCGGTTAGAGTCACTTGTGGATAAAACTGCCAATATGCAAACTAACACATTTCGCTTCAAAAAGCAGTCTCGAAGGTTCAGAAATACAATGTGGTGGCAAAATGTCAAAATCATGTATGTTCTCACAACTAAGCCTGGCAAAATGAGCGGATCCGGATGGGTAACTAGTCAAAATGGGTTGTGAGCAAACTGGGTTCGTGTCAAAATGGATTTCGACAAAAATGGGCTCGCCTTGAGATGGTTCATTTTATGAAAAAGTTATCAAAATGGGTATTCAATTTCGAAATGTGAACTAGGCCTTTTTTTTTTACTTTGGGTAAATTTCTAGTTCAGGTAACAAACTTTTTAAAACCATCAAAAGTTCAAAAACTTTGATCTAAGGTGCAATGTTAGCTGCCACATCCTCAATTTGGCCTGTTAGATTTCCTTAAATCAAAGTTATGAAAATTTTGATGTTTTTTTTCCAATGACATGCTTTCATATGTTAACTTTATAACTGCATATGATTGACCACATTATGTTGGACTAAAAATGCAGGGTTGCATTTGGACTTCTTCTTCTTGTGATCGTATATCTTGTTGTGGCGTTTGTGTGCGGCGGGCCTGCACTTCCTGCTTGTTTAGGTTGAAAACTGGAACCAAGAAATTTTGGATTCTGCAGCCATTTACTTTACTGCCACCCTCGGTACTACTTTTGATTGATCTGAGTTTATTTCTTTTTTTTTTAAAATCTAAAACAGTCATGGATTTATTTATTTATTTATTTATTTATTAATTATTCTTTCATTATGGGAATCTCATTTTTTCGTACTGGTTTGTATTGATTTAGTTTTATCTAGGAATGAATAAAACTTATCAGTTATCAGTTAACACAAAACACGGAGATTCCCCTTCTCCCGTCACATACAATGGTTGTTATAGAGCAATTTATGTGTGATCATGGGTTATGATTTATCATATGTTTTGACACTTAGTATGTCCGTACTACATGGGTGATGTAGATTTGTTTCAGTTATGAACCGATAGGTTTACGGAGAAAACATACAAACTCCCGAGTAATTAAAAGTGCAAACAAGTAATTAAATGCAAAAAAGGAAGAACTAGATTTGGAAAAGAAGCTCGAATAAACGTGAGTAAATATTGAAAAATAATAACTCAAAACACTTTTGTGGCAATTTTCTCATATCTCGTTTTATTCATCGAATCCACCTTAAATAGCAACACAAACTAAACTAACATGCACATAACAAACCAAAGAAAAGGGAATCATGGAGGTCATAGTGAACATGCAAAGAAAAAGGAATAGGAATGCAGATGCAATCATGCAAACGAACGTGGGTCTTCACTTGCTTAGTTGGGCTTCTTAATGTCATCTTTGGGCCGATCATTAGGGTTGGGCCTTGGTTCATATTGTGGGCCAGATGGGTCGGACGCATCATAAACGGAGGAAAAATCTTGTTGCTTTGATTGTCACCGAAGATTCTTACCTAGAAAACACAAATTCCACAATGGCAAGAATTGAAAAGCCTTGTGTAGTAGATCACTAGATCCATTGTGAGAAATGATCCAAATGAGGTGTTAAGCGATGAAGATAGGAGCAGAACTTTGCGAATCCAATAGTAATAGTTTATGAAGGAACTTCGTACCAAGCAAAAAACTAACAAGATTACGGATTTAGTGTAATCCGTAATTGGGTAACGAGAAGCATTTTCTGGAGCTCCCGTATTGGTAGACGTTGTTAGTCCATTACAATCATCGATATGATGTACAATGAGAGAAATCTATTGGAGAATCTTTTTTTAACACCGTGATGGACTCACAAAGAACAAAAACCTAACATTAAATTTTTTTCCTGAAGATAAAAATGATAAATGAAAAAGTAAATTATGGTAACTTGATTTGACCTCTATTTTGATCCACGAAAACATGTTTAGTACATACGAATAAGAAATCTTACTAATTCATACTTCTTTCATGCGAAATACGATCAATAAATGAATCGAGTACAAACTACTATAAAACATTGCACATTCTAGAATAATAAATTCAAAACAAACATTTATTAGTATCTTTCACGAAACTCAGTTGCAAATAACATCCGTCTCAGCTTCAAAACAATGCAAGTTTGCATGATAGGCAATATCCTGACCTTTTATTTTAAACATATGTAATTTATATAACTCAAAATATGTAATTTTAAAATATATTAATCAATTTTTTTTTATATAAATTACTAAATACTATAGATTAAAATAAAAAGGTAAATAAAATTAAAACAATAAAACCATACGATATATACTAAAATAAATCAGTAAAACAAAAAAAATCATGTCAGGTATATAAACGGGAAATTGGGTCGGGTAAATATGTATATCATCAACACCTATACCCGTAAAAAAAATTCAAAAATAACCTCATACCCGATTACCCATCCCTATACTCGTTTTGGTTTGTAGCGATCAATTACAGTCCGACCGATAAACCAATAAGATTTTTCTTTTTCATCCTTTGAGATCTGATTTTTTGATCCCCCAAAACCAAAATCAAATTTTGAAACTGTGGTGGGTCTCTGATCTCTCTTATTCCATATTTCCATCCATGGCTGTTCTACGGAGATCCATTTCAAATTCACTCTCACTGCTTTCACTGCTACCACTACAATTTTGCTTTCTATCTCTTCTCTCGTCTTGGGTACGTTGATTTCATTCCTTTTAGTTTTCTGTACGAGCCCTACTCTTCTAGTCACTAATCATCCTGCTGTTATTTACATGATTTTGCCGATTATCTATAAGCCTTAGTCCTCAATCGCTCGTCTCCCTTCAACGTTTTGTGTAATTAAGATTCAGAGCTTCCGGCGAACTTAGGTCATCCGCCGTATTTGATTATCAAAGTGTCAAATCGATTGATGTACGATGACATATTAAAGTCTCAAGTGGGGACATAATTATTTCCCAAAACAACCTAAACTAGAACATCTTGTTAGAATATTTTAGTTTTTATTATTGTTGTTACAATTATCGTTGTATTATTGACTTTTTATATATGGATTATTAATGTTATATGTTAGAGGTTAAATCTTTTTATTCATCCCGGGCTTTAAAAAATTAAGAACCTTTAGAGATGGCCCTGATATCACCAACTAAATGATTACAAGTTTAAACGCTAAAACTGTATTTTATAATGTTTTTCTTTTAAAAAAAATCTAGATGGGTTTAAAAATATATATTCGTTGAGATCTCACTACCAAATCCATCTCAAATAGTTCTCAGGGTCAACATTTCAATTGGAACAATACCATGTGCTGGTGGGAATGTAGGATGGGTGGTATTTTCATGTTATTTTAAGGAAAATTGGATTTTAATAATATGAGTTTTAACTCATTGGCGAATAATAATACGAGTTTCAATGTTGGCGGATAATAATACCAATTAATAAGGTGGGTGTCTAGAATGATACACCGTTAGTTTTTAACTAACGGTGTTAGAATCTTGCTGACGTGGTACTATTATATATAAGGAAAATTGGATTTTAATAATATGAGTTTTAACTCATTGGCGAATAATAATACGAGTTTCAAATTGGTAATAACACCGTTAGGGTTCAACTAACGGCATTTCATTATTGACACCCACCTCATTAATTGGTATTATTATCCGCTAACATTAAAACTCGTATTATTATTCGCCAATGAGTTAAAACTCATATTATTAAAATCCAATTTTCCTTTTAACAAAGTCATAATATATCTTTTTGAAAAAATTACATATTTTAATCTTTAACTATACCTACTTTGCATCTTTTAACCTTTATCTTTTTTTGTTACATTGTGTGTCCTTTAACTTTTTTATGTTACATCCTATGTCCTTTCTAACGGATTCTGTTAACTAGTGTCGTTAACTCTATCACGTGGTAATCACGTGAGGGGTAAAACAGTCTTTTCCCTTATTTCTTTTTTAATCTCATTTATTTAATTTCCCTCATTTATTATAACCTAACCCTAAATCAAAGACGGTCCTTTATCTTTGTCGAATCAATAACTCAGGCCTTTTACAGTTTGATCGATCGCTCTGAAGAACACCCCCAAACTTGAACAAGTTGTCACCGAAATTCGATTCCGGTGGCGTGATGGTTGAGGAAAACGATGATGCTCTGCTACTTCGAAAGGCATTGACTCAATCAGACATAGATACCATATACCGTAAGCCATCTCCAACCTCTGAACATTACTAAATTTTTTGAATTTTTGCTGAGAAATTGTTAAATTGTGAATGTAGGTTCCGGTTATGAGACTCTATTCTCCATCAAGTTACACCATGGTGGAAGCTTCACAAAATTTCCTTCCCGTCGATATGTCAAAGGCAAAATTGATTTTGTTGACTAAATGAGATTAAAAAAGAAATATCGACGGGAAGGAAATTTTGCCTTTGACATATCGACGGGAAGGAAATATTTTGAAGCTTCCACCATGGTGTAACTTGATGGAGAATAGAGTCTCATAACCGGAACCTACATTCACAATTTAACAATTTCTCAGCAAAAATTCAAAAAATTTAGTAATGTTCAGAGGTTGGAGATGGCTTACGGTATATGGTATCTATGTCTGATTGAGTCAATGCCTTTCGAAGTAGCAGAGCATCATCGTTTTCCTCAACCATCACGCCACCGGAATCGAATTTCGGTGACAACTTGTTCAAGTTTGGGGGTGTTCTTCAGAGCGATCGATCAAACTGTAAAGGGCCTGAGTTATTGATTCGACAAAGATAAAGGACCGTCTTTGATTTAGGGTTAGGTTATGATAAATGAGGGAAATTAAATAAATGAGATTAAAAAAGAAATAAGAGAAAAGACTGTTTTACCCCTCACGTGATTACCACGTGATGGAGTTAACGACACTAGTTAACAGAATCCGTTAGAAAGGACATAGGATGTAACATAAAAAAAGTTAAAGGACACACAATGTAACAAAAAAAGATAAAGGTTAAAAGATGCAAAGTAGGCATAGTTAAAGGTCAAAATATGTAATTTTTTCTATCTTTTTTTTTAGAATCTTTTATAGTGAACATTCGATATGAATTCGTCCCGAAGTCCTGAACACTTCTTTAAATTTATAAAAACAATTTTCAGTCGATAAATCATTTTAATTTCTTTTAATACTAGTTTATATTAAAGTATAAATGTACTTCAACTAGCTTTTCAAAAGCTAACTTATAAGGTAGTTTAAAAGCTAGTTTTTTTACGTTATCAAACGAGGCTTTTAAAAAAAACTAGCTTCCCTTAAGTTTAAATGGTGTGCATGTTTATTCAAATATGGTTTTCAACTTTTGTTTAGAGACTCTTAACAGAAACATCACATTTATAAATTTTAAACTTTCTAACTTATTCAATTAAAATTTCAAATAAACAAAAAGTTTTTTTATGACTTTAGTCTGAAAGTGAACACACTGTATATATAGAATCCGGATGTGACATGGTACGTCCTCATTTAGTAACAAATTAAAAAAACTTGTATAAATTTGTATCATCTCATATATATTATATAATGTATCCTTCTAAACTTATGAATATAATTCGTACTCGATCACGGGAGGCAATAGAGGGGACCCTTTTGCCACTGGTTTTTTGTGTTTAACATTTGGATGTTTGCACTCATTGATTGCACAATATCACATGCATCTATCAGGCTATCACTATTATGTCTACATTTTCATTTTTGTACATATCTTTTCTTTTTCTAACTCATTAATTTATATAAATTGTATTTGAATTTTAATAACCAAAAGCAGTTCTTAGATTTAAACTATATATCAAGTTTTTGGTTTTTAGTTCTGAGATATATACTTTAATGGTAAGGATTGTTTTTTTAAGGACAATAACTAAACACTATGTGGTTGATATTTTCTTTAAATAGCTATATATTTTTTAATCTTTTAATTTCCCAAGTGATTTTGCATTGTTTGTAACAAGACATGTGAAATACAATAGTTAAAAACAAAATATATTATCTCTCTTTTATATATTTTTAAATGATGTAAATGATGAGAAAGTTTTTTTAATTTATTTAGGAAAATTCTAACATCCATCACACATTCTCCCTTTAAATAGGGCACATTCTTCCCTAGTTCATCTTGCTCTTCCTAAAGAAACCCTAGCCATTTTCTTTGTCATGGCAACTCACTCACTTACATGCATCTTGTTCTTCATGTTCTTCCTCATCTTCACTATCACTTTCTCGACCGCATGCGGTACATGCAGACCAAAAGTGACGCCACCATCACCACCTGGGAGTCCCCTGGGCCCGACTTCCCTCTCGTGCCCTAGGGACGCACTAAAGCTTGGAGTTTGTGCTGACGTTCTAGGTTTGGTCAATGCGGTGGTTGGAACCCCTGAGTCGAGCAAATGTTGCGCTTTGCTCGAGGGTTTGGTTGATTTGGAAGTCGCGGCTTGCCTTTGCACCGCGATAAAGGCTAATGTGCTTGGAATCAATCTCAATGTTCCTATCTCGCTAAGCTTGTTGGTTAGTGCTTGTGAAAAGACCGTTCCACCAGGGTTTAAGTGCTAAAGATAATTCGACTTGGTAGAAGCGTGTTTATGACCTTTTCGCTTGTTTTATTCGCGATTTCTATTACCTATTGAACTTGATGGTGAAGATGGAATATGTATTAAGTGATTTGAATGGATATTGTGGATTTTTAAAAGTTGTAGTTGTGAATTTCTTGATGGTGTTGTTGATTTATTCATCTTGATTTGCTCATCTTTAATTTTAAGTTGTAAATTTAATTTAGCCCTTAATTGATCATCTTTGATTTACACGTTTATCTTCTATTTCCTTGTAACGTTTATAAAGTGAAAGTATTACGTTTTGTATCACATAAACTAACTAAAGTTAATGGTCCAATATCATTTCACAACGTGAAGTAATAATAATAAATTAAACAATTTGATATGTAGTATTTATATAATATTCTAATTTAACTTATACAGGTAAAAACATTGTAAATACTTGATTGGAAGAAGGTAGTATAAAAGAAGTTAGATTAACAGATTATTGAAGAGTTTCCACATGTTTTTTTAACATATTTTGTTACGAAAAAAGCATATCAGTTGTGGTATCGGTAGATTTTTATCCTTTTTAAAAGATAAATCTATCATTTTTTTTATGCATGAATTAGTTCTCACACTAAATTACATAATAACTTAGTTTAAACCTAAAAGAGAAGAGCCTCCATCAAATACATTGGTTCCATGTTTACCATAGATTTTTATCTAATATAATTCTTTAAATAATAAATAATATTTTGCTAATTCTTTTAAAAGAAAATATAAAAACATCGGAATAGACCGCACGGAAAATGATACAAGCAAAATTATTGGTTAGATTGTGCGAATCCGAAGCAAGTAGGACCCTTTGGATCACAAATAAAGTTTGAAGTATAAATACTTTATTGTGCTTAAATAAACTATTAAAGTAAATTATTAAATAAACTGATAAGAGACAAAAAATAAAATAAAAAGAAAAGTTAAAAAGATTTAGGTTCAGATATGATATCAGTATAATTTAAAATGTGTAGCTAGGTGAAGAATGAATTTTTTTTCCGGGATAATCCGAGTAGAATTCAACTCGGTGTTGAAATAAAGAGAATGTAAAAATGAATGAAAGAAGATCAATAATAGCTTTATTACTCGAATAATAGTGTATTACATATATTAGACACACTAAAAAACACACATTTAAGAAGTATGAAATGTTGCAGATTCCCTCTTTTATGTTAATCCTCTTCTATTTATAAGTTCCACGCGCCGCATTTGTCATCATCTCATCTAGATCCGTCACATATGCAATCCTGGGTCACATATCCTATCTTTGGTTCTAGACTTAGATGCATACCTATAGTTTTTGTAGCTCATATCCACTTCATATGTTATACACCGACACATCTGGAACACATGGTACCACTTTAATATCTAGTATCGTCAAGTACTCCCCAAATCTGTTGCTATACTCACATATGTGGATATGTGAGATAGTAATAGACTAGATAAAAATAGGTTACTTCTAACTATAACAAAAATGTTAAGATTTTAAAACATATGCGAATCACATTGACTCAACACCTTTCATTTTTACCATGCTTAGGCAAAACAATATTTGTTTATGTGCCTCTGATGTAAGAATCATCGACTCTGCAACATACCTGTATTCCTGTAACTTATGCTCGCCATACTTGTTAAATTTCAATAAAATGCACAATATCACGGGTAGGTCTGTGTATTAATTTTTTGTAATTTTTTAACCGACAACTAATCTAACGTAATCCTACTTCTAAATTATACCAGGTATGATTTTATACATGAAAGTCTAGAACTTCTAAGTAAAAGGCAAGAATCTATAATCAAGTAGCTTAGTATCACATTTACATTCATAAATAAAATATTTACATTCTTAAATAAAATTAAAAGTAAATTAGAAGTTATATGATGACTAAAATGAAGAAAATTTGAATCGAGTGTAAATTTGGTGTTAGTGATTTTAATGTGATGAAGACTATTTTATTTTATACGTTTAATAGATTAAAGAAATATATATGCATATTTTCACAAGTTAAAATGTGTATTATACACACTTTTAATAAGTTTATCCTTATTTTCGATACACTTGAACCTGACGGTTTAAAAATGTAAGACCGCCTAATTATCTTGAGGTTTAAAGTGGGCATCATCTCCTCATCTTTTTGATGGGGTCCAGTAGGAGCAGACCAATATTATTTTTGTTAACGAGGATGAGGGTTATAAACAAGTTAAATTAAATAGCATCTGGTCATAACGAATCAAACGTTATCAAGTGAAAACTTATATTAAACGATAAAATTTATGTGTGTTCTACCCCTTAAAAAAATTCTAATTCTGCTTCTAAGCATGATCAAATAAAAGTGAAATAAACAAAATATACTCTCGAGTAAAACATAAATATAAATGTAAATACAGATGAAAACCTTTTTGTCACAAATGAAAAATGGATTCAGCATTTCACTTGTAAAAAAACACTTAATAAAATGAACATTAGTTTTAGGCAACAAAAAAAAATTAGAAACGTAAAAAAAATTAATGTAATAAATAATGAATATCGTTATTTTTCTCCAATATAACAAAAAGATAAGAAGAAAAATAACGATTGAAAGATAACAAAAGAAAAAAGTAATTGTGAAACAAAAAGGTTTATTATTAATATAATAATAAACATAACTATTATTAAACATAATTAATATTAAACAATATTAAACATATACCTGAATAAATCTAAAATACTACAACATCTACCTAACTAAATTTAAAATACTACAACATATTTAATCTAAAGTACTATAACTAATAGTACGATAAATTGGAATCGGAACTGGATTCGTCATCCCATGGGAGCAACATCGGTGATCTTCTTTGTGTCATTAGTTCATCATCACAAGGCATGTACGAGGTTGAATTGGAGTCGGTGGAGGTTGTCCAACCCGTAGGATTATAGTGTTGCACCCTTGGTGCATAGTGTTCCCGCACATCTCGTGGAGACGTTGACAGCGCAAGATTGTGGATTTTTTTTAAGTATATCCAGTATATTTGACATGGTTGATGAATTGGATCTCAGAAGTTAATAATTATATAGTTAAATATAGCCGTTATAGAATTATAACCGTTAAAGCAATAACGGCTAGTGTTGTAATATTTATATTTTAAATATTCATTTAATAAATTTAATATTTTTTGTTTATTTTTTTATTCTATTATTTAACTCTTTAATTATTTAACTAAAATTAAATATTTCATAAATAAAAATAGAAATAAAATAATAATGTGGAAATAAATGTGTGTGGGAAGTGTAGCTTGGGACTAGAACCTGTTGTAGAAATTATTTGAAAAGATGAATAAAAAACTAATATGATATGCTGATGAGGAGTGTTTATAAAAATGATGAACACCAACATTAAAAGCAGTCTAATCTAACCTTACACAAAAAAAAAATATTAACCATTCTACTCAATAAGTATTTAAATAGTTATAGTGAATATTATTTAACACCAAAGCAAAATGGGAAAATAAAAGAAGAAAGAAATAAAAACCATAAGCACTTGAATAGAGGAATAAGAAGTGACATGTTCAAGAGAATACTTGAACTTAGTAACCTTATCGGCGAAGTAACGCACCAGAATCACTACCTTAGCATCCATTTTGTTTATTTTCCAACCGATAATCTAATTATTTGAACCAATGATCCACCTAGCTCAACCGGCTAAGGTGAGGTATCCAAAAACATTAAAAATAAGTAGTTTTGAGTTCAAGTCCACATTTGACAAAAAAATAAATAGAGGTCTAAGTTGGGCCATGAGAGTTTCTCATATATGGTGAGTTTTCTCCTGATGGAGATTGGAGATGATCTGGTGGGTGGGTAATGCCCCCGTTAGTGATCATAATTTGCCGTTAAAAAAATGTTATTTGAAACTTAGATTTTTAAGATATTATTTTGGATTAATTAAGTTTATGATCATTATTTTTAATTTAGGGTATTGAGATAATTATATTTCTAATTATGATGCCGAGTGTTTAACTTTTAACCGTTAAAAGTCTAATGTTTGGTATTATTAATGTTATAATATGTGTTTGCGTGCATTCATGAAACGTTCGTAAACATTTTCAATTCGTTAATGAACGAACACAAAAACATTTCTTTGACATGACGGTGCTAGTGCCAAAGGGGGGAGAAGCCGTTCATGACACCGATGGGGATGGTCTTTCCGACATGATAAGGACACTATGAAGTGGTTGGCGCCCCATGGGCCCGTACGAACATCTTAAGCTAGATTGTTTTTTGTTTATTGTTTCACTAGATGAGCTATAAAGTAAATAGATATAATCACAACTATAGGAATCAATTAAAGGAAACCATAATCAAATATATCTTAATTGATTTCATGGAATTGATAAGAACATATAAACTAGAAGGAGATGAGGAACTTAGATGAATCACAGTCTAAAGAAGATGGGAAGAAGACTACCATAACACTCACAATATTTTCATTCCTTCATTGTTTCACACATCCTTCTTTTTATTTGGTTAATGTAGTTGGGCCTTCTCATTGGGTTTAGATCTTTGGGCTTATGAGCCATTGGGCTAATCATAACAAGCTATTTAAGGCATCTCTATTTTGATCATCGCCTCTCGTGATTACAAATCGAAGGAACCATCGAGAGTTCGAGACTACGTTGTTTCCCTCCGTAAATGACCGATTTGCCCTTCCCCGTTCCGCCCACCCTTATACTTTTCGTCATTTTAAAAAACAAGTAAATTCCACACACGGCCAAATTTGCCATCACCGCCAGATTTTAAAAAAATAATTAATGGCCTCCACGCTACAATTAACATCAACCCATAATCTCCGACACCCCTCTCTCTCTCTCTCACATACAAACACACACTAAACCCACTTTCTCTCTCTAGATCTCACCGGTTCACCCAACCCCCACCTGTTTATCCCCCTCCTCATTTCTCTCTGCACAAAATCCAGCTAACGAGAGAGAGAAAGTGGCAAAAAAACCGGCGAAAATATCCGATATTCAGCACATCCAGATGTGTCGGAGTCAACTTCAGATCTAATTCCGATCCACTTCTCCGATCACCTCTACGGAGCTTATCTCTCCGGTGCAGATCATAAACGGTACGGCGTTCTACGAATAGCGAAATTATGTTCGTTTTCGAAATTGACTTTGATTGGAGATTCGAACCTACGGCTTTAAATTTTGATTAGGTTTAGACGTTTCGTAAAGTACTTAAGATCTGCATTTGTGATTAGCTATCTGGATTCATTTTCGCTGTTATGAAGTTGAAGAATAACAAATAATGGCTTAATTCGGTGCTTAATTTCATGCTGATGATAAGTTCTGTTTGATTTGTGTATATATGACGAGCTAACTGCTAATCGATGATTATCGGTTATTCGTGCGTGCTTTAACAACGAGTTTTTGAGAGCTAGAGATCTAGGACGATTTTGCGTCATATCTGTTTACTACTGTTTGATTTGTTTGTTTTATCAAGTTCTGAGATCTGATTCTGTCTGCATTTGTGATTAGTTATCTGGATTCGTTTTCGCTGCTATGAAGTTGAATAGTAACAAATAGTGGCCTAATGCGGTACTTAATTTCATGCTGATGATAAGTTCTGTTTGATTTTTGTTTTTATGAGGAGCTAACTGCTAATCGATGATTATCAGTTTAGAGAGCTAGAGATCTAGGATGCTTTTGCATCATGTCTGTTTACTACTGGTTGATTTGTTTGTTTTATCAAGTTCTGAGATCTGATTCTGTGTGGATGATTTAATGTATATTTGGAATTTGGATAGATCTGATTTTGATTTTTAGGGTTTTGGCTGAAGGAGAAGAACAATGGCACCGACAACTCTTCGGAAGGCTATTGGAGCTGTGAAGGATCAAACAAGCATTGGAATCGCTAAGGTGGCTAGCAATCTGGCTCCGGAGCTAGAAGTTGCGATAGTGAAAGCCACCAGCCACGATGATGATCCGGCGAGTGAGAAGTACATACGAGAGATCCTGCAGCTTACATCATACTCACGAGGCTACGTGAGCGCCTGTGTTCTTGCCGTGTCAAAACGTTTGAGCAAGACTCGTGATTGGATCGTTGCCCTAAAGTGTTTAGTTCTGATCCACCGATTGTTGAACGAGGGTGATTTGGTTTTCCAGCAGGAAATTATGCATGCTACTAGAAGAGGAACCAGGTTGCTTAACATGGCGGACTTTCGTGATGAGGCACACTCTAATTCATGGGATCATTCTGCTTTTGTGAGGACTTATGGCTTTTACTTGGACCAGAGGCTGGATTTGATCGCCTATGAAAGAAAGCAAAGTGGTGGTGGTGGAGATCTTGAGAAATCCCAGGAAGAACGTTGGAGATCGCCACAAAACCGTGGATATGATTATGATCGCAACGAGTTTCGTGATGAAGGGTATGGAAACATGAGGAAATCAAGATCTTATGGGGACGTGAAAGAGGGATCTGGTGGATCATCTCAAGAAAAGAAAGATGCTACTCCATTACGAGATATGAAACTCGAGAGAGTTTTTGGGAAAATGGGGCATTTACAGAGGCTGTTAGATCGGGTTTTATCGTGCAGACCTACTGGTCTTGCAAGAAACAGCAGGATGGTTTTGGTCGCATTATATCCTGTTGTGCAAGAAAGTTTTAAACTTTATGCTGATATATGTGAGGTTTTAGCTGTTTTGCTTGACCGGTTCTTTGATATGGAGCATAATGATTGTGTGAAAGCATTTGATGCTTATGCTAGTGCTGCAAAACAGATTAATGAGCTTGTAGGTTTATATAATTGGTGTAAGGATATGGGCATTGCAAGATCATCCGAGTATCCAGAAGTTCAGAAAATAACTGGGAAATTGCTGGAGACGCTCGAGGAATTTGTGAGAGATAGAGCAAAACCTATGAAAAGCCCAGAGAAGAAACCTGAGGTTTTCGAACAAGTTAAAGAAGAAGAGCCAGTTCCTGATATGAACGAAATAAAGGCTTTACCGGCACCAGAAACCCCTCCCCCCCACCTCCTGTGGTTGAGCCGCCACCTAAACCGCAATACACTGGTGATTTAATGGACCTAAGAGAGGAGGCAGGGACAGCTGATGATCAAGGAAATAGATTTGCTTTGGCATTGTTTGCAGGTCCAGCAGCAAATAATGGGAAGTGGGAAGCGTTTGGGTCCGGTGGGGAAACAGAAGTGACATCTGCCTGGCAGAATCCAGCCGCCGAGGCTGGAAAAGCTGATTGGGAGCTGGCATTGGTGGAAACCACTAGTAACCTAGAGAAACAGAAAGCGGCAATGGGCGGTGGGCTTGACCCGTTGCTGCTAAACGGAATGTATGACCAAGGGATGGTGAGACAACATGTGAGCACCAGTCAATTAACTGGCGGCAGTGCTAGCAGTGTGGCGTTACCAGGGAAGACAGCAACACCTGTTTTGGCACTCCCAGCTCCTGATGGGTCCGTTCAAGCCGTTGGCGGAGACCCATTTGCTGCCTCGTTAAGCGTGCCTCCACCGGCCTATGTTCAAATGGCAGATGTGGAAAGCAAACAGCGGTTGCTGGTTCAAGAACAGATGGTTTGGCAACAGTATGCTAGAGAGGGAATGCAGGGTCAGGTTAGTTTGGCCAAGATCAATGGTGGTGGATATGTTGCTCCGGGACAACCACCCATGATGCCATACGGTGTTCCGCCTGTGAACGGATACGGGTACTACCATCCTACTTATTGATATATATGCTTCATGTATATTTACTCTTTTTTTTAAATCTTTTATCATATACTGCACTGTTCAATTGATTCCTGCTGGTTTGTATTTCCACTGTATTGAGATTTGAGATTTTTTGGCATTTTTGTTGTAATATGTTAGAACACATGAATAACTAAATATTTGTAATTATTTGCTATTAAATCCAACTGTTATTTGTTGCTCCTTTTGTAATTCATCATGACACTTGGTAGTAAGCTTTATTCTGTTTGGGTCTTTAGTATTGAATATTGATGTTGCTTCATACTTTTTGTTTAAAAAGAGAGAGTATTAGATGCTTGTTTCCATGAACACTTGAAGCCTTAATATTTGAAAAAATAAATGAGTTCCAGACTTTACTAAGATCACCTTTATATTAAAATAAATAAAAATGGATAGAAATAAACATAGATCCAAGTATTCTTTTAAAAGTTAAACCTTTCGTAATGCTGATGAATCAATGGACCATGGGCACCTGAGACATTTTAGTAGCAAGATAGAAAGAAAGCAAAAATGATTCTCGTGGTATCCATAGCGAGCGAAATAAACCTTGAAAACAAGGTTGTGGGAGAGTTGTAGAAGTGTCGTGCTTATGCTTTGACCCGAGTAGCATGGAATACGTAGAATCAACGTCTGTGAGTGCATCAAATCACTGTTATCCGTTTCTCATCTGTTAACATGCATCAAATCACTAGATGATTTACCTGGATTGCTGTGCAATTAGGAAATCTATTATTGCTTTGTGCGTCTCTTACTCGTGGTGATAAATTACAAGTACAAAGATTGCTTATATAGAGATTATGACAACAAGAAAATAAAATGGGTTAAAATAGGCCCAAGGTAACATGCCATAATCAAGGCCTCCAAACCCAACATTTGGTTCACAAGCCCTACCACTCTCCATCCCCTGATTTCAAACCATTTTTTTTTTTCAATTTCGAGAGCAAGATATCATATCGAACTACACTATATTGATTATAGTAACATTGACTTTAAACAAATTCTTCGGCGCTAACCCATATCGCAGATGTTATCAACATATTATGGCCTAGGTACCCAGTTTAATGAAGTGTTGACAACAATAGACAAAAATCTCGATAGTCGGACACCCCTCTTCATCGTTCTCGGTCTCAACCAAGCATCGATCACTTGGTGGTCTGGCGCAATAATTAATTACTTTGTCTCAAGCATTCTCTGTTCTCAGTTGTAGTAAAGGGGTAAAAAGGCCAAGTTTACATCAAATAACCGGTTTTTAAACTTCATATAAGTAAGAGACTAACTGGGTAAGAGCTGACTGAGTTAGGGCTGATTGAGTAAGAGCTGATTGAGTAAGAAGCTTTGCTTGAAACTTGAATGTTTGATTATTGCTGACTAGGCAAGAGCTGACTGAAAAATAAATATATAGCTATTTGTTTTTAATATATTAAAAATATTTATACAAAATAAATTAAAATAAAAGTATTTAACCTACATATAAATAGGGGTTAAATCCCCTTTATTCTCATTTTAACCCCACCAGAGAAATAGATCAGGAAGAAGACAGCGACCTCCGACCGTCAACTTCAGGCGACCTCCGGCGAGTGTTTGGCCGGCCTCCGGCGTGGCCGACGACGGTTATCTCGTGACTACTTGCTTCGTTTCTCCTCTCTCATGCTCAATCGAACCCTCAGCTCCATTTTCCCCTTTTATCTTCTCAGGTGCGACAGCTGTAACGCCGCCTAGGGTTTCGACCATAGCTCATCGGCGATGAGAGGTTAGGGACGACTGGATGGTGGTTCGACCCCGTTTCGATAGCTTATCGGCGGCGAGAATGTATGTATGCTTCGATGGCTGGAGGAAGAAACTAGGTTTTCTCCTTTTCTTGTTCTTGGGCTATGTGACCAGAAAGGAGCGTGAAAAAAAGACTCGGTCAGTGATGATAAAAGGAGGGACTCAGTCAGGGGAGGGCTGACTCGGTCAGCACATGCTTCTAAGATATCAAACGAGCGGACCACTTACCAGGTCCGTGGTCAGCTCTTACTGGACCCGGTAAGAGGTTATCAAACAGCCCCTAAGAGAGCCAACATCGTGATGACCAAGTTAACACTAGAGACTATAACTCTAATTAAATAATAAAACCCTATTGTAGTCTAACAATAACTATATTAAATACTTAATAAAAGTTACTAAATTAACCCCTAATTGTTAACCAATTACAAAATTAGTCTAACAAATAATACCACCCTTATCTCAATCTTCTTCCCTTGTAAATGTAACCCTGACGAGAAACACCGACCATTCACCACATAATTTGATCTTTAGTTCATGTCACAAATTCCGACCAACAATCTAGATATCTTGAAAAATACATCTAAAATACCTCTTAACCGCTAACAACTCGCACCGCCACCCTATATTGATCGAGCCCCCTAAACCAATTAGGTTTTCTACACTATACACACCCCATTCATAACAACTAGGATTTGAAGTAAAACCATAATTGTAATTTAGAAGAAACAACTAGGATTTGAAGTAAAATGATCATAATTGTAATTTAGAAGAAAGTATAATGAAGTGGTCGAAATCACTAAAAAGGTACGGAAAATGGAAGGAGTCTTAGGGCGCGTTTAGTTGTGGAAAACAGGAGGTGTTTTCCATTTCTGTTTTCCAAGAAAACAAGGAAAACAGAAAACGCGTTCAAATTGTATTTTTTAGAAAACGTTTTCTAGGAAAACAGAAAATAGTGTTTTCTAAATTTTAACTAAAAATGGAAAACACCTTTTTTACTGTTTTCTATTTTCTGTTTTCTGTTTTCTGTTTTCTGTTTTCTATTTTCTATTTTCGTTTTCCAAATATATACAAAAGAAAAGGGGCGTTCATTTTCTAAGGCTTATACGCACAGCCGCTCGACCTCTCCTCCGTTACCTCCGTCGCCGTCTGCTCCACCGCATCGTCGACGGAAATTTAATAAAATGTAGAGATAGAAAACAAATAGAAAACAGTTGATTTGAACATGTTTTCTAGTTTTCTAATTTTAAAAATGAAAATTCCATCTTTCAAATTTGAACGCGTTTTCAAAAATTTTCATGTGTTTTCTAGAGATGAAAAACTCATTTTATTTTCTAGAAAACCAGAAATGAAAAACTAGAAAACATTTTCCACAACTAAACGGCCCCTTAAAATGTTAAACTTAACCATGGATAGGAACCATTGGTCATGTGTCCGAATGGTATGACGATGAGGGGAAACTCGGGACTGGAAAGTCACGAATTTGATCTCCGAATCTAGCAAGTTTAATCACCTGCTCGCTCACAGTTAGCTCAACTAGTGTGGCTTCGGTTATCCCAACACTCTGCCAAATTCACGCCAAATTCACGGGTGTTTGGGGAATCACTTTGCCATCCTGTTACCCTTTGATAACCGGGCTTCTATCTTTAATTGGTCGTAAAAAATAATAATAATAAAAAATTAGAAAAAAAAAACCGTGAATAAGAATATGCCGACCACCGTTGGATTTATCATGTAAAATATACCGATTGCAACTGACATTTATCACCGACGCTCCACCATATTAGTTTCCACCAATTCAATCCCCTCTTCACTCTATTTTCTTACTCTAAACTACCTGGAAAAACATTTCAGAGGCGCTGTCACACACAATACTCACAAACCCTTTTCACTTCAAACAAAAAAGATTCAAATTTCTTCCAAAGATCCAATCTTTAAGTTCAAATTTCTTCCAAAGATCCAATCTTTAGGGTTGTTGACAAAACCCCTTCTCCTCTATGGCCTTTTGATCTTTGTCTGCTACTCTAGGTGAGCATCTTTTTGGTCTTTTTAACTTCTTCATATCTTAAAAATGTGATTTGTTACATTTGTAATAATGGGTTCTGTGTGCTTCTGTTCAATCCGTTCTTGTGTAATTGATGCTGAGAATCTTTGGATTTGGATTGAATCTTATCAGATAGAACATTGGATCTGCTTGTAAGTTTGAAGATCTAGTTTTGGGTAGTTGTATTTTGGTTGATTTGGTTGATTCTTGAATAGAACTTGTGTTTTTTGTTCATATTCAGTTTGTGAAGTGATTAGTTGATATTAATTAAGTTTGACTTAATAATAAGATTGGTTGATATTTGGGGAAAATGAAGAAATGTAAACTAGGGTTTGGGATTCATCTGTATTGTTTGTTTCTTTGATTGAATCCATTGGATAATGTAGTCAAGGACTCAAGGGTATATGTCTAATCTGTTATTATAATTTTCCCACATTAAAATTAGTTAAATTGAAACTAAAATTATAAATGTTGTAGCTATGGCGGAAGTTGACGATATGATGGTTGTTTCTGGAAATGGGACTGCTCATGATGCAGTTCATGGGGAGGGTTTCAACCACAATGAGGAAGATGACTCTATGGAAATCATAGCCAGAATTCCTGATTATTATTCGGAAACTAAAGAAGGAAATGGGAGTTCTAATGAGTCCTTTCACGAGCAAGTTGTCGAAAGCAACGATGCGTTTAAGGTACTACAAAGGTTTATTTTAAAATGCATGGCAGATAGTCATAAGTTATATGTTAATATTCATCCTCTTGTTAACGGTTATAGAATTAGACTTGACCAAAAAATTAGTTTAGAGATTAAAGACATCTGCTCAAAGGTGTGCTTCACATGGTTCCACTCGTTAGCAGGGTATTGGTGGGGCCCGTGAGGTGTCCCTAACGGGTTCTCATGGTTACGAATTTTTTTTTGGCATCAGGAATGTGTTTCGTCAACTTTTAAACAAATGTTAGTCGAGTGTGTTAACTATCATTGTTTTTCGGATAGAAATTTACCATTTTTCTTGATTTATTACCCATTGTTTATTTTTAATTTTTTATGCTAAAAGAGAAGGTGTTGTTTTACTGTCAGGAGCTTCAAGTGAAAGATACCGATGATTTACCAGCTCGACCCAAATGTCAAACTGATATGGGCAACAGTGTGGGTCATAAAATGGGTACGGATAACAAAAAAGATATTAATAATGCAAAGAAAGCTAATTCAGCTAAAAGTGTCCGGGTTTCTAGTGAGAAGAAGAACGGTAATTCAAAACCCACGGTAGCTCAAGTTAAGGCCCATCTTTCTAAGGTACATTTCCTTATGGTTATGTCGCATTTTTTGGAGGTTATCCTTGACACCTTCATAGTACCATTTTTATACAATTGGTTATTTGTTTACTTCAGCAACCTGGAAACTCGGATTCTGTAACGGCTAATGCAAATGTGGAGCAATCTGAAGGGGTCAAGTATGTTCTATTTATTCTTAAACTATGCTACCTAGCTCTTTGGCTATTTGAGCTTTATGTTTAATTGAAAATATCGGCTCTCTAGTTTAGGGGGTGTTTGGATGCGGGTTTAGAAAGTGATTTGAAGAATTAACTGCAACAGAAATATAAATCAGATTGTTATTTAGTGTAGGGAACGAACTAGGGAAGTGGTTTTATTGTCTGAGTTATTCTGTGAAGTTTTCCCTAATAAGATATAGGAGACAAATTCTGTTTGTTAGAATATTATAAGCTGATTGTTGCGGCTGCAAGTTACAATAATCAAATAATCACCTTGAATACTTAAACCCCGACATCCCCTTTTATTTTGTCGGTTTTATAGTCCTTTCTAGTGCTGAGTTAATTTTTTTCCCCACCAAGTGGATAGTGATTTCTCGAGTTTTTTTGTGAATTTGCTTATTTTAATACAGAGAGAAGAGTAAAGTGAAGTCAATGAAAACAGTGCAGGGAAGTACAACTGAAGGAAGAACGCATTCTTCCGAGTATCCTTTTTGTCTTGGTTCTTACTCGCATGCATATTTGATACATTTGACTTTTAAGGTCAAATTTAACTCGTTTTGGTGTTCCACATTGATAAGGGTTTAGATGGAAATGCATCACCATCCACACTATTCAATGTAGCTATCAAATATTTCTCACTAATTTTAATCATTATTTATCCCTCTGAAGCTTTAACCTCGGTTCTTTTGTGGAATTATAATTGTTATATACCCTTTGATCTTGCTACCAATTGTTTCCGGAAAAGATAAATACATTCACATCAAATTCAAAAATATAATTTTATTTCTTTGACTTTCAAAGTCAAAGTAGGACATTATGATATGCTCAGTTTGTTCTTAATTACTTGAATAGAAGTTCTACAACAGGAGATGAGAAACCACAAAGGCAGGGCACCCTGCCAGCTTATAGTTTTAGCTTTAGGTGTAACGAAAGAGCAGAAAAACGGAAAGAGGTTAGAGATATTGACTTTTGACTTTGTGGGTCATATCATGTTTCACCTAAACTTTTTACTTTTTTTCCTTCTTTTGGCAGTTCTATTCCAAGCTCGAGGAAAAGATCCATGCAAAAGAAGAGGAAAAAAACACAATCCAAGCGAAAACCAAGGTACGTTTAACTTATTCACTACGTACCTAAAGGTCAATAGACATCATGGTGAATGATTATAACAAGAAATTGTGTATATTCTCTACTAGGAACATCAAGAAGCCGAGATTAAAATGTTACGGAAGAGCCTTAAGTTCAAAGCAACACCTATGCCTACTTTTTACCATGAAACTCCTCCTAAAACAGAGTTAAAGAAGGTAAATTTGACTCTATAAAGTCAAACAAACTACTTCAAGTTTCAAAATCGATATGCATTGATTCTTATTGATGTAGATACCAACCACACGTCCCAAGTCTCCAAAACTTGGACGGAAAAAGGATTCACCGCAAGGAGAGATGGAAGCAAACGGGAGTAATGTTTTTCGACCTCGGTTAAGTTTGGATGCAAAGAAGTCAATAAACAACAAAGAAGTCACTAAAGCTCTTTCTCCTTATCCTACGAAGAAGCCGATAAGGAAATCACTTCCTAAACTACCTTCCGAAAAGACCAAAGTGCCCTCTGATTCCGAAGATGGAACTTCCTGTGAAATTACAACATCGTCCAACGAAACACATGAACCTGAACCAAATCAAGATTCATCACATGTTGAGGAAAAAGCCAATTGAAATGCTGCAAAAAAATCTTGATTTGGTGGTTCTGATTTTACCCTCAGAAGTGTATAAATGGACGGCAGTGATTGAAACCGGAGGTGGGAAGACTTTCTTGTGCTGCAAGTTAAAAGGGTTTTGTTTGCCATTGTTGTTCATACTCTCAGCTGCATGGAGTGCACGAATGGTGGTCAACTGGTGCGACCATTTTGCCCTCATTTGAGCATTGGATGATTAGTTCTCCTTTAAACAATTGATTCCTGAACTTGTGGTTGAAAATGCAGTTTAGTTTACTAGTTAATTATCAAGAAACTGGTGGGAAGTTTGTTTCAGATGTTAATTTGACAAACAATTAGAATTGTGTTGGTTGTCAAGACGATGTTTGTTAACGAGATTGTTAAATTTTTGTTAAGATTTTAATTCCTTCAATTGAATTCATTCACAACTGATTTGGAAGAAATGTGTTGAAACTGTTTTGACCCCTTTGAATTATAAAGAACTAAAGATATCAAGAAACTTGAAAGCATTAAAATTGTACACAAAAACTTGGGAGTTCTCAACTAAAAAGCCAATAGATTTGTACCACTACATTCTCAGATGCAATTTATGTTCATCTTAAAACAACAATGCTAGAAGTTTCGACCCCGTCCTCGAAACATACATGATTGAAAATACCAAGATCATATGATATGAACATAATAACATATAGATGTTGGTTGTAGTTGCATTGTAATTGGAAAGCAACAGATCTTATGTTTGGCAGCAACTCAGTCATACAGTCCCTCTTGTTCCCAGATATCCACAAGAAAATTTACCATTTCCTGAGAAAATAATGTAACTTTTGTTATTAAGAACTCAAGATTTTATTATATCGGGTCTATTCTAGCTCATATTTTGAGCTCAAGATGCAAGACATTTATTTCAACAAAGATTTAGATTTTACGGGTTGGAGTTGAAAAATAAAGTAGGAAGGAAGACTTACGGGTAGAGGGATGGGCCGCGAAAACGGCTTGTTTGACCCGAGCAAATTGTCATAAGTTGCATTCCAACTAACCAGAAATACAGTTAAATGATATTAGAAAACAGATATATCTGAATTTAATTAGATACAATGATGCTCAGATGCAAATTCAAATCCAAATCTGTTTAAACAAAGATTTTTAAAAAGGAACTTGAATTTGGTGGTTGTAGAGAACTTCAATTTTTATCCCCAATTTATCATTTAAGTCCCTAAATTCTTTTTGAGCGGTTAGGCACTTCAGTCCTTAAACTTTCAGTACTCTTATTCAGACAGAGATAAATTTTCAAAATCTAAACAAACATACATAGTAAAAATCTCACTCAAATAGTAGGATCACGAGAGGGTAGATAACCTTACCTCTAAATCTAACTTCTCTTAATTTAAAGAATGTAATCATTTTATCTAAGTTTGGATAAGACAAATGAGCTTTATAGACTATACTAAACCACTCAGAAAAAAAAACTTTAGGGACTTGATTAATAAAATTGAGGAAGTTGGTTGGTTAAATGCCCAAATTCAACATGAGCCTTTTAGAACTAGATGTGTATCTTATTGTGTTCATTTCTATGAACCTACTTACTGGCGCATGCTATCAATTGAGTAACAAGTAATATTAATTCTACCTTCTAAAATCATGTCTGAATAAAAGTTGGAGCCTAACAAATTATTTAATTACCCACCTTATAACAGACTGACGAGCTTTCTTATTGTGGTCAGGTGCCTTGTCTCCAATCCATTGTTGCCTTGTCTGGTTCCAAAGTAGACGACCTATATGCAACAACAAGTCACTATTGATTCTACATAAAGTTACTGTTGATTTTACAATGATGAATAACTGAAAATCATACCACGGTTTACAAATTCTGAAGGATTGCTGCCAGAACATTGGGCATCCACTGCAGCATTGCTGGTTGATGAAGCACTTATCTGAGACTGAGATATACTATTATCCATCTCATATGTGCTGGTACTACAAAAATCTTCAAAAATACTATGTCTGTTAGTGACTTGGCCTTTTCCTAGATTTCCTGTTTGCTTGTTATCAGTAGTTGTAAATTGAGTCTTAGTACAACATCCAAGACACCCTCTGCTCTGTTGCAAATAAGGTTTACAACCATAAAAATGATTAGAACAAATGTCACAGATCAAATTCATAGTAATATAAACCAAGTAATCATGTACCAAATGTTACAGATTTTAGGATGGAAGTAGAAATTTGCTAATTCATAGGAAGACAAAACTACAACTTGTTGAAAAACAGAAAAGATGCTGTCATCTCTGTTAGAAAGAGAACTTACTGCCATAAGGCTTACTTTCAAATTGGGTCATGCATATAATTTTTAAAAGAGAGCCATTACTTTTGGATTTCATGATAAAAGTTAGCATGCCTATGGCAGCAGAAAGAAAAAGAAAGAAGTTCTCATAGAATGGATGATGACTTTCTTTCTTTTTCTAAAGGTAGAACTATATAAGAAATTAGATGTAAACTCGATGTTACAATCTTAAGAATTTGACCCAAAGATATATGATAGCAAGTTTGTGCTAAGACCTACAGAAATAGAAATACACAATATATCAAGCCTCCCAATCTACAGAAAACTTGCAAACTTAACCACCCAATATATTTTAACAAAAGCACACTGATGTTAAAAGAAACTCAACCAGCCCACAAAAAGAAACTCAACATATATGGCTCTTTTAGATCAACATAGTTAGCTAACAATATTCTTACAAAACCCAGTATATAAACTGTATGTTTGGAAGCCAATTCACTAAAACCGCAACTAAACCATACCACTTTAGATAGTCTAGTTTATATATCGAACAAACATTGCCAATATTCTTAAGGCTTTTAGATTGTATCCAATTATAAATGACTTTATTGATGCAAGATAACAAATTTATCATGAGCTTCTTGCATTCCATCGTCTTCCGAGCTTCTTTGGTACTTGTTGGTCATTCACTTTTGACAAGTTAGTTGGCACATACAAATAATCACGCCTGACCACTACTTAAATTATATATTAAACCAGACTCTCCATATGTTTCCCTCCTTTTCTAATATTGAGACTCCGTAAACAAATAAACAACAAGTATTATCTCATCTCAATTTACTTGTCCTTTTTTTGCTTACTTACACTATGAGCTAGCTAATTTGAGCTTAACTCCTAATGGAAAAAAGCATAATGTAAAGGTATGAGCTAGGAATCCCCTCGTATGTGCTAGCTTCGAAAGAAACGATAATCCATCTTGATAAGAACCCAAAGGAATATCAACAACTGTTTTTTATCCAATTTACTCCTTTCCCCAATCTATTTATGTTCTTAAGCCTTATACTATAAGATCATATCCACACTCAACAGCTCAGATACATATTGGCTAAAAACATCATTCATAATTTATCTACAATTTGCAAAACAAATCAAAATGTTTCATAATTCATATATAAACAGATGCAGTATTTGATAACCTAATACCACAATTTCACGAAAGAGAGGAACACTGACCCCATGAATTCGATGATTTTGAGGATGCAACTGGAAATTGATCTGAGAATTTGCATCTATAATCTAAAACTACAACAACGATCGCCTGTAAATCGAATCGAGGTACAAGTGAGCACGGTGACCTGCAAAATCACCAAAAAATAGGGAAAAAAAGGGAATCGAATTATCGAAAGTTGAATCGGAGAATTAGATGCAGAGAGTGAGAAATTGGAGGTTGAATTCGAGAATTAAAGGGGGAGAGAGAGAAGAAAGGATCTGAAACGTACCGAAGAACATGATAGTTAGTGGTTGATTTGGTAAGTGGAAGCTTGTGTGTGGATTGGAGGATTATTCTCTTTGATCTCCATCGCCCACTGAAAATCAACAACCCCTACGGTTTGCTTTACAACTAACCCTATTTTTCATTTTTTTTCCCACCTTCAAAGTTTTTGATTAGACACTTTCAATCCCTCATCTTTGTACAATATAACAATCGTTTATATATATATTTTTACTATCTTTCGTGAAAGAACGACACATGACCATCTCTTTTCTCAACTTTGTACAATATAACAATCATTTATATATATTTTATGATTTTATCTGTTAAGTTCATCTTAAATTTCATGTTTAGTAACTTAAACTAATTAAATAATTAAAATATATATATTTTTAGTAAGAGGTTTGTAAGAAATAAGCTCATTTCCATTAATTGCTGTTAAAAAATTTGTTAAATAATATGACAACAAATCAAAACATTCAAAGAACTTAACAAATACGCATATGCTATCATCTCTCTCAAATTTTGTGATAATATGATATTACTCGTTAGGACATTTACAATGGATTCTCTATCTTTATCTCCATCTATAAAATTTAGAGTTTTCTTCTTATTTTCATCTCTATTGAAATCTCCATCTCTAAAATATAGAGTTTGATAATTAGAGATCTCTAAATATGGAGAAACATATTTATAAACTCTCTAAAATGTTTATGAGTGTTTAAGAAAAAAAAAGTATAATAAAATAAGTGTTTATGAATAAGATAGAGATGTAGATGGAGAATAGTATGTGGTATGTTGATCACATAAGTCGAGAAATTTAACGAGCGGACATATTGACCAAGGCATTACTAAAACCAGAGTTCGTTATCATAAGAGAACTACTTGATGTTTAAAATATGTAACAAGAAGCTATTCGTTATAAAGGAGGTGAATGTGAGGTTAATCCCATTCATTACCCCAAGTATCAAGTTAGTGGGTCAAATATATAAATAAATTAAAACGTTTTATGGGTTTTATTATGTATTTGTAAAAGGTTAAGGATTAGTAGTGTCAAATATCAAAGTTGTAAACCGAAGGGACAATATCTATAAAATTTACAATCTCACAAAGATTACATGTCACAACATCCAAAAGAAACAAAATACAATGAACAGAAATAAACAAATACATCTCCTCAAAGAGGAATATCAAGCCCTTTTCCAATCTCCACCCCAATCATCTCCAATATGCCTTTGTTCAAGATCTGGTAAAGTAAAAACAGATTCAAACAGTTAAAGATCATATATTTTTTTTCAAGATTCAAGAACACATGTATGAATCAATAGATTTCTGTGTACCAGTTCTACAATAAATGTGCCAATGAGACCCATCATGCAAGCTCTTGAGTTCCATATCTCAGCAGTTTTGGTGAATCCAAGAAATGGTGATTGAAACTTCGGTTGTGATTTTGGCAATTCCACCTGAATATACAAAAACCCAATTCACCAATTGATTAAACAACTTCAAATAGATTTAAACAATGATGATGATGATGATGATATACCCCTGCAGGAAGCTTGGCAGCTTGAATCTTGAAAAAGACAGCTCTTTTGGTGGAAATTTGGTTGGATTTAAACAAGTGGGGAGATATATTATTTGGTGTTTGGAGGAAAGATGAGGAGATGGAAGCCATTGATGAAAGTTTTGAGCTTGCTTTACACACTTTTTGCATAGATTGTGTGTGTGGACTTTATCTTGGAGTTTTGGGTGGTAGAAGAATTATCCACCATTCATTCACAATTGGTAGGAGATATGGTGACTTGGAAAACTAGAAAAAAGGTCCTATACCCTGTATACTATTTTATCCTTTAATGACTCTTATTTACATTTATTATATTATATATATATACAAAAAGAAATGAGTGGTCAAGAGAGAAAATCCACTATTTATATGGTAAATCAATAGGAACATGACACGTGTCATGTTTCACCAATAATAACATGACACGTGTCATGTTCATTAAATAATAGATTGGTTACGTGGCCTGACACGTGTCCGCGTGTCATATGTAAGTCAATGCTTTTGCGACACGTGGTCATGTGTTAGGTCACGTATGACGATACGTGGCTACGTGTTAGGCCAATGTTTTTACGACACATCGTTAACATTTAATTCACTTTTAGAGTTTTCGACTTTGACCATGGTGTTTCGGAAAATGGGTGGCCCGCCGCGAAGGGTCGTTAAAAGGTGACCCGCCGCAACACGCGGTGGTCAACTTTCAGACCACTTTTAGAGTTTTTGACTTTGCTCACAGCGTTTTAAAAAATGGGTGTTTGGCCGCGTGTCATGTACATGTGGTATTTTTTTCAGACTTAAGCGTAAGTGGTCAACTTTTAAATCACTTTTAGAGTTTTCGACTTTGGCTACGGCGTTTTGGAAAATGGGTGGCCCGCCGCGAAGCGCGGGCGGGTCACCATCTTGTTTACATTAAGGTAAAATAGAAAAATCATAATACTATAATTAACTAATTTTTAATTTGTCTATAAATAAATAACTTAGTGGTAAAGTGGTGACTCTCTGATTAAAAGATAGTGAGTTCAAATTTTGCAAATTGTAGGTGTAATGATTTAGATGTTAAACAAAATAAAATTTTAATTTATTTGTAACAATAATTAATTGCTTATAAGAAATATGTTTTAATATTTTATGCCTAAGAGCATTCACAGTAGATTCGTCATAAATATGTGAGCGTAAACCCTAAATTTGAGATTTGGCCCTTTGGTTGTGAGTGGTTGTGTGTAGAGGAGAGATAAAAAGTTATTGTTCATCTCCATATTTGACAAAAAGTTATTGATTCCCCAAAATTAGAGATTTTATTGTGATGAAAGAGAGAAAATGTAATGATAAATGTATAAAAAAAGTTTTATTTAATTATGGTTACAAGTGAAAGAGAGAAAAACAATGATAAATATATAAATTATAAGGATGTGGATGAGGAACCTACCGTGAATGTTTTGAACCTTCTTTACATTAAGGGTAAAATAGTAAAATCATAATTTTATAACTAATTAACTTTTTATTTTATTTGTAACAATTAATTATTTTCCTTAAAATGTGTTTTTAGTGTAAAAGATAATTGGCTCTTTTAATAGTTAGTTCTTTTAATTTACTATAATCAATTACATTATAAAACTTTTAAAAATCAAGAGAGAAAATCCACTATTTATATGGTAAATCAATAGGAACATGACACGTGTCATGTTTCACCAATAATAACATGACACGTGTCATGTTCATTAAATAATAGATTGGTTACGTGGCCTGACACGTGTCCGCGTGTCATATGTAAGTCAATGCTTTTGCGACACGTGGTCATGTGTTAGGTCACGTATGACGATACGTGGCTACGTGTTAGGCCAATGTTTTTACGACACATCGTTAACATTTAATTCACTTTTAGAGTTTTCGACTTTGACCATGGTGTTTCGGAAAATGGGTGGCCCGCCGCGAAGGGTCGTTAAAAGGTGACCCGCCGCAACACGCGGTGGTCAACTTTCAGACCACTTTTAGAGTTTTTGACTTTGCTCACAGCGTTTTAAAAAATGGGTGTTTGGCCGCGTGTCATGTACATGTGGTATTTTTTTCAGACTTAAGCGTAAGTGGTCAACTTTTAAATCACTTTTAGAGTTTTCGACTTTGGCTACGGCGTTTTGGAAAATGGGTGGCCCGCCGCGAAGCGCGGGCGGGTCACCATCTTGTTTACATTAAGGTAAAATAGAAAAATCATAATACTATAATTAACTAATTTTTAATTTGTCTATAAATAAATAACTTAGTGGTAAAGTGGTGACTCTCTGATTAAAAGATAGTGAGTTCAAATTTTGCAAATTGTAGGTGTAATGATTTAGATGTTAAACAAAATAAAATTTTAATTTATTTGTAACAATAATTAATTGCTTATAAGAAATATGTTTTAATATTTTATGCCTAAGAGCATTCACAGTAGATTCGTCATAAATATGTGAGCGTAAACCCTAAATTTGAGATTTGGCCCTTTGGTTGTGAGTGGTTGTGTGTAGAGGAGAGATAAAAAGTTATTGTTCATCTCCATATTTGACAAAAAGTTATTGATTCCCCAAAATTAGAGATTTTATTGTGATGAAAGAGAGAAAATGTAATGATAAATGTATAAAAAAAGTTTTATTTAATTATGGTTACAAGTGAAAGAGAGAAAAACAATGATAAATATATAAATTATAAGGATGTGGATGAGGAACCTACCGTGAATGTTTTGAACCTTCTTTACATTAAGGGTAAAATAGTAAAATCATAATTTTATAACTAATTAACTTTTTATTTTATTTGTAACAATTAATTATTTTCCTTAAAATGTGTTTTTAGTGTAAAAGATAATTGGCTCTTTTAATAGTTAGTTCTTTTAATTTACTATAATCAATTACATTATAAAACTTTTAAAATAAAAGTATAATTTCTTTTAACTAAATTATATATAAAATTATTGATTGCTTATAACCTACACTAATTATTTTTATCTGTGTTTTAGTAACTTCAAATGTTTTTCTTTACATAATTTTACTCTAACTTTTTACACTATTTTTATAGATGACTTGATTTCCAACAGGTGCATAAAGAACCCATAGCTTTTCGTCTTTTAAAACCTTTCATTAGAATTAGTTTTAGTTTCACAATTTCCTTTGGGTATCTATTTTCTTTATGTTATATTTAACATGCTTCTAATTTTAACATCGCCAATGCCACTGTTTTATGTAACATGTTTCTCTTTACGTACGCCTATATATCTATTTTTAGAAATGATTTGATTTCCTTCCAATGCAAGAAAAACCACTAGCAACATCAGACGTCTATTTTATTTACGTTTGATATTTGGGATTGTATGATCGTCGTCGCAACACGCGGACATAACTCATTTTATAATGACTACTTTTCTTTACTTTTAATCAAGTTCTCACACTTTCCAATTACATAACCTTTTTTTTTAATACTGTACCATAAAAACGAGCATTCTTATTTTTAAAATAAGTATAGTTCCCGTTATTCTCTTTAGTTGTAACCTAAACACGACATTGTCGTCTTTGGTGAACATAACAATCTTATGTTGACGTTTCACTTAAAAAGAGTATCACAACAAACAAAGAATTGTTTTCCCTAACTATGTCGGTTTAAACAAAATTGTCAACTTAATCGAGATGAGAGATCATACTACAACTTTGAGTGATTCTTCAATCACTTTTTTCATAACTTAATCGAGATGAGAGATCATACTACAACTTTGAGTGATTCTTCAATCACTTTTTTCATTTTGTTTTATCATCTTATTGCTTCTATAAGTCTTGCAAATTGATGATGCAAAGTGTTGTTAAAATCGGGTATGAATACTCAACCATATTTTTTGCATCAAGCTCTTTGGGCACCATCTGATATTTTATGTAAATCATATTATGCCCGAATCTTGGGACACATCATTCTTGGTATGATCCTTATGACGGTTGATACATTCTTCACTACGCTTCAATTCTCAATTTACCATGTGAGCGTTTAGAAAGTTTAGAGGTTGTAGATCAGTGGCGGATCCAGACTTTTTACTGAGCGGGGGCAAAAAGCGGGTCGGTTCAAATCAAATCGGATTAAATGTTTCGGCTAAAAGAAGTCCGGTTAAAATGAATCGAAGGAAAATAATGTACACTTATTTATTTAACGATATAGTAAACTTATTCATGTTTATTTACTTAATGATACGATAAATTTGAGGAAATCTTTTAATCGAACTTAAACATGTATAGATAAAAAGAAAATTACTAATCAGTTGTGTATTGCAACAATAAAATAAACCATTTATCTATTCCATATAATTTGTATTTAGTTATAACTTATAATTGATATTTAACATAGTAACATTAGATGTTAACTTTTAGGTGATTTAAGATTTAAATAAAATTTAAACGTTTGTTTTGTAAATTTATTTGAATAAGAAGGATGATTTTAAAACTTTAAATAAAATTTGACAAATGTAGAGATGTACTATCCGACAAAAGCTCTTTTCACATTTCCCAATTTCTCAAGACCACTTTTCAATAGTTTTCTCTCTCTGGTTAATCATTTCTTCATCTTCTTCGTCTTTTACATCCTCCATGAAAGCAAGGTTACTGGGTTTTCATGAAAGCTTGGATAATCATCAAATTTTTATATTTTCTTCTTTCTTTCTCTCTCTCACACTCATCAAAGGGGCCTCTCAAGTATTTATGAAAGGGGCCTATTAAAAAAAACTGAAAATTTTCTACTACTTAGATGAGATCCAGCGGGTGCCTCGCCCCCCACTGAAGATCAAGTAGATCCGCCCCTGTTGTAGATGTAGTGTTATCAGAATAATACACTCTCACTACCTATTTATACTATCATAGTATTATACAGGGACCAAATGGTCAAAAACTATGTTATAACGGTCATATACGGCTTGTGTATTTAACAACGGTTATAACCGGTTTTTAACTAGGCTAATTAAACCGGTTCCGGTTAACTCTTCTAAAACCAAAACATTTTTAAAAACCCCTAACCGGTTTCTAACCACCGGTTCGTAACTAGTTCCCACTAACCAGACTCTCTTTTCAGCTATTAACCGGCCCCTAACCTGTTCGGTTCTGGAAACCGGTTTTTTTCTCGCATCTAAACTCAACTAACCACATTGTAGACCCTACGTTCATTTATTTTTAACATTTAATTTCATTCTTTTAACATTTAATTTGACTAGACCACTCCAGGGTTGCCAAACCACCTATTCCTACGAAAAAAATCCCAAGACCATCTAAAAAGATAGACTATAACTAATTTAGTTCGTAAAAAAGTAGTTTAAGAGTAGGAATAAAATAGATTAATCGTTAAAATAAATTAATCTTAAGATAGGACTTACACAATCATGCACAATTTTATCTTCATCTTACACAAGAAATTAAGAACAGAGAATAATCATATTCTTAATCTTACCAAACTACAACTCTGAGTTCTCCTACCTACATTCATTCATTCATTCATTCATTAAGCATTAGTATCTGCTAATTGCTTCTAATTCTACTTCTATTTCCTTTCTTGCATGCCAGCAGTAGTGTTCTTCAGTATCTGCACAACAATAAATATAATCAAACCTTTAATCTTCAACTTTCATGGTAACTGTAATGTAACAAGAATAAAACGCGTAATCAAGAAACCGACATACATGTCTAAGCATCTGGTTCTCGTTTTGCAAAGTCGACAAGCGCTCATCAAGCTCCGAGTTCTTCTTCTCCAGTTCTTTGACTCGGACCTCCAACTCGCTCAAGTACGCCTTCTTTCTCTCCCGTGCTTGTTGAGCGGAAACGCGATTTCTCAACAACCTGTTTGTTTTCCCATACACAACCACATTGATATTCTATAAAGTGAAAATTACTACAATAACCGCGGTTATAACTTTTAATGTTTCGAAACGAAATTGAATCATTTTGTCCATAGATTCACGATTAATAGGGGTGTTTACTGTAGATTTAAACAGAATTTCAGGGCCGAACCGATAACTACAGTTTTCCGCAAAACCCAACTAGTCAGTTTTAAACAAGCTTTTATTTGTATAATTTTTATTTAATTTATTAAAATTATTTAAAAAATAATTACTGTTATATATAAAATTATGATAAAATAAGTATATAATATGTATTATTTTCTATACAAGAGTATAATTCTAAATATATATAAATATAATTATAATAATATATAAATCAATAAAAATTAATAATAAACGAGAGCTGAACCCAATCTAAGTTCAAGCTTAATAATTCTATAAGAGTCAAACTCGAGTTTCGGAAATAAAGGCTTGAGTGAGCCGGACTCGAGCTTAACCTCTGTTAAATTTAAACGTGCCAAGCTCGAGCTTGAACGAACTCAGGCTCGACTCGTTTGCACCCTTATTAGGAATTTAACAGAGGTTAAGCTCGAGTCCGGCTCACTCTATAAGCATGAATTAGAAAATGTATGTAATTTTACAGGTTTCACAGTGAAATAAACAGTAGCAGCAATAAGTTATACATATTTTATAATTATTAAAAGTATACATATTGTATAATAAAAAGTAGTATATATGTATGGTATTATATAAGTTGGATTTCTCAAAATAAAACTATTTTTTATTTCTGTTACAATTATGTACATTTAAAATATTATCTTTTTCTTTATCATTTTTTAATAATACCAAAACCAGATCACCTTCTATCCGAAGGGCCTACTTAAATCAATTTTCTACCCAAAAAATCATTACTATATACACGTCAGTTTTTTCCATTTTGGTACCTCTTCAACCGCTTGTTTTCTTTGTCAGCCGGGTTTTTCCCCTTTCTTCTTGTACCTTCAGCAGATCCTTGAACCCGGTCCGGATTCGCCGCTGACCCGGTCTCCCTGCCGGACACCGAAGTCCGGGCCGCTTCAACGCCCATCTCCGGCACTCTTCTGATCTCATCATCACTCTCCATCCCTATCATCACAAAAACCTAAAAATTAGCATCCTATACTACAATTCGCCCAAACATTTTAGCTCATAAAGTGATAAAACCATAACTGTAAATCGATTTTGAAATTCAGTCACAAAACTAACAGATCATGTGTTAAAAACTGAAAATCCAGCTGCAATCGATCCGATCGGAACGCCATTTCGAACTAATGACAGTTTAGATGCTCGATTTCGCAGTTCGTTACAATTTCATATACAAATTCAGTCAAACGAAAATGAATCTCCGAATAGAACAATCAAATATTCAAATGATTCAAATCAACGAAAACTGACCTTCTTTGATGTTGATTTGAAGCGCGGAGCTCGAAGATCGCTCGCTACTTGAAGGTAGACTCGCCGCCACGGAACTCGTTGCTCCTTGCTCTTGCATTTCACCGATTTTAGAGAGAGAAGCTATATATGCACGTTTCTAGAGAGAGAAGGAAGATGATAGTTCTGGTTTTCAAGTTTCAACCTCGCTTCATAAAGCGAGAGAGAACTGGGAAACCGGGCGGGAGGATATTGGTAATAGAGAGAGAAAGTTAGGAGAGAGAAGGTGATTTGAGCCGTTTGATGGTGGTTGATCTGACGGTGGAGAAATCGTGAACGTGGAAGCATTATGAGCCAGAATGTGTGTGTGTAATCTGAAGGCAGGTGGACGGGATACGTGGAGGGAATTGTGACCGTGAGATGATGGAAGATCGGACGGATATTATTGGTTGGTGAGTGGTGGCGATTTGAAGGGAAGTAATGGGAGTAGGGGCCCACGTTGGGAGTGGCACATCCTATGTGCTATCTGTACGGGAATATAATACTAGATTCCAGAATATAGAAGTGTTATATTTTGTAAATTCAACGGGTTAGATTTTTAAAAAGAACTAAGTACTTTTTTTTTACAAGATTTATTTAACAATTTACTTTAACTAAATGTTGAAAAAAAATACCATCTCTAAATAGTCTTATCGTGTTTTGCGTAGAGGTGTACAAAGCCGGTTTTTTTTTTAAACTAGTTTGGTCAACCATGGTCAAAATCAGTTTGAGCTACAAACCGGTTTGAGTACAAACTGGTTTGTAGTCTCGAGACTCCAGACTTATATGAACCGATCTAGTTGGACTGGGTTGAAACCGATTCAAGAAATATGAGAATATATCATAACTTATACACATAAAGAATATATCATAACTTATACAAATAGATAGACAGGAACAGGTTAATCATGTAGCGAAAACTCTAAATTTTTTTAATATAAGTTCTAAAACTACTTTCACTCTTTATTTAATGGTTAAAACTGGTTACTTATTTGCATCTCCAAATCGTCTTGCTTTTTATTTTAAAATCAAATCATAGCCCAAGACAAATGATTACGCTGTGTTCCCGAGTTTACTTAAGGAGAAAAAAGAAGAGAAGAGAAAGGAAAGGAAGAGAAAGGAAAAGAAGAGAAAGGAAAAGAAGAGAAAGGAAGAGAAGGGGAGTGATTCCTTCCGATTTGGAATGAAAGAAAAACAATAGAAAATGAACTAACTTTCTTTCCACTTCCCTCCTTTTCTCTCCTTTAATGAAACTCGGGAACACAACATTTTTTGTTTTCTTCCATTTCCTCCTTAAGTGAAACTCAGGAACACAAAATTTTTTAAACTTACTTCCCTTTCCTTTCCTTTCCCTCGTTAAGTAAACTCGGGAACACAGCATTAGTGTGTCTTGCTTATGTGAAAGAAATGCATGGTCGAATCCTGTAGCTGCTAAAATCAAACGGATAATTTTTTCCTTGAAGCATTCCCATCACAAAACACAAACGATAGTTTCTATAAAAATTGAATAAATTGCAGTAATCCATAGTAATAGTAGAAGGCAGGGGCGGACCTACCCTATGGGTAGGGGTAGCCCCCGCGACCCCTGAACCGTTAACGCGGAGAAGGAAATTTTTTCAGGGTTTTACGTTTTTGGTATTTTGCGACCCCTGAAACGAATTTTTCGCGACCCCTAGAAGAAATTTTATGATTTTTACCTAAAAATATGATCAAAAGCCCGTCAATTACATAAAAAAAAAATTCGGGGCCGCTGCCCCCGAACCCCATTAGTCTTCGCTACCCCTGATATTCTTTCCTAGATCCACCCCTGATAGAAGGTGTCATTTTCTACTTTCTTTAATACTCTAGTTAAGTCTCATATTTGTTTGTTACGGTTTACTTTGATTTTAGTTTATACTAGATTTACGTGTGTTATCGTGGAGATAACGCATGCTTAACATACAATCGTATTCCTTTAATACAAGGTAAAGAAAATAATAATATAAAAAGTCCATGTAACGACTTTATTATTAGAAGTCAAACACTTAAAGTATAAAGTCTATACTCTATAACATAAGTGTTATGTTACACATCACCAATTCCCATGCTAAATTTGTTGCTTTAAAAAATAATTAATTACACTGTCAATAACCATCGAATACTATTTTTATTACTTAAAATTTTTTAATATTATAATTCTGAAAATATAAAAAATTATTATAAAATAATATTTTAATGCTGAATGTTTATCCATAAACAAAATTAATCGCAAATATCAATTGTTAAACTATTTTATTTCCTAACCATACGCAGATATATTTACAAGTAACAATAAAATGAAAACAAACTCCCGCCTTCTTGCTATCATCATCTCATGATCAGAATTAGGGTTTGATTTCATCATCATTCCGCAAAATTCATCGTTGGAATCCGCTGATTCCATATCGAACGCCCAATTCAGTTCTGCAATTAGGTTTTCATCATGTATTCGTTCTTTTCACCTGATTTTTTTCATGTATCAGGTTGTAATTTGTTCTCATTCGCTTAGTAAACCTGTTGATAAAGTGATTATACTCGGTGAAATTGATCGCATTTTGACTGTAATTGCTTTTGAACTTTTACTGTGTTTCATCAGGTGACGAAGCTCCGAACTAGCCGGCGGATTTGTCAAATCCTGCGTATTAGAAGTTTAAAACCCTAGAAGAAAAGGTATCGATCGATTTATTTGTTCTATCGAACTTATTGACGTAGATGCTTTTCGATTTTGTTCAATTTTTTCTGTAATTGTACCAGAATGGATTTGAATAGCAACAATGGCGGTCAAAAGCGATGTAAATGTAAGAGGTCAAAGTGCTTGAAACTGTAAGTTGATTCAATATTGGCACCAGTTAAACTCTTAATGTATTATCACATTTTTGCTGAAATTGATGGCAGTTTCTTGCCAATTGTACTCAGAAAACATGGTTTTGATAATTAGTATGTTTATATTGTAAGTCAATGATGTACTTGATGGTAATAAGAACATATTATTTGTAGTTATTGTGATTGCTTTGCTGCCGGATTTTTTTGTGATGAAACTTGTGCCTGCAAAGAATGCTTCAATAATCCTGATTATGAAGATACTGTTGAAGAAGCGCGAAAACAGATTCAATTGCGAAATCCAAATGCGTTTTCTTCCAAGATTGATTGCCTTATTGAGCCTCCAACAAACTATGATGCGGTATATGTTCTATAAGTTTAGATTTTCTTGATTATTGATGTTGTTAAATAATGAAGGTTGTAAACAGGAGGATGGAGATCAAGTGAAGCTAATTGCGGGAAAACATAGACGGGGCTGCAACTGTAAGAAGTCAATGTGCGAGAAAAAGTATTGTGAGTGCTATCAGGTTTGTTCTCAGCCTGGTGTTATAGTTCAATTCATTGTCATGAATTACTCGTTTTGGGGGTTTTAATTTCGACTCGTTTACTTCTAAAGTTGGTCAAGTTATGTCTGATAAGTTGTATCTAATGGGTCAAACATTTAAAACTAGAAATATTACTTTAAAAGGAAGTGGAATGTGTGAAATGAGTAGAAAGGTGCTCACAGAGTGTATATATATAATGCATAAGTTCCTAAATTAGATTGATATTTGATATAGCTAACTTTTGTGATTATATTTGATGTTTATGAAGACCTTATAAAATTTGAAGAGAAAGTGTTCCTGGTCAATCCAACTTCCTATTGTGGAACATCTACTAACTTTCTGAGTTTATCTTAATAGGCTAAGGTGGGATGCTGTGATGAATGCCGATGTCAAGGATGTAAAAATGCTTTTGGCAAGAAAGCAGGTAAAATAAATATGCATATTTCTAATTGGAGCAATCTTTTCATGTACACGATTCTAGTCCGATGTTATCAAGAGGAATTTTTCAGATTTAGAACTTTTTCTTGGTTTAATATTAAACTCTATATACCTTGAACTCCAGACTACAATGTATTTAGCCATGAGACTATCAAGAACGAAAAGCGGTCCATTGAGTCTGGATTTTCTCTACATGAATTCAGTAATCATCACAACTTGACTCCTATGACACCATTTCAACATTTGGGGTAAGTTTATTATGAAAATTTTGACGTTAGAAAAGTTGGCTTTTGGTATTTGGTCTTAACTTCTTATTGTGATAATTACTTCTTGTCTTCTCTCATGTATAGCCACGAATACGACCCTCCAACAATAGGAAGATACATTCATTCACCAGGATCTGCTAACTCTGATATGATGTCAGGATCAGGAACCAGTACTGGGAACTTTGATCCAGTTAGTTTAGACCAGCAAGCATATCAAAATGCTTTCACAAATCAATTCACACCTCCAGATACTGCACATTTCAATTCCATGATGAACATTCCTCCATCGACGGACTTACCAAATAGCTCTTCAGCTGGTGGGAGCTGGCCCAGTTCATTGATGACCCCATTAACCGTGTTTAGTGATCCAAATAGCTCATCAGGTAGTGGGAGTTGGACTAGTTCACTGATGACCCCACTAACCGCCTTCAATGGTCCAGAAGTTTTGAACTCGCACGAAAAGCCCTATACTGGCAGTCTGGTTCACATATTGACTTCACCAGGTAATAATTGAGATCTTTGAACAAAGTTTTTTGGAGTGTTAAGTTTGCATGGACCATGGATTTTCCAGGCCAAAGGCCTAGATGCCATATATTTTGATGAAAACCAACTGTTTGATATTTTTTGAACTTATTGCTCATATGGTAGGTACATAGGGTACATATGCATAGTCTTGTCCTGTAACAGGTTGGGATTGGCCATGTTATGAGATCAATTGGTTCTTGATTCTCTACCTTTTATTTTCCAATATGCTCATATGGTAGGTACTAAGGTCACGTTTGGTTCACTGGCTTCTATGGATGATGCACATACTACTAAGGTCACGTTTGGTTCACTGGAATCCCAAAGATTTTTGAGATGTAATTGGAATTAATTAACCACTAGGACTTGTGTCCTAGTGGTTACCCCCTTGGCTCTTAGGACTTTGGTTACTATGTGACCCAAGTTCTAATCCAAGGGGAGGCAGTTTTACCCCATGTTGTCCCAGGAGGAGGTTTCTGCCAGGAGAAAGCTTCAGGAGGGAGTGTCTTGGTTCTCACGGAGGTCCGAGTAATCGACCTTGGACATAGCCCCGCAAGGGTAGGTTTACACGTGAGACCAAAGTCGCCTGATCGATGCCGTTCCCCAAAAAAATTGAAATTAATTGGAACGAGATGGGTGACCCCCCCGCGCGTTGCCGCGGGATTGAAATTGTAGACTAAGTTATAGTAAAAATTCATTCTGCAACTGAATATATGAAGAAGACACCAGAACAATATCCTTTTTAGACCTGCACATATCTTGTATCAATTGGAAATGTAACTCAGGTAGCTGTATTTACCTGGTTCAGTGCTCTTCTATCGAGCCTGCAGAGAAAACCATGAGATTAGCAGCACCGCAGAACCCTTGGAAAGTCTCTTGTGCCAAATAAATTTAAATTGTAGAGAGGTAAAACCTCAAGCCCAAGTGTTAAGAGTAAAAAAACAATCACATGCAAGAAACCATGACTATAATGGTTAATGGCAAGAACATAAAATGAAGCCTCAAATGAAATTGATTTTTTAGAACATAAAACCATACTATATAACAAATTGTTTTACCTCCATCGTTGCAACAAATATGTTCTTGATGACTGTAGAATGCACAGATCGTAAAACCCGGTCTGCTCTTTACAGGCAACCTAATTAGGAAGAACACAAAACTTAGCATTTGAAACTTGCGTACCACATATAGCTTTATTCAAGCATAGTTACATAGGCCGCACAAAAGTCAAAGTGTTTCTACGAAAATATGGTCAAATTTTCCTTTCTTTTTATTCACCAACTCTCTGATCGTTCTAAATGACCTAATAAATTTGTTAATCAAGAGTGATAATAGAAACAAATAAAGTACCTGAATTTCAGAAAAGACTTTCCACCAACCAAATAGTCACCTAAATACATAAAGACAATGAAAATGAACACATTGTAACAAATGGTCGATATTTTGATATCTTAGTATTTAAGAATGTAAATAGTTGTTTATCAGAACCCAAATAGAAAAAAGTTTAAAATAAGGTAACTAAGCTCAGAACAGTCCTCTGTTCCAAGGTTTTGTGTACATGAGATATTCAATGACAATGAATGACACAAACCTGCAATTGAAACCTGGAGAACAGAACTCTGCAAACCAATATACTGTTGACAGTTAAAAAGAATACAATTTGACTAAACAGTGATTGATATGTACTTAAGTAAATAACAGATAACAAAAACATGAGTTACCACCTAAATCCTTGTCTACATGTAAGTTCATGAATCAATTTATATACACACAGAACATAAAGTAAAATCTAGATATAATACTAAACTAATAATAAGCATAGAACATTAAACATAGGCAAGAACATGCTAACCTATAACAAAAGCTGCTATCTAATAGGATGGGCAATTTAAGGCTCTCTTTTTAAGAGGAATTTTTCATGTAGCAGTTATGTGAGGAGATAATGGGTCAAAGTGGTGAATTGGTATTTTAGTAAGTAATTGCTTACATGTAGTTTAGAGCGAGCACTGGCTGACCATCTTCGCATATCAGCGAGGTGTTTTAGTAAGTAATTGCTTACAGGTAGTTTGGAGCTAACACTGGGTGACCATCTTCGCACATCAGCTAGCCTTTCTCTTTGTGCAGTGGCTTGTTACAAACGGCAATAAGAAAGTGAAGTTAAAAAAAACTTCAATTCCAAAAACAATTTTAAAACATCTTAAAAAAGGAACTAACAGCCAATTGATTAATGTTGATAATGAGAACATATAGAAAGTAAATATTCAAAATAGTTTCAGTGTCAAGATGAAAATATGGTAAAAGTCTATTTCATTTAGATGAAATGTCGTAGTTTTTGGGTTTAAAACGCTCACCAACCTCAAGCAATAATGACATTGGCATCTTCTACTGCACTTCACTCCTTCACCTAGTGGGTAAATCACGAAGAACTTTAATCATAAATCGTTAGCATACAAACTACCAAAATCTATGTAACACACAAAATTCAAAGAGTAAAACCAAAGGAAATAACTCAAAAAATAAATATGACAGTGGTATCTTCTATTTTTTCATCACAACTATTTGGTAACTATATTGTATTTGGGATCCATAACATGGTTGAAATTCACAGTGACAACACATACACAACTCACAATCCCAACTAAAAGGGCTGTTTGCCAAAGAGACCTTTTTGTAAACTTAAAATAGGTAAGAGAAGCAACATATCTAATTAGCCTAGAGTATGCATAGGTAGCCATCTAAAAATCAAAAGAAACCAAGATAATCAGAAACAAATAATCAATCCAATGAAGTATATAACAAAGAAATAAGATAAATAATCAAACCGACAAAGAAATAAGGGCAAGAGTACAAATTAGAAAGACCTAAAAATTCCAAAACAAAAACAATAAGACACAAAAAAGTAAAAAGAAAAAAAAACCAACTGCCTCAATTGCCGATAAAGTTTAAGATACAAAAAATTTAGAAAATTAGCCATCAACAATCAAAGCAAATGGTAGAACCTGCAAAAAAAGCAGTATAAACATAGACGACTTATAGATATCGATAAATTGAACACAAACAATCAAAGCCAACAGGAAGCTCTTTAAGAATTGAAGCAAACTGAGACGTCGGTCTTATATAAAAGTATTAAGATGAAGACTATGATTAATAGAAACTTATTTCTAAAAAGCACTAATAAAAGTCAAATTGTATTTTAAGATAGAAGTTAAAGGTTTCATGAAATAATGTCAAGTGTCCAGTGAATATAAATGCTACTAAATCGAATTGGAATTGCATATAAGCAATGACATCAACATGTTCTATATATAGTGATGTTATGAAAAAAAAAACGTGAAGATTTTACAAACAAAAGTTATTGTTTTACCTGGCTGCAGCTGAAAAAAAAAAAAAAACCGGTCGTGTATGCTTTGTAACTAATATCAATAAAATCCTACCAAGCACCGATGCATAGCCACAACATTTATCTTGAGCACACATTAGCACTTAGCACAAATAAAAGAAATAAGTAAGTACAACAAAGCGAAGAAAAATCGTCATTTTACCTGAGCGCAGCTTCAAAACAAAAGGAAGCCAGTAATAAGAACGGGTTGTCTTTAACCTGCAATGCAACAACATAAGCTGGATTGTAATCAGATTGGTAACCAAAGTAAACACAACATAAGGAATACCAATGTAGTAAGCTTTAAGGTACAAAGTCAATTAAAAGTAAGAAAAATATTACATACTACCTGCCTGTTTTTTCCTTTTCTTGAAGTAATCTACTATACACTTCAAATTTAAAGCCTAATTTCAATAAGAAAACTCACAAATTGGTGTTGCTTTGTCCAATTTTGAAACTCTTACAAATAGTTATGGTATTAGGTTATGACTTCTGATTTGAATGAGAAAGATAATCACATTCAAAAATACATAAATCCAAACAAAAATTAAATAGTTTGCCTAATTCAAACATAATCACATTCAAACATGTGACAACGATTTTATGCAATAAGAATCAAGAAAATTTTATCAATTATACCTCTTTAGTTGGAAATCCTTCAAACATTAGGCATTGTAATGGATACCTGCATATACAAAAATTTTGTCAAATAACTAAAGCACAAAAATCATAAACTTTAAGCATTTCATTAAACATTAAAAATTCTGAATCAATCAACACAGCAAATAAGCACAGTAAGAGGTCTCTTACACATGAAAGATTTTCGATCAATTATACCTCTTTGTGAAAACCCACCAATCGACACCTGCAACAACGAAAATGCGGTGAAATAAGAACATAGAAAATCAATACAACAACTAATTTAGACATGCAAGACCAAAGAGAAACACAAATGAACAAAAACCCACAAAAATAGAAGGCTGCGAGAAAAAAGAAAGCATAATTCACACGAAAAACAAAATCGATTTAAAAGCATAATGTAATCGTAAGGGTAAACGTACCTAATGAAAGGAGAAATATCCAGTTGGACACCAATGCTTTAAGAATGTAACTAATTCGGTGCTTCAATTAGAAGGCATCTGATGAAGAACTGAATCCAATTCAATTAGACGTGTTCTTGAGAGCCCTAAACCAGATGTTAACAAAAGATGACCTCTATTCGCAAATCACCGGTCGAAGCTAACAAAACAAAATTAAGAAGAAGAAAACGAACAGACCTTCGACCTTAGTAACGACACTCTATTGATTCGGAAGGAACTGACTGATAGATAGTTAAACTCATTGAGAGAAAGACCACGACGATGAAACCAACCGGCGCCATCGATCGTATATCAAAGCCGGAATCATCTAAAGAAGAGAGAGATTCAGTTTTAGAGAGAGTTAGGGCTGCAGGAATAGAGAGAGAGAGATCTGTGAAGGGAGACGGAGAGATAGAAAGTTTGATGCCAGTGGGCCTCGGGTCCAACAAAAGAGAACTTTGCGTGTGTTGTAAGAGGAAATGACACGTAGAATAGGAGAGGGACTAAAGTTGCCAAAGACAAACAAAAGGTGTGGTCACTCTATAAGAACAAAAAACTTCCCTATTCAACTTCAATTTGTATTGTATATTTATAAAATCTTTAGTAGTTTCCAAGGTATAATTCTAACCAACTAAACTCTAAAAGTCTAAAACAACAAAGTGAAAAATGTAACCAAACCCAAAATGTCACTCTATGGATATCTTGAGAGTATATATAATGCTTATATAAAGTAATAAAACTGGCGGAAGAAAATGTTAGCTTCCAATGAGATCTCACGGCTCATGATAATGTACATCCCGTGTGAAGGAGATTTTGAACGGGTATTTTTGTTCGTTTGTTTATAAAGGCAACTGGTAGAAGAAAAATCGGTTGTAATATGTGAAAATCACCGCGACATGATAAAAATGATTGATGTTATCTTATATATTTTATCTAGCGACTAATAATGGTGGCAATATCTGAAAAGTGAACACCATTTCCACATGAATGTGAGGAAGGACTAAGGAGAGGGTCGCAAGTAACATCGATCTCGTTTCGATGGAACTAATAAATCGTTAAGTAATTATTTTTATGATGACGTATTTATTATGACAAGTGTTAATTTGGGAATTGGGATTATGAGAATGTGTAAAATGTGAATTATGGAGTGCTAAGGGATGTTCCACTTTTGAGGAATGGTTGCTTATGTTCTTGTTAATCGCAAATTTGTCAGGACGGTGTGTCGGTGTGGGATCTTGTCTTGGTTGATGTAAAGCCTTGAAATAACTTATTGGTTCATTTATCCACGTCTTAGTTAGAGATTCATAACGGTTGACCTATTTAGGAGAGACAAAAAAAATTGCATGGAATGTGTTTCGTTGTCTTTTTTCATTTTTATTTTATTTGCATTACGCTTTAGTAATACAACTATTTTGTATACACGTGTTATCCCTGCGGTAACACGCGAGTAGTAAATCTAGTTATGCATAATAATCATTGCCATAAAGGCTCAGATAAAGGAAGCTCGGATCTATGGCACGACAGTGTAGACACTGGATCTACGCCCCACCGTAGCCACAATCATCCTAGCCAAAGAGGAAAAATAACATAAATAGAGTAAAGTCGTCATTGACAGCTGTAGACAACATCAACAACCATCATAAAACCCTAAGCAATAGAACAAAAAGTCCCCGAGCCCTCACCACCGTCATTAACCATCAATAAATTACCGTTGACCACCACCCAATAAGGCCACGACAACGCACCATCGTTCACCTAAGGTCACACAGACAACACTGACCAACATCGAGAAAGCCAATAGGTCACACACGATGAGCACCAGACACGACGATGTCAAGCAAAGCATACAGAGTAACATAGACACCACTGACCATCATCGAAAAGTGAAATAGGTCACACACTGACGACCACCAGACACGATAACGGCATGAGGATGTTCAAGATCAGAAAAACAACACAACGTGTACATCAGATATTAATGTGTTATACCAAAAAGAAATGCATAAATAACTTGTATCATGTGTAACAATAGAAACTTAAGGTTGGATAACTATTTGATTCGTTAATCCAGGAGATGTGAATAATATAACATTAACCCAAGCCCACCTAAAAGATCCATGAAATCAAAGAGGTTTAGCAATCTTGATCGGACGGTGGAGAACACGCGTGAGATCAAAGCTGCAATCTCGATCCAACGGTGGAGACGACGCGTGAGATTGAAGCTAAATAAAACTTTGTCTCTAGGGCATCACAGTTTTAAACGCAGAATTTGCATCATCTTCCTCACTATATATACACACAAATCCAATCTTCCTCCACTTCATCTCCACCTTACCTCACTTCATTTCCTCCGTCGATCTCTGCAAATGGTAAGCATCGCCATCTTTGATTTCATCTCCCTTTCGTGTTTGATTTTGTCCAACTTTTGTTTGTTTGTTCGTTTTACGGAGGCGTTTATCTTATGTTGTTTTGATTTTTGTGGTTGATTATTTTGTTTTAGGCGCTTCCGAATCAGCAGACTGTTGATTATCCGAGCTTTAAGCTTGTGATTGTTGGCGATGGTGGAACTGGTAAGGTTTTCGATCTATTGGTGAAGTATTATCATTCGTGAGATTCTATGATTTTTGATCGTATGGAGTTGTGATTAGTTTGTAGTAGTTTACTAGTTTTGGAGATCAATTCATGGTTTTCAGTTTAGCTTATTATCATCTTCTAACTCGATACAAGTTTTTAGGTTTAGGGTTTATGTTTATGCTTATGTAATTGTTGATCGAATTTGTTGAGCTTTTCTGTTTTTGATCTGTTTTATAATTTGGAGATCAATTCGTGGTCTTCAGTTTAGCTTATTGTTATCTGCTAATTCAATATAAGTTTTTAGGTTTAGGGTTTATGCAACTGTTCATCAAATTTATTAAGCTTTTCTGTTTTTGATCTGTTTTATAATCTGGAGATCAATCATTGGTTTCAATTTAGCTTATTATTATTTGCTAAATTAATACAAGTTTATTTAGGTGTAACCTGGCATCTCAACTCCATAAAACGAATAGTGTCGTGCTACTTCTTTAAAAATTAAATTCCGACTAGCTTGCTTTTACAATGTTTTTCACTAGTATATGATTGATGGTCTTGAGCTCATGGTTTAAATTTAGACCATATGTGACATTTTTAGCTCGTCAAGGGTTTTAGCCAACCTAATTTTTCTTTATCAAATAACATATTTCTGTTTTACAATAAATTCGGAGTTTATCTGGTGCTAATTTTAATACCTCTCTGAAATAAATAAGATGGAAGCTTAAAATTTTAAAGAATATTTGTGTTTTGCCAAGTTCAAAAGTTCGAATCTTACCTTTTTCTCTAATCTAGTCCTTTAAAAAAACAAAGTTTACGATTTTAACAGCATGTAAATTACTTTTTTAAACATATCAACTTTACTAAACAACAAATTTAACATGGTTATGACTGTTTCATAAAGACCAGGTTTAGTTTATTGGTTTCTTACCTGATTTGTTTTGTGATGTTCTTATTCTGCAGGGAAAACCACATTTGTGAAGAGGCATTTGACTGGAGAATTTGAGAAGAAATATGAACGTGAGTATTTTCAAAAGTTGGTTTTCTTTATTTGTTTGTGTGGCCTTTTTTGAGTGATCTACATGAATGGTTGATCATCTTAATATTTATTGTCATGATCAGCAACAATCGGTGTGGAGGTTCATCCCTTGGATTTCTTCACTAACTGTGGGAAGATTCGGTTCTACTGCTGGGACACAGCCGGGCAAGAGAAATTTGGTGGTCTTAGAGATGGATATTAGTGAGTACTTTTAGTTTAAACATGTAAACCGAATGCTATTTAGCTAATTCTTGATTTCTTATTAGTGTAATCAATATCTCTTCCATTTATGATATTGGTTTTCTTACATGAGTGTTTGAATCATTTGCAGCATTCACGGCCAATGCGCCATCATAATGTTTGATGTAACTGCCAGATTGACTTACAAGAATGTCCCCACCTGGCATCGTGATCTTTGCAGGTTTGTGCTCAAAGATTTTGTTTGCGTTAATTCTTGCAGTGTTCTTATGCAAGATTTAAACTTAAATTACCTAGGTATCGATACTTTTGTTGTTAAATGGTAATTTAGACAACTAACAAATCGTTATTCTTGATAGGGTATGCGAGAACATCCCGATTGTGCTTTGTGGAAACAAGGTTGATGTTAAGAACCGTCAAGTGAAGGCAAAACAAGTGACTTTTCACAGAAAGAAAAACCTGCAGTACTATGAAATATCAGCTAAGAGTAACTACAACTTTGAGAAGCCTTTCCTCTACCTCGCCAGGAAACTTGCAGGGTAACTCTTAATTGCAATTTTCCATGTTATAAATTTTAACTTTCAGTTATATGTTATGAGATGTTGATGTGAACTTTTTTGACTGATTAGTGATGCAAACTTACACTTTGTCGAGTCTCCTGCACTTGCTCCACCAGAAGTTCAAATCGATATGGCTGCTCAACAACAGTAAGTTTTACTTGATTTCTTGTCTTAAACTGCATTTTACCTGGTCCCACTGGGTGTGGTTTTAGCAAAACCTTAATTATTTGGGTGTGGTATGTATTTATGGTGAATCAATTTGTGATTTGTTTTTGTAGGCATGAAGCTGAACTGGCACAAGCTGCAAATCAACCTCTTCCAGATGATGATGATGATGCTTTTGATTAGAGGAAAGATGGTTTTTCTTTGACTTTATTTCATCCTCATGAGTTGTTTGAGAGAATGTATGGAAATATCCAAATTTATCAGCACCTGCTCTGTTTAATATAAATTCCTCATTTTATCCTTTTATTTATCACATTGTTTTTTTGTTCTGATCTTTGTATTTGATGTTTTAAAAATTTGACTTGCATCTGTTAGCTATTATAGTTCTTAAACTTTCCTTAAACCATATTTCACCATTTTTCTTTTTAAATCGTATTTTCTTTTTAAACAAGTTGTGTCATGTCTGTGAATCTGTATAAAACATGACACAATTAGTTAATTGTGTCTTGTTCTTGTTTGGTATCTCTGTTAATCATGTTGTGTCACGTCTAACGTGTATAACACATATACACCTGTTTTACCGGCTCTACTTCTTACAGCCAATTTTCTGTTCTTAGAAGAGATATAGTCGATTTCTGCTAGAAATTCATTGCCTAATTAGTTTTTATATCAATGGTTACATCTCCATCATAACTTCTGGTTCCTATGTGTCTACCCAAGGTTTTGGAATTCTTTCAACTCTGACTGTCGAGTGAACTTCATCTCCATCACTAGTTCAATCTCCTTTGTTTTGTATATATGTAAATATGTACAAATGGCTTGGAATCAATAAGAACCGTCAAGTTGGAACTGGTTTAGAAATTTATATCAAGAATCGGTTAAAAATGGTTAACTAGCTTATAACTGTAATTAAAAGAAATAACAGTTTATAAATGGATTTATAGATGTTTAAAACCAACTTATGAACCAATTATTCATATATATATAAATATTATTATAACAATATATAAATAAAATAATTTAATAATAAACAAGCTGAACCCAAACCAGTCTAAGTCTAAATAATTTCTCACGAGGAAAGCTATAGCTTTAGAAATAAAGTTGTAATCGAGCCAAGCTCGAGCTTTCCCAGGTCTAAATAAGCCGAGCTAGAGCCTAGACAAACTCGGGTTCGGATTGGCTAGTTTACATCTCGACTTAAATGCTTGAGAGTTTTAGTTTTTATGATATATTAGTACAAATTTAAGTAAATTAAGTGCATTAACTAGCATATTCAGAACCAAAACCAAAATGTCTCGTCCTAGTGTTAGCAACCACATTTAAATTTAAGAAATGTTCCAGCCCATTATTTACAGAAAAATAGTTGGATTAAAATCTTTTATATGATTTAAACTCTTTGGTAAAATAATCATTGTAAAATATTAAAAGTAAAGCTATAAAGCAAAATCCATATATAATTTTAAGCTACCCATAACTTCAACCAAACTAGTAGTACTATTTATGTCATTTACTCTATCTAATAGGACAAACCACCCAAATCCTCTCAATCTGAGTAAAATAGTGACTCCACACCACACATGGTATTTTGTTTGCTTCTACATTAAAAGTGTAAGCTGGAAACAATAACAGGTGACTGTGTGTGTGCTGGAATTACTTGTACATAAAATTAATCTTTATTTATATCACATAAAAAATAAATTAAAATATACAGAGATGGAAGTTGGTGACCTAGTTTACATCTACAACATAATGCACATCATATGATATAATACAATATCAAGTTGATGGAAATAAGCATTGAACAAGAGGATCATTTTCAAAAAACTGCAAACAGTGTTTTAACAGGTGAAATCCATGCCACCAGATGTAACAGCTTCACCTTCCTGTAAAAACTAAAATATCATCAATCCTACCATTTAACATCATTGTGAAACGATATATACGTTAAGCATCATCATCATATGACGGGTTATCATTATCTTTAGCATGTCAGCAGGTTATAAAACACATCATGCATGATCAAACGCAAAATAGATATGTCGAAAAAATAGGACAACCATATATTATAGTCTTTATGATATTTCTCATAAAGGTTACATAGTATGATGAAGAATCATATATGCTAGCTTACAATTAAGACGTTATAAAATAATTCACCTGAATGAAGGGAGCCAAGTCTCCAGATAACGTGTCGGTATGCCACATGCTTCCTGTTTTTGTGATTCGAATCAAAGAAATGACCAGAATAACAGAAGGTTACAAACAAGCTCAAAGCTGAATGTGCAATATATCAGTTATATACAGAGAGACACTATTGTTACTTTAACCTGTTTACATTGTGTTTTAACAAATATCCATACATCAAACTATTCATTTGAGTAAAATCTGTAGTGTAGTGCACTTACAGTGGACTTAAGATTTCTTCTCACAAATAAACCTGCATTGCAGTTAAGATGAACCATATGATATAGGATAATCATACAAAAAACAACAACTCATTTGATAAAATGGCTTTTCTTTGCAAGCACACACTTCTTAATCTTCAACTGCTATTACTACACAATATGCCGACAATAATTTAGATTTTTGACACCTCTATCAACATAAATCATCTCAAGCAGAGTGATGACAGATCAAGGCTGGCCTGAAATAACAACATATTAGCTGATAAAATCAAACAATTAGTGGCGGTTGGTCAATGAGACGACATTATATATCGTTCAGATAAGTGCCAAATGGCAACAAATTATCTTATCTGTAGCAAATGTATGCTGAAATGCCCCACTGCTTTTTCCAACAGAAAGGCAGCAGAACCAGTTTCTTGTTTGGAGTTTCGACCCTTTGGAAGCAAGAAATGCATGCCTCCAATTGTGGCTCTGGAAAACGTACACCATCCATCAATAAATTTCCCAAAAAAAAAAAAAAAAGGTTCTGAACCGAAGTATCAACATTTAATTTCAACTCAAAAGATTGTATACATTGCATTACTAGTTACAAAATCAAAAAAATCTATGCAACTGCAGATTTGGCAGAGGAAGCTACTACATGTAATCTCATATTACTTCTTACATCATTATTGGAATTGTACAAGAACTTCCTATTCTTAAAAAAGAAAAAAAAAAATGACCGTCAATTCACTGTTAATCTAGAACACGGGCTCCTGATGAAATTAAATGCCTTAGCTCTGTCAAATGTTCATCATTTGAAATATTGAGGTTAATACGAAGATTGGTTAACAATGCTTCTTTTTCCCAACTTAATGGGCCAGAAGCATATAACGCTTCCAAAGTGGAACGATATGCATGCAACTCTAACCTATGAACATTCTCTGCAACTTCATGTTCAACCCTTGACGTATTAAAAGACTCCCCATCACTAGAAAGATCGTTTGCATCATAATGACTAGACGACTTATTCGAACCCTCACTAGGAACACTACAACTACCAACAGAGCACTGGTCATTATCAGGTTCTGATATTCTTGTAAGAGTGCATCCAACACCATATGTTTTTCTTTTCTCCATTTCATAATAACCATTTAAACTATTGTTAAAGGATGCTTGCACGTATTTGTTACCCTCAAAAGCATCTACCTTTTCGAATGAATGGCCTGAAACACGCCTTTGACTTTGACTGCCATCTTTATCAGCATGTTTGACTTTCTTAGCTTCGAGAAAAGACGAGCAAAAAGGCGATGATCTCTTCCGATTCGGTAATCTAACATCATTGTAGACAGGTAAGCAATCGTCTTTCTTTGGTTCTGCTCCGTTGCTTCCCATAATCTACACATAGTAATCAATAAATAAACAAATACATTAAATTAAAATTTATACGAGAACAATATGTTGAAATAAAAAATGATGAAAAAATAATTTACCTTTCCAACTGGAATCCATTGACCGTCACACCAAGACTGCCGTGCCCTGATATGCATTTTATGGGTCTTAATTTCATGGGTGAACCCATGCAGCCTAACAAAAAATCGGCCTCCTTTTAAGAGTTTTAAAACCGTCGCAACTTTCCATAAATTTTCATCAAACACTTCCACAATATCACCAGCCACCCAATTCTGTGAACGGATTTCAGGAGGTGAAGGTCTAATGAACCTTCTGGATACCCTTTCCACACCTTGATAACCATTATACCTCACGTTATAAGCATGTCCATTGCCTGAAACGATTTCTGCAACACACCATGATGCAGGCACCTCCTTGTTCATAACCTCCACTTTGCTACCCTTTTTGAACCTCATCGTATATTGAAATCTGCACAAAAAAAAAAAAAAAAAAAAAAAACATTAGATACAAAAACCAAATTAAAAATGTAAACACATGGCAAACAGAACCAGATAACAGAAACAAACTACAGATTCGAAAACCTTCAAGGGGGTGGCGCAGTGGCAAACGCTCGAGTTGGAATCCGGCTTCCACTGGTTTTCTGCATTTAACCCCCTCAAAGGCGACATGCCGAGCACAAGCTGCGTTTTATCCGATCCGTTGGTTCTCACGGTTCAACGGAAAAACAACGGATCTGAAATCAGCCATCACTAGTTTGTTACTAAGGCAGGTATGCCATGAACAAAGATTAAAGATCCAAGATAAAACCATAACTTCATATCCTTCTAGTTAAACACTAAACAAGATCCTATTTCTGATGAATTCTGATAAAATTTCAATCATTTCACAACAGATCTTGTATTTAGAAACAGATTAATCTCATAATCCCCACACAAACAATAATCAACCATACAGCAAAAAGCATGATCAAATCAAAGGCTAAGTATTTATTTTTATTTATTTAATACAATTATCATAAAATACTTGACTTCAATCCCCAAAACCTAAACTCATCAAGCAAAACAAACTCCAATAATCGAGAGATTAAGAACAGTAATCGAAGATATATATTACGTATGCAATTCAATCGAAAACACTAAATTAGGGAAACGAAAATAACAACAAAAGGAACAAAATCACTAACCTTTTCTTCAAATTCGGAGATCGATAATCTGGATTTTAAGATGAATTAATGTTTGATTAACTCTGGGATCACCGATTTTGCGATTTGTATCTTTCTAGGGTTTGGTTTGGTTTGATTTGGTTGTTTAAATTGTTTATTATTTGGATTTTTATGAAAATAAAAATAATTTGTGAAATATATACGAGTTTGGGGGGTAAAAAGGTAATATTGCGTATGGGTTGAAGCGAGAAAAGGGGATAGAGGTGCGTAATGCGCGCACTCGTACAGACGAGGCCTAATTCGTGTGGGAGAGAAGTTTTATCTCACTCGATACCTTTCTTCACGCGTTTTTAAGGAGCGTGAATTGCACTCCGCTTTTATGGAAGTTGAAATATTTATTATCCACCTCATTGTTTGAATATTTTTATATTTTAATCTATATTTCTTAAAACTCGAAGGGGGTCGTGGTTTTGTAGAAACGAGTCACTCGTGAGTTATAGAAATCGAATTAAAAAAACATTAGGGTAAGTTGAGTCTTAATGGGCCCGATCCAAGCTCGGGCTTCGAAATAAGGTTCGTTTAATATCAATGTTTTAAAGACCGGTTCGAACCGACCGGTTCAACCGCGAACCGCCCTCCTCACCGGTTTTTTACATCCCGGTTTTTTGGCAATAACCGGACCGAGTTAGACCGGCCGGTTTTCCGGTTCAACCGGTTTTCTAATTTTTTTTTTAATTTTTTTTAATTTTATTTAACTTTTTTTTATTTTTTATTATTTTTTAAAGTTTAAAACTTATATTTTCTTATGAAATACATATTTGATATTATTTTGGAAAATTGGATTTTAATAATCCAAGTTATTACCAATTGGCCAATATTAATCCCAATTTCAAAATTGGCCTACATTAATCCTAATTATTAAGGTGTTGGATTTCATTGGACACCCGTTAAGTTTTCCTTAACTCCGTTAGTTTTTTGCTGACGTGACACTGATTAATAAAAGCCACGTGGCTGCCACGTCAGCAAAAAACTAACGGAGTTAAGGAAAACTTAACGGGGGTCCAATGAAATCCAACACCTTAATAATTAGGGTTAATGTAGGCCAATTTTGAAATTGGGATTAATATTGGCCAATTGGTAATAACTTTATTAAAATTCAATTTTCCTATTATTTTTTAGTGGATTATAATTGTATTTTAACTACTTTTGTTGGGGTGTACAAGTTTATTAGCATTTTTATAAAAAAATAAATATAAATCCCCTAACCGGTTCAACCAGCCGGTCTAACTGGTCCGACCGGTCGAACCGGTCCCGGAAAGTATTCCGGTTCAACTAAAAAACCGGTTTTTAAAACATTGTTTAATATACGAGTTCGAGCACGAGCTTTGCATAGCGAGCTCGCGAGCTTTAACAAGCGTTTTATTTATATAACTTTTATTTAGTTTATTAAATATATTTTAAAATTAATTATTATTAATATAAAATTATGATAAAATAAATAAATAATATGTATTATTTTCTATATAATAAATATAATTTTTAATATATAAAAACTTAATTATAGTAATATATAAATACATAAATAAATAATACTAAACGAGCCAAAACCGAGCTAAGCTCGAGAATAAATAATTCTCCACAAGCCGATCTGTAGCTTCAGAAATAAAGCTCGAATCGAGCCCATCGTTTGTACCCAATAGGTTTCACCTCTAGAGCTGTTAGTGTTACAGTGTAACGACTTCACGGCTAAAATCCCTCTCGGTTTCATTTTACAGCTGTTGAAAACTCAAAGTTTGTGTTTGTGACTAATGGAAGGTCACCCCCTCCATTTAGGCTAATCTTAATGGATATCCCTTTAACTCTCAATATGGAGGTCAACACAAAAAATGTAGAATATTATAGAGGTGGGTCAAAGGTTTTACCACAGTGGACCTTTGGACTGTGAGTTTCATCAGGGATAGATGTGCAACACAGAGAGTCCTGGTCATTCGCACGAACTGTGGTCACATCGTGTTGTGACTAACATCGTTTGTCATGATGAGACCTCCGGATAACCGGATGTTTGCAGTTCAAAAAAAAAATCAGGCTAATCTTAGGGTAGTTATATTAATTAAACTATGGGCCCGTCATTTAAAAGAAAAAATATATATTACTTTTGCAGTTAAAAAAGTTAGAATTCTAAATTATTAAACACAAGTTCAAGAAACTTAGACGGCAATGAAAATTTTGAATTTGAGCAAACTAGAGTTTGAGGCTATTCGAAATAAAATATGTCTTAAGAAAGACTTAAAGGATTGGCAATGATTTTGATTAAGAATGATATATTAGAGAGTATGAATTATGAAGAGATGATTAACGACTTTGCTTTGAAGAATGCTAGAAAAGTGTCACGATTCATTTACTTATGCAAAACACATTATTTTGCTACAATAATTTTGTTTTGTTTATTTGTGTAACAATAATTTTATTTTGTTTATTTTATATATAAAGACATTTTTAAGTCCGTACGGGACACTTCAAATCTTGAAGACGTCCTTCTGTTTAATTACCTCGATAACTTATCTCATCTATCGTGCTTGGTCCCTACACGTGATATGGTGAAAGAGGGTCGTACTTTTTAGTAGTTAATGCGTTTTTATAATAAAACAAATGGTCATTAATAATTAGAGAGTTTTATATTGAAAATACTAAACAATGAACTTGCTTTTGTAGACGTTTTCAAACTTAAAGAGTCTGCAAAATCCTACAATCCTCTTAGATCCATTATGGTCAAAAAAGAGAGACTCAATGGCAAAAACTTCTTGGAATGATTCCATACCTTGAGAATTAGTCCGGAGGAATGTACACGTGGACGACTCGTCGGACCTGTCATGATTCGTTCTTTTTTTTTCAAAAGTCAAGTCGACTGTCCAGCAATCTGATTCTCAAACGAGAGCCACAGATCCGGACACACAAGCAGGAGGAATCCCACTCAATTGTGGGAAAAACCCCACCCAAAGGATCGCCGGAATCAGGATCGAACTGGGGACCTATCTTGTGGTCATTCGAATTGGTTTTCTTGATCTTTATGCATCAAGTTAAACTGCAAAACCGAAAAAGATAAAAAAAAAACCTATTCACCTTTTGCTAGTTTTCCATCAACCAAACGTATTATCCTTTATTACCGCCGGTTCACTCACTATTGCATTCAATATGTTCATCGATGGTGTAGGACTAGCTCATTTGATAGAAATTCATGGTTTTCTTTATTTTGTATAACTAATTTTTACAATTTAATTAATAATCAATTGCTAGCAATAAAATCTAGTGTATACTGTTTCTCTTTTATATCAAAAATCTATTTTAAAGGAGTGGTTTAAGATATAATTTAAATTTAAATGTTTAATCATTAATCAACATTTTTGTCATCCCAATCTGAGATAACAATGACTATATTTTGTCTTTAAGATTAGATTTTATGAAAAGTACAAACATTTAATGCAAGATGTACCACTACTCACATACATTGACACATTGTTAACTTACCTTTTGTTAGATACCCATAAACCTAATAACATACATCCATAAAAACAAATATCATACACCTTCCAAATGGAAGTTCCATATATCTTCATGCAATACTCACTTGTACCTTCAAATAATCAACTGGCCGGTTGAAATTGCAGTTTGTTTGTTTACTTATTTTGTATTATTAATTATTAATTATTAATTATTAATTATTAGTAGTTTAGTACCACTATTTTTACTCCAATTTACACCAATTCTTGATCTGTGTTTGAAAACAAAGATGAGTTTCTCCCCATTTCCTCCCAACTTGCTACCCGATGACGCGAGCCCCGAGTGGATGAACAAGGCCGACAACTCGTGGCAGCTCGTGGCGGCCACACTGGTCGGCCTGCAGAGTGTCCCGGGGCTCATGATCTTGTACGGTGGAGCCGTCAAGAAGAAATGGGCGGTGAATTCCGCTTTCATGGTGTTATATGCTTTCGCAATGGTTCTTGTTTGTTGGGTTTGTTGGGGGTACCGACTTTCTTTCGGGGACGAACTTGTTCCCGTCTGGGGAAAAGTCGATACCGCCCTCACACAGAAGTACCTTCTCGAACAAGCGTTTATCGGGAAGTTCCCGAATGCCACGATCGTGTTTTTCCAGTTTGTGTTTGCAGCGATCACTTTGATTTTGATCGCGGGTTCCGTTTTGGGTCGGATGAATTTTTACGCATGGATGATGTTTGTACCGCTTTGGCTAACGTTTTCTTACACGGTTAGTGCGTTCACGATTTGGTCTTTAAACGGTTGGCTTAGCAAAATGGGAATCATCGACTTCGCTGGTGGTTACGTTATTCATTTATCTTCGGGAGTCGCCGGTTACACCACTGCTTATTGGGTATTTCCCGGATTCCTGATATAGTATTTCTTTCTATTTACAGTATAGACGAGTAAAAACGGATAATATGAGTTCAGTAACGGGTCAAAACATCAAGCTAAGTTGGTAACGGGTCAACACGTCAAGTTTAGTTGACCTGTTTAAGAAACCGGATAACATCATAAATAGTTCAAAATTGAACATATACATGTATGTGTGCAGTTATATAACTAACTTAACAGTATTTTTTATGTGGAAATTGCAATCAGCTAACAGAATATTATACAGGTTGGTCCTAGATTGACAATAGACAGGGAAAACTTTCCTCCCAACAATATTATTATGATGTTAGCGGGTGCGGGCCTGTTGTGGATGGGCTGGACCGGGTTCAATGGTGGAGCCCCGTATGCGGCTAGCACAGACGCTTCCTTAGCCGTGTTGAACACGCATGTCTGCGCAGCTACGAGTCTCCTAACATGGCTCATATTCGACATAATCTTTTTCAAGAAAGCATCGGCTGTTGGTGCGGTTCAGGGCATGATCACGGGTCTCGTTTGCATCACCCCTGGAGCCGGGGTGGTGCAAGGATACTCCGCTATTATAATGGGCTTTTGCTCGGGCTCAATCCCGTGGTTCACAATGATGGTGGCGAACAAGAAGTTGAAATTACTACAAAAAATCGATGACACAATGACGATGTTGCACACACACGCCATTGCGGGAATCTTGGGCGGGATCCTAACGGGTCTCTTTTCCGAGCCTCATTTGTGCAAACTATTCTACGGAAGCTCGAATAAATACATGGGCTTGTTCCACGGGTTACGTCTCGGGACGTCAGAAAGCATTCACTGGGGAATTAGGCAAATGGGAATTCAACTGCTCGGGATTTTGTTTGTTGTGGTGGTTAATATTGTTATCACGAGTTTGGTGTGTGTGTTTGTGAGTCTGATAGTGCCTTTGAGGATGACCGACTATGAGTTGGAAGTAGGTGATGAGGCGGTTCATGGTGAAGAAGCTTATTCTATTTCGGGACAAGGAGAAAAGCTCGAGATCCCAATGTACTCGAGTTATTATAATGATATTGAATCCCCGAGCAAAGTTGGTGGAAACTCGATTGATTGAATAGCAATCAGACTACACGTTATTCAAGATATGTAAGAAAAACAAATCGCTACACTTATTGTTGTAAAACATATATAGATGGATTAGTAATTTAGTATACGCGTTATTCTGGACAAAATGATACGTATGTGTATATAAAATGGTAAGACTTTGTTTGAAGCAATAAAAAAGCTGTACAACAGAAAAGGGCATTATACCAACAATAGGAAAAAATGTCAAAAGTTGAAAATACCTTGTAAATGGTGGCCATGGTCACTTAAAAGAAGCCGGTTATGGATCGAATGATGAGCCGCACCAAGGTAGCAAAAGCTGTTCTTGGTCCCTCTAATTCTCTAAAATCCTACACTCCTGGAAAACAAATCGAATTTGACGTTATTAATCTAGAATTAACCATGAGGTACAATTTAGTCTTTCACCCAGTGGTACAAGTGAATCCCATCAGGCCAGAAACTAGTTTAAGAAAATAAACTTCAAACAGGTTAATAAAGTTCCGGCCTAGCGGTATGCCGGTATTAGAGATTCAAACAGGCCAAAGACTAGTTTAGCTAGATAGGAAGTATTTTTAATGCTAAAACCTCAGAAAATAATACTATTTTGGAAAATGATATCTGACAACAGTTTAAAAAGTTGTAAATTTTTTTGGGCAAAAACAGTTTCGGGCCAACCCAACCAACATGTTTCAACCCGTAACAAACTGCATGTTTCGATCGAAACCCATTTGACTGACCCGTTACCCAATTGACCCGAACTACACATTTTCACATCTCTACAAATTAGACATTTAAGTGGATATATGCATATAATTCATGGTATAAATATGATACAAAAAGCAAAAGTAAGCACTTGTAATCTTGAAAATGAACAGTCATTAAGTGGATAGAATTATAAAAAGTTAGAAACAAATGATTTAAGTACATGAAATAAAGTAGCATGTGCATCACAATGTACCTCCAATGCTGCTCAAGAAACAAGCTTTTCTATCAATGAACAGGTGAAAGATCCAATCAATCGACCTCACCGAGTGCCATCAAAACTGGAAGTGGTAAAGTCCTCATGCTAATGAACTTGTATCTAAACTGCGGTTTCCATCATTGAGTCAACCACTTTGACTTTACCAGTCACGAGAATATCATATGTTCGGTCATCAGGTACAAGACCTCTATCTAGCATCTCATCGTGCAATTTAAAAGCCTCTTGCAATTTCCCCTCCCTAAAATAGCCTCCTATTAGTGAATTATAAATAACTACATTAGGAACCACACTCTTTTTATCCATCTCTTCCAAGATTTTACGAGCATTCTCAAGTTGACCTTTATTGCAAAGACCATTGACCAAAACCGAATACATAATGTCATCTGGCACAATGTTCTTTGCAAGCATCTCTGTATACAATTCAGAAGCAGAAACTACTTTTCCCGCTTTAAGCAACCCATCAACCAATGTAGTGTAAGTTCGTAAATCACATAAAATCCCCTCGTTGACCATCTTTTTGTGAAAGTCAACAGCTTCTTCTATGTTATCAAGATCCCGGAATCCACTTATCATACTATTATAAATGGCCGTATTCGGATATAACCCAACTTCATAAAGCTCGTTAAAGATTTCGCGTGCCCTTCCTATGTCCCTAACTTTGCAAAATCCATTTATTAAAGCACCATATGATATAACATCCAATTCAAGACCCTTGCTTTTCATCTCATTCCTCATTTTCAAAGCAAGATCCATGTTTTTGAATTTGCAAAACCCATGAATCAAAGATGTGTATGTGACAACATTAGGGGAAACACCGGCTTCATGCATATCTGTATAAACCGCCAATGCGGAATTAATAGCGTTCTCTTTGACAAATCCGTCTATTATACTATTATAAGTCATACACGAAGGATTAAACCCCCGTTCGACCACTTTCTTCAACATTAAACTAGCCTCGGATGTTTGACCAACTTTGCACAAACCATTGATGACTATATTGAACGTGTAATCAGACGGAAGAAAGCCCAAGTCCACCATTTGGTCAAAATACGCTAAAGCTTCCTCGCTTTTACCTTTCCTAAAATACCCATCGATTAAAATACTATAAGTGACGACATTAGCTTTGAAACCCTTTTCTTGCAATGTGTTAAACAAATCTAACGCCATATCCATATCTCCACTTCTACAGTGGCCGAGTAAAACGTTGTTATATGAAACAATTGTTGGCGAAATTCCATCTTTCGACATCTTATCAAACACATTACAAGCTTCATCCACTTTATCCACTTTACAAAGCCATGAAATAAGATTATTGTAAGTAAACACATTGGCAACACCAACTTCGACCGCTTCTTCAAAGAGCTTCTTTGCCTCATCTATCAAACCCAATTCGAAAAACCCAATTATTAAAGAATTGACATTATAAACATTCGGCTTGACACCTTCATTCTTCATTCGAGTGTACAACTCGAAACCCTTTTTTACATCTCCATTGTTAATGCACCCTTCAATCAAAACAGAGTAAGTAATCTTATTTGGACAAAGACCATCTTCAACGATCTTTTCAAACAAAACTAACGCACTATGAAGATCTCCCTTAGCACAATACCCCTTCATTAAACTTGTGGCAACCACCAGATTCATCTGAACCCCATTACTAACCATTTCATCTTTCAATCTTAATGCATCTATCATACATCTCTGCTTTACAAAAGCTCCAATTACATTAGTATAAGTTCCCTCCGAAGGAACCCATCCTTTTTCTTTCATTTCATTCAACAATTCACACGCAGAAATAGCATCCGGTTTCTTGCAAACCGCATAAATAGCAGTACTATAAGTAATTGCATCAAGTTCAATCCCATTTGCCTTTGCATCCCAAAAGTACTGTGCAGCATCTTCAACATTACCTTCTTTTAAACACCCACGAATCAAGACTCGTATAGTCGCACAATCATACGGGATTTTCCTTCCTACTATTTCGCTAAATGCAACCCGAGCTTCTGTGATCATATTATTCCTAACCAATGCATTCAAAAGAACATGAACATACGGAACACATGGAACAATATTGTTTTCAACCATTTTCCTAAAACAGATAATGGCGTCTTCGAACCGAGAGGATCTAACTAAACTACACAGCAAGTAATTCACAGCCCTAGAATTTGAACTTTGGTCAAACTGAAACCTCTCTGCAGTAACAACAAATTGGGAAACAAACTCACCTGGCCCAGGATCCAAACTCTCTGAAACACATTTGCTGATTAACTTCTTAGCAGTTCCATAGTGTTCATCTGAACACATTAGAATATGAATAAGAACAATAAAGGGGTCACCAGTGGTCTTATCTGACAAGATTCCTTTTCTTGAAGCCCATTTAAAGTGCTCCAGAGCTAAATTTGGGTGATTTCTATGAGAAACTATGACTTCTGTGACCTGGGACTGGGTCAAAATTGGATCTTGTGAGATGGGTTTTTCAGTTTTCAGATTTAGGGATTTCGGGTGTCCAGGGATTTCGAAAGATTGGATTTTTGAGTCGGATTTGTTGGGAATTTGGTGATTTGAAGACGGATTGTCGTCGGAGACTGAACAGAATGGTAAAATGGGTTGTTTAATCGATCTAGATCGAGCAAGGAATGGGGAAATCAACGGAGGAGGGAAGCGAGTTCTCATGTTTGATAACTCTGCAAAAAAATGAATTGACAGAAAAACAAAACCCTAGTTTTTGTTAAACCACTTTGTTTCTTTTGTACCCCTCTATATACATAATGTTTCAATTAACAACCCTGGAAGAATGAAGTTGGTGCAAATTTTGGATATACAAGAAAAAGAAAAAAAGAAAAAATGTTTGATAACCTCTTAATGTTTATTAAGAGGTTACCTCTTAATGGTATTTATAAGTCTTACAAAGTAGAAGAGAAAAGAATATGACTTGTGATGGAATTAAGAGGTTACTTTTTAATCATTCAGCTTCTCTTAAACATCTTAATCATTTAGAGGCATCATTAAAAGGTAACGTGTGAATGACCATTAAGAGACATTAAGAGAAATCATATTTATAACAAAATAATTATATGAGTACATGTACATGAAGAGTCTGAATCTCACTTGTACGATCCAATATTTTGTGCCGCTTGATTACGTTAAGGTTATCCAGCTCTGATACAATGTTAAAGTTGTCTAGCTATGATATAATATCAAATAGTATATCAATTCAAGAAAAAACTAATAAAAAAAAGAGATTATTTCCGCACCTTTTTAATATTGAAACATTTAAAAGTTATCTTATATCTAACATGGTTCGAGTAACACATTGAGTTATTAAACGTATTGTTGTGAACGTGGAGGAGGAGATATCTTAAGCCTATGGAACCAAATGAGCTCGAGGAATTGGGGTGGCTAGTTAGGGTAAGAGTTATGGTAACGTTGCAGGGTGTGAGGAAGGTGAGGTGGAGTGAAAGGTGGTGTGAGAACACAATAATGGCCTATGCAGCGCTGCGACTTTCATAATTCTACAAACTTATATAGTTGCGTTTTTATTTTAGAGGTAAATTACTACATAAACAAAACTGAGTGAATATGGATAGTATCCGGTTTTGATTCATCAAATGTGATATTGTTGTGTGGTTGTCATGTGGCAATCATCGTGTATTTTACTTTTCTTTTCTTTTTCGTTGTTACAAATGCAACACATTTAACGCAGAATGAGGATGTAATGAGTAGAGTCGTGTAATATTATATATATATCATTTGGATTTGCTGAGGTGTACTCAGTAAAGGCACTATTCATAACACGTGGCACGCTGTGGTAACGCCACGTGTCAGTGAATTTCCTTTTTATTTTTTTTTTCTTCATCAGATTTAACTTCTGTATTTGTATTTAACCTTTCCAATGTTGTTAACTATTATGCTTTTAGTGCAGTGGTAAGGTCTTAGTCTTTTTGCATAGTTGCACGAGATCGAATCTTCTTCATGACGTTTTTTTTTTCTTTATTTTTTCATGCATACACCTGTCAGCTTTCCTTTATACGTGTATGTCTTTTAAATGTGTTAGTGGTACACGTGTGTTTAGTGAAGACACGTGTATCCTTTCCTTCATAAAGTTAAAACACGTATTCTCTCTCTCATCATTCACGCTTCATCATTATCTGCTCACACACTCTCTCTCTCATATATTCAAATGAAAGCTTTTCCGGTGGCTGAGATCGGAGGCTAGGTCCGATTCTCCGGCCGATCGACGGTTGTGGCCGTTGTTGCTCCGCCTTGGCGTTGAAGCGGCGGCGGTTACGCCGGTCGTTGCCTCTGCTCGGAAGCTAAGTCCGATTCTCCGGTCATCGGACCGCAGCCCTAGAAATCCACAGGTAAGTAATCGGAACGCAGCTCTGACGAAAAAACTTCAGGAACCACTTCTTCCTCCAAGGCGCAATCAAAGCGGATTCTAGGTGTTTTTCTCCATCTCTCTCTCTCTACACACTGCGATACAATCACATAGTATATACATACACGCTCTTTCCATCTATATATCTTCGTATTCCCAATTAAATCCTTCGTTTTCTTTCGTATTGCATATATATGCGGATTTGAGAATCCCATTGGTAATCAATCGCTAAATTGCACTGACAGACGAAACGGCAGAGGCGGCTTTCTAGGGTTTTTTCGGGTTTTCCGTCAATCCAGCGGTTAACGGTTAATCAGTTTATTTTTTTGATAGTTTGCGGCTGATATTACAAGTTTCTTCGTGACTTTTCTACTCCGTTAGACCGGCAAGCCCTAGAGGTTTCAATTTGTCCGTAGTTCTGGTGTTTCGGTTCTAGGGTTTGTTTATTTGAATTGAGAATGTGGTAATTGATCAAGAAGGGTTCAATTTTGTGTTATCTGATGATATAAGACGGTTTTGTTCTTCATTGGAATTTGGAACTGAAACCAGAGTATATACAAAGCTTGAGGTATTAAAAGGCCCCATTAATATTACAGTGTAGTTGATAGATTTGGATTCTTTTATTGGATGGTTCTGGTGGAGGTTTTGAAGGGTTAAAAGTTTAGATAGAAGACAGTATTGATAGTTGGAATTAACTTCTCGAATCGACAATCTTGATTTATTGGCAAAGGAAGTAACAAAGAGTTATTGCTGCAATGCAAGTTGGGACATTTTTGTTAGTTTCTTATGATGTTCAGTGCTGATTATGGAAAGAACTGAGCCAACATTTGTACCAGAATGGTTAAAGAGCAGTGGAGGCTTGAGCACGACATCTCACCAACTCACATCATCTTCATCGCGCTCTGGTAATTCATATATTCATGTTTGTTTTGTGGTTTGTGGTTTGTGGTTATAGTTTTGTTAATAATTATATTGATGATGTTATTTTCTTGATGTAGATGATCATGGTTTATCAAAAACTGGGAGAAACAGGTCGTTGGATAACAATTTAGGAAACCCTTCTGTTTTAGATAGAACAAATTCTTCGAATTCCCGCCGTGCTTCTATTAATCATGGTTCGGCTCATTTAAGATCTTACAGTAGTTGGCTTCACTTGATGTTTTGGATTAGGATTATGCTTACAAACAGTTTCTTCTTTTATTTTTCTGGAGTGTTATGTTGTTGTTCTATTATAGTTAATTACGTCTCCGATTTCAGTTTGCATGTGTTAGTTTCTTTCGTTAATCGTAGTTTAGTGCATATGATTCATGTTTCAGTAATTTCTTCCTTATAGTTCTCTCATTACTTCTTTGTTTTGCTTAATTTCAGGTCCTCTTGGTTGGGCTTTCAATATCAGGTTTTGATTGAGCTTTTACCTAAGTCATGTCTATGTTTCTTTTATTTATCTTCTTTTAATTTTTTTAAAGTTCATTCTGTTTTTATGGTATTCATTTACTTGGGAGGACTGGCTTCTTTATTAGCTCAATAGAATCTCAAGAGATATGTATCTCTAAGATGTCATCTAATATGAAATTGGGTAAAAAAAATTACCCAAAACATATTCTTGCTGTACAATTACATTACAACCACCCAATGCTTATCGACATAAGGCCATATCAGGCGTCCATTTCCCTAGACGTACGGGTGGGACCCAAAACACAAGTTGTTGATTGTATATATATAGAATTTGTATTCTTGATGGTTTACATGAGGCTATGAAGGATTTCTATTTACTTGATGCTTTGGTGTTCTTAATGGTTTACATGAGGCTATGATGAAATCTTTCTGAGCCTATATTGCTGATGGTTAAACAATTTTATGGCTTATGATTTTGTGATGGTTTGGGTTTGCCTATCGTTGGTTTACATGAAGCTATGAAGCATTGATTGTTTTGGTGTTCTTGATGGTTTACATGAGGCTATGATGAATCTTTCTGGGCCTATGTTGCTGATGGTTAAACAATTTCATGGATTTCTCAATTCTTTTTGTATTCTTGCAGGACCCTTGATGCCGTTGGAATCTTATATTCCTCTTCTGGTACGTACGTTTTCACTTATGATATTACTATAGAAAGAACATGAGTTATCAAAGCTACTTCTATTGGTTTCATGTTTTTAGAAACAGATGAGTCCTGTAACATATTTATCTAATTGAGTGAACAAGTTATAAATGAGTTTTAATCAAGATGTAACATATTTGTCCAATTAAGTGAACAGGTTAGTTCACAACTTCACATACACAAAATCACAACTCTATACGTCAAATCACATATTACAAAGGTTTGAAACACATTTGTAGAGGTGAGTGTTTTATGGCATCTTCTAATGTCCGTTAAGTTTTAATTTTTTTGAATAGCAATTCCTATATTTTTTTAGATCTTTTAGGATTAATATATGACATCTTTCAATTTTTATTCATCTATCATTATTATTATTATTTTTTAATAATATATGACATACAAAAAGGCTAATGTAAATAAATCACTTTGTGGGAAATAGCCTGAATAAAACCAAGGTAGTACTTGACTTCCTTTTAATTGCGTGAAGCTATTTTGAATGGAATTTTATGGTTAGTTTGTTTGTATCGTTATGACCTGCTGCATACCTCCATCAGGGTTGGAATTGTTTATGTACGACACCAAATCGATGAAGAAAACTTTTTAAATTGGTGTTTGTGCCTCACAATCGACTTTATTTATGTATGCTTCTTAGAGTAAATTCAGTTGATGTTCTAGATTTGATTTCATACTACTAATTTATATGCTCTTTTTATAGATTGTTCGATCATCTGAAGGTGTTGTATTGTTGTTATAAATCAAAACACTAATATATCTTCAGTGGAAGTAAGCGGCCAATATAGTCTTCGGTGGAAGTAAGCGGCCACTATCTGTCTTTTTACCTTTTCTTTTGTTAGTTCTCAGTCCGACTTAATTTGTAATTCTTAGCTTCATTAAGTTAAGTTGATGGAAGATGGAGTTCTCATAAAAATCGTGTTTATTTGGGTGTATTCAAAATTGAACAAATGAAGATTTGCATAGTTACAATCTAATATTTTTTAAATCTGATATAATATCAAATAATTATATTTGATATTAGGACATGTTTTCTCATTTTTGCTGGCAGTTTTAGATATTTTTCTTGCTCCATCGACGTCTACTTCAGGTGCAGGTCAGTTTCACATAACTATTATTATAAGTTAGTTATGTTGTGTTGCATCACTTAAGTTGTAGCTTTTAATTTGGTTGTTGAGTTACCCATTCTTAATCACTTTCCTTTTATATCTATGGATGCCAAAGAAGAGCAGGTGTGACTAGCTATATGTTGGTAAAATAAAGAAGCTAACTTTTGCTACATATATAAAAAGGAAGAAGTTATCAAAATATATGGCTTATTATCTATTTGTTTAGAATTCTGTGTTTAAGCTAGGTTTGTGTTTTTAGGTTGTTCAGAACGAGATTGTAATGTTAAGATCAGATCAATGGCGTCCGATTGGGGGATTGCAGGGAACAAGGGAAGATGCTACGACTTCTGGATGGATTTCAGCGAGTGTATGTTCCATTGCAGAGAACCTAAAGACTGTTCTCTTCTCCGTGAAGACTATCTCGAGTGTCTTCATCACTCTAAAGAGTTCCAACGTTTATATATTTCTTTTCTACCGAAATATATTGTAATGTTGAACACTAACTGCTTATGTAATGCTACTTATAACACCTATGTGATGCTAATTACTTATTTCAACTTTAACTCCCTGTTACATCATTAGACTTAACAGAATTACACCCGAAAACAAGGCCTCGCCCGCCGCAACGCGCGGGTCGCAGGTCTCGTATATATTAAGTCTTAGTCTATACTTTGAGCGTTTAACTTATAATTTTAACGTTGTTGTATGATCTATTTTTATTTCCGTTTTCTTTAACTTACAGTTTAACAATGCAAATGTTTTATATAGTTGTATTATCTCCATTTTCTTTCTGGTGCACCGCGTTGTACGAGGTTTTCCTTAGAATGGGTCCAACCAGTGAGTCTTAGCTTCCAATCACTACATACTCTTAGCCTATGTGAAGCGTTTTTTACCATTGAGTTACCCAACATGATCGGAGTTGCATTTGTTAACCGTTAAAAGACGAATATACCTACAAAAGAGACTTATTTATCATTTAGTTAACCACAAACACAAATACATTACTAATTATTATTTCATCCATAGTAAACAATTGAATTTGCAACAGTCTAAACTCATAAATATGAACAACCTAATCGTGTAAACCTAATCGTGTAATCTGCTCCAATTCCATTTGAATCGAAAGCAATCTGTAATAAGTTAACCGATCAACGAGTAGCAATCACAACAAGCAACAATTACGTGCCCGATTCTAAGATAAACTCAATCCAAGGATTCGCCGGAGTTCAACGGTGGCATCATGATTCTTCGAGAAAAACACAGGTATCGGAACAGAGCTCGCCGGAGGCGAGTCGGCATAGGCAGATCCGGCGAAGAATTCTCTTGTGTTATTCTTCATATCGATCTTCTTAATCGTTCTTCTTCGGCCGTTGCTGAAATTAGGGTTCGGAGAAGGGGAATTGGCTGGATGAGATCTGTTTGGTGCAGATAACAAATTATCAGGATGATTGTTGAGAGGATCCTGAGCTTGAAGAACAGCAACGCCACCGTTTGACTTCATTTCAGATCTGAAGGATTGAAATTGGTGTGAATTAGGGTTTGAGGAATTGAAGGGATAATGGGGGAGAGTTTATAGCCGGAAAAGAAGACGGTGGGGCAGACACGGTGACGGATTCTAACACGTGCTATTGGCTGGCTTGCTTTGACCTGGTCAGTGATTTTGACTACTAATCTAATTTTGACTTTTAAACACTTAGATGAGTAAGAATTTATTTAATTTTTTTTTTTTTTGGTGTTTAATACTTTAATGTTTATCTATGAAGTTTAAGTCTTATGGATATATAGACCTGATAAAACGTGCGGGTGGGACAAGCAGTAGTAATGTTTATTATGGTAACGGTTATGGCTGGTGAAATGTGTCGTGTTATGTTAAATGGGTCAAACACGACACGAATTAATACATGTACTAAAACTCAATACAACACGATTAAGTAAACGTGTAGTATTCTCAAATAGATGAAAAATGAGGTAACTGACGGTCTCTTGTGAAGAAATCGAATAGTCAATGGTGATATCTTTTGAAGAAATTGAAAGTTGAAGAGTATATTAGTGATGGTTTAGTGGCGGCAAATTAGAAAGAGGGGAAAGGTGGAAATAGAAAGTCATTTGGCATATTAAGTTGGTAGATGTAAATGAAAAATAGTTACAACTTTACTTTTTATAAGGATATATGTAATTTATAATTTATAATACCCGTTTAAATACGATTTTACCCATATTATGAACGTGTCACCACCCGTTCATAACCAGAACTAGTTTAACTTAAACCCTAATCCGCTTAACTTCTTGTTATATCGTTTTATCATGTTGTGTCGAAAATTGCCAGCCCTATTGACCATGAACAAACAAAACCCTGAGCCTATTAAAACGGGCAAATAGGTGGTAATTGGTCAAAACAATGTTAAGTCATATAGGTTTGGGACATAACGGTCTGGTCACAAGAAGATGCCCGTTTTTGTTCATCATGTTTGTTTACAGGCGTGTAAACAAACATGAATAAGAAAATTTGTTTATTGAAGTATTTGTTTTTGTTTGGTTAAACTTAAACCGTTGATTTGTGCCCCCGCTTACAGTCCGCACATATAATGTATATATATGTGTGAGCCCTTGGGGGTAAAAGTGAAATTGCGCTAATTTTAACGTTATTTTACTAATTTCGTGAAAATAACGTTAAAAGTGATGGACGGTTAATCATGCATCATGTGGTGGAGTTGATAGCTGAAAGACAAGGGGTATGTCTAAGGCTTGATGGAAAACTACAGAGCCGAGGGTTTCACTGGAAACAGCCTCTCTATTCCTACGGGGGTAGAGGTAAAGTTGTCTACATCTTACCCTCCTCAGACCCTACTTAGCTTTGTTATTGATGGGATATACTGAGTATGATGATGATGATGATGAAACTTAAACCGTTGAACACGGATAAACCATTATTCGTGTTCATTTGATTTGTTTAGAGCCCTATACACACCAAAATGAAAAGGTTGGTGGGTCTCACATACACAAGTCATTCACAATCTGTTGTCTTAGTATAGGCATTTGAAATCTGATCTGAAATAGTTACAATCATAAACGGCATAGATGCCTAATTTTGTTTTGGTTTCATTGTATTTGGTCCTAGTGCATGTGTGTCAAGAATCTAGGCAAAACAAAATTGTAGATGTTGTGACCTTATGTCTCTTTGTGACCACCTGAGACAAGTGCCCCACGTGAAGCTAGGGACATAAATCCAATACTAGCCAAGAATATTGTCTACACTCTATTACTTACTTTGATTTCTACATTATTATTATTATCAACACCTCTCTTTAATCTTTCTGACGGGTTTAATTGGAAACTCGGGGACTACTTGATAAACTCTTATCAGATCTAGTAAGACGGTACCAACTTACTGTTGATCGGGTCAGCAGTCCGCATGTTTTTTTTTTCTTGGAAAAGCCTCTCTGATTGAGTCAACTCCTCTTACCCATGCTTTATTTTTCTTCTTACCGAGTTAGGGGATTAAAATTTGCTGACTGAGTCAGCAATGGGGTTGGCAAGCAAACACACCATTACATTTTTAATTTGCACGATAGTGTGCATTTCGTCGTAGTAAGTGCGTATGTGCCTACCGTTATCTTCCTCGAAGAGTTTCTCCCGGATGACAACTACCACGTATTTTCATATTTTGATGGAGGATATTAGAGCACTTTTGGTGCCTTATAGTACCTTGTGTTATTGTTTATGTGGTTAGTAAGATTCATTAAATATCTAGAAACGTATTGATCGTCACCGGATTGCTATCAACATATCATTCAATACCTTAAAGATAACATCACTTGTAAATTGACTATATGCATATCTTTTGTCTCGCTATTCATGCTTAAGTATTTGTTGACTCATCAGTTTGCCTAGATGATCAAAGGTTTGCACAACATATTACGTGTTAGCCTTATAAGTGAAACAACATACACTTGTTCGTTCACCTAACTTGTGTTGCAAAAAAATTATTGTTGTGTTTCATGAGTTGCATATATATTAGTTTCTTGTTAGTCCACTTAACTTGTGCTGCAAAAAAATATTGATGTTGCATAATTAGCACCTAATCAAGTGTTTCATTAGCGTACACAAAATTCCTGTATTTTATTAGAATGCAGTATGGAGGTGGTTTGTGAAAACATGAAAACTTAACGAAGGAAGTTGTAAACAGATCAATGAATTACAATTCAGTCAAAAATCAAGCAAAAAAACTGATTTTGTTTGAATGGTTAAATTTGGGTCGAGATCCGATCTAGAAACGGTCTCGTATCATCGTGTCTTTTCAATTACCAGGACTCGAACACACACCAACACCAAATAGAGGAAGCCCAATCAACTAGGTCAAACCTCCCTTAGCGAGAACACTGACCTCGAATCAATGACCTCCAATTACTGATGATCTCCCGACTAGCATTGAGACGAACCCATAACATTGGAAAAAAAAATTAATATATGATTGAGTTCTTGAAGGCAGAATGTGGAAGTCGAAGGAGATGTGTAGAGGTGAAGTGTTGTGATGCATCATTTTTGGAATGTGGGTGCCACTTTCTAATTTCATCACGTGTGGTTTCCCTTTTGGAACTCCACAAAAAAGTCCAATAATTACCGGCCTTGAAATAAATTAGGAAGATGTTAATATTATTACGTTTAGTAATTTCCAAAATCTTTTGTTTTCTTGTATATCATATCATGTCGGAATTGATGTATGCCTATCACATCTGATTTTGATTGGAATGGTTGAAGATCACCTAAGAAACTCCTTAAATCGAGTTTTCTTTGCGGTCTTGAAAGTCTTCTTCGTTCATAAAGATGGTTAAGTTTTCTCTTCCGAACTCGTGAGTCTCTTTTTGCCGTCTCAAACCTTGAGTGAGCCTCCCTCGTCCCCTGCTGTCACAACTCCAATTTCTTATGTCTTTTTTTTAACATTTAAATCATTACACATGTACTTTAATTTCAAAGCTAAGTTTAAACCTTGTAAATGTTTTCTTTAATAGAACAAAAGTGCATCACTAGTTCAATATCTTTTTACATAGATAGATAAAAAAACCTACAAAAATATATTCTGACATTGCTCAATGTTGAACAAAATTACTAACGCAATGTCTAAACCCCGAACCCTTAAACCTAAACTCTCAACTCCAAACTCAAAAGTATAAAAAAAATTAATATTCGATTTTGAATGCAATCCATAACAAAACACGTATCAAAGTAACCATGATCAATAATATAAGTATAAAAAAAAAACACATCTCGGTTTAAAAAAAAACTATAATGAAAGTGGTAAAATAACATTTTGTTAAAGCCTGGATTTTTAATAAACTCGTTTCAACAATATTTAAAGCAGGAAAAATTAAATTTATGAGAGTATAAAAATTTGACTAAACCTGTTTATATGTAAATATAGATTGAGGAAAAAGAAAATTAAAAGTAATTCTACTCTACTACATTAAACATGTTGTGTGGGGATTGTGAGTAGGGGTATTGAATATATCAAACCCGATTAACCCGGCCTAACCCGAATTCGAATAAGGTAATTAAGGTCGGGTGTAATTAGGTCTAAAAGTATTAATCGGGTTATCCTGACATGTGAATTAGGGTTGGCTTTCGGGTTGAACTTAAATATCGCGTTACTGGTTAACCCGAATAGTAATACATAACGATTTGTTACTTAGGTCCAATATTTTTGTCTCAAGGAAAACATATGTGTATAAGAAAACGGTTTGATATTTTTGTCTCAACTCTTAAACTCATTTATTTTATTTGTATGTACAACTATATATGTAGATTTGAAGTATTTGTTTTTCTAATCTCAAGCTCAGAAACACTTTTTTAATTTGTCACAACTAAATTTTTAGTCTCATCTTCAAGTTTATATGTACATTTGAAGTATAACTTTATATACGTTACTTTGATCACAATATGGCTTCGCGACATTTAAGTATTTTCTTATATAAAAAGGCAAAACATCAAAACCATTACTATTGAAAGATATGTTTTTATAAAACTCGATTAACATGACTCGTCCGATTCTAATAACCTAAAACCCTACTAACCCGAACCTTAATAGGGTCGGTTACCGGATGAGACTTTTTATTAAAAAACCTGACTGAACGACCCTAATAATTCAAAACCCGATCGGATTAACTCGATTAACAACCCTAATTGCGAGTCAATAAGCATATATGCGCTAGAGCACTTTTGAAAACGGAGTTTTCAAGTTAATGACCGCCTTGGCCACTTTTTTATTCTCATGAATATTTTTTCCTACATTACTACATTAATTAAATTAAAGAAAACCAACTTCATAAATAACAACTTTATTATTATTTTATTAATTTTTTAGTCTTATTAAACTTATTTTATTTCATAATTGATGAATAATAAATTCATTATTCATTTATTCAATTAAACTTGTTATTCTATATTTTTAGTTACTTAATGATATTTAATTGGTTTAATTACATGATTTTATTTTAATGATTGTATGATAGATTATGATTTTTATTGTATGATAGTTTATGATTTTTATTCGATTAAATATTATCAGGTTTATCTTTTGTTTCAGCGTGTTAGTGAGGATGGATTTTTCTTTTCTGAGTTTTCTATATTTCCTTTTAATTATTTTATTTTCATATATATATATTTTTTAATTCAGGGTTTAAGGTTTACATTTTGTTATACACTAAGTTATGTCAAGTTTTTTTTTTTTTTTAATTTTTTTTTTGTGTTTTTTGTGTATCCACGGTTCCGACTCAACGTGCGGTCGATAAACCGCTTGTTGAAAACAAATGGCAAAGCAGCAGTAGTAACAAAAAAAAAACACATATAGGAAAAATGCTTCGTTGGAATCGAAGATGTGTAAGTTTGCTCGGAAGGAACGCTTCTAACCAATTGAGATAAACTACAACATGCTAGTTTGCCTCACAATTCAATATCTATCAATAAATACTTATTGAATAGAGATTGTGTCGATGCTTATTGTAGTAATAGGAAAATAATTTGACACCGACTTAAATGAGTTATTTTGTATTTTACCTTTTTATCGTGTTTATACTATTGTTTACTTGATAAGTTACTTATTAAAAATCTTATCAAGTAACCTCAAGTTAAGGCTCTAAGTTTTGGATTGACGGGTTGAGAGATGGAGGGTTGATGGGCTACAAGTTGACGGGTTGAATTGTTCAACCCGATTCCCGCATACGACCCTTATTTTTATTTGAGTTGGCGCTACCTTGGTACATTTCCTCTCAAAAAGTCTATTAATGGCTTTTGGAGATGGGCCAGAATTGTAACAAAATAGGAATTGATTTGAACTTCTAGAGTTAATATTCATGTGTGGAAATTGTTGCTGAATAGGATCCCAACAAAATAAGCATTGAACAAACGGAGTTTTAAGTGGCGGATCTATGTGAGTTTTTGCAAGGCATGGTTGAACATATGCTTATTCGATGCGAGATTGCCAGGAAGTTTGGATGCGAATTCTGAGTTGCTGTACAATCTACTCCATTCGGTCGAAACGTGGACCGGGAAGGAAGATCTCAATTTGCAAATCACGGTTATTCACTATACTGCAGTTCAGTGTATTTGAAAAATTCGCAATAAGAGAATTTTTAAGAGACACGTAAAGAAAAGCTTTGATAATTGATACTGTGAGCGTTTCTTTAGTTATTAATCTACCTTCTTGGTAGATTTGTCCCTTTTCTTTTAACGTAAAAAATATTATTCTATAAAAACAAAACAAAAATTTATTAAGATGTATTAGTAAGAAATACATTCGAACAAAGATGACATATAACGTATAGAAATCTTATAAAACACCATTATAAAAAGAAATAAATATTTAGATCCACAATCTAGATTTTAACGTACTTTAACCCTTATTTCCCTTTGAAATTAATTAATTACATAAAATAAAAATAAAAACTCATTCATTAATGAATTCATTCATCAGCTCCTATAAAACCCTTTTTTTCATCATCTCCACCACTCCCACCCCCACCCCCAAATTTTCCAATCTCATCTTCCCCATCTCTCTCTCTGCACCAAATCTCTAAATCTCTTCAAATCCTCTCTCGTTACCGCCGGCGAACACTAATCAAAACTTCAAACCGCCTCCGATGACGAAGGACCGGTGGCTGCAGTCGGCGATGACGAACGACGCGTTGGTGGCGGAGCTTCTGTTACGAATCAAACACTCTTCAGATTTGGATTCAGATTCAGATTCATTACGCACTCCTCCTCCTCCTCCACCGCCGGTTACAACAACCAGATCAATTACAGCAATCCTTCCACCTGGATGGGGCCACCGGAAGAATCGCTCGAAATCCGCGGCGCTAACGACCGCCGTAACCGCCGGATACGGAAAGGAACAGCACCGTGGTAGCCCTACCACGCATCTGTCGTGGAGCGGCGGTGCCGGTTCCGGTTCAACCAGCGAGGAATCTAGCCGGCCGTCAGATCTCTCATCTGGTTGCAGATCCGTTAAGGTAAACTGTTTATTCTCTGATTTCTCTGTTTTGTACTAATTTTCTCCATCTATCGCCGGAAAACTATATCGACGGGAAAACTATATCGACGTCACCGTCAGTTACATGTTTTCTTCAGCTTATTCTCTGAATTTCAACCTGATTTTTGTCACACGTCAGAGTTTTCCGGCCGTCTCCTGGTGAATTTTACAAATCTGCAAACATCTGATATATACTCGGATTTCTCTGTTTTCTACCGATTTTCTCCATCTATCGCCGGAAAACTATATCGAATATACGACTTCTTCGTCAGTCAAAACTGATTTTTCTACATCTGATACGTGCCACGTCAGAGTTTTCCGGCCGTCTTCCGGTGAATTTTACATCTAAAAACATCTGATATATACTCGGATAGTCGGATTTCTCTGTTTTCTACCGATTTTCTCCATCTATCGCCGGAAAACTATATCGAATATTCGACTTCACCGTCAGTTGAAACTGATTTTTCTACATCTGATATGTGCCACGTCAGAGTTTTCCGGCGGTCTCCCGGTGAATTTTACGTCCATAAACATCACGATGGAGATAGGCTGAAAACGAATTTTACGAAGATCTATATATATTATATGTAAGATTTGACTTTTTAAATCGACGGAAATATCTATACACTGCCGGAATGTTTGGTATTTCCGGTGGCGATGGCTCGCCGGTCAACCGTCGCTCCGGGAGTCAATTAATTACCAAAACACCCCACTTTATTAATAAAAGACCCCTAAAGGGCAACAAGGCCAAAAGCTATTTTGAGTATTTTCCCCGTCTCTTGCGAGTGCTTTCCAAAGGGTATTTTCGTAAAATAAACAAGCCCAAGATGTCGATAAAAAACTCGTCAAGATCCAAGAAACGAGTTAGTTATTTTTTCTGGACAAATCTGCCCTTCCCCCTTTCGTTAAATTACATCCGTTTTGGGGTTGGTGGTGTGCCCCATTCGCGGAGGCCACTTTTGTCTTTTCGTTAATTGATTATTTATTTATGATATAAAGTACTAAAATTTCCGAATCTGTTTTCCACCTTTTCTTCTTTCTTTTTTAAATCGTTCTCCATCTGGATTTCGGATCCTTTCCGGATCTTTTTCGGATCGTTCAATTTTCTAACTTTTTTTTTTAATCAAATCTGCAGGCTAATGAAGGCGCGTCGATCTCCAGCTGCCATAATCCTGAAAAACGAAAGGTTCGAACTTCAAATCACTCTACTAAATCGATTTCAATCTCGATTTCTGTTTCTTCTTCGTGATCGCTAACAGTTTCCGTTTTGTAATCGATCAGGAACCGGCAACGATTCGGGTGAATCTGGATCAATCACGCGAGAATCTGACGAGGATGAAGATGAGGAAGATGAGAGAGAACGAACAAGAAAGGGGGTTTGTTTTGCCCGATTTAAATATGGCACCGGATGAGGAAGATCTCTCGACGATGATGAGATGATCTGAAGATGAGAAAAGATGAAAAAAGATGAAGAAAGATTTCTTATGTTTCTTGATCTTGAACAGGTATGTTAAATATAGGAATAGGAATGGTTATAAAGTTAGATGAAAAAGAAGAAGAATGTAAAGGATTTTGGTAAGTTTTGCAGGTTTTGATTTTATTCATTAATGGGTTTCTTGATTTTGGTGTTTGGGATCTGATTCTTAACTTAATGCTTCTCTACCCACCCCCTCCTTTTCTTTGTTTTTTAACTATTAAATTTCAGTTTATTGTATTTATGTTGGAATATTTTAATCGTTTATTATATTATATCAGATAGTAAATATCGTCGAAATGAAACACAATTAGAGTATTATTTTAAGTAAATTACCAAAAAGATTAAATAATAAACTTGTATTTCTTATCTTAATACAAGATTTTAAACTATATAACTAGCCACTTACCCGGGTAAATACCCGGGTCTGAAACATAAAAAAATAATATAGATATATATACTATCCAAAAGATTCTTATCGGTAAAACAATATTCAATAATAATAAAAAAAATTCAATAACAATTACAAATTTGAGAAGATAGATTTATACGCTATATTTCTTGTTACATACCGTGCTTGACCGTCTTCTTCCAAAATCCGAGTAAATACCCAAGACAAAAATGAACTCATTAACTTATGTTTGTTATAATCTCTTTGAAGACTTGAAATCAGTTTAGAAACCTACAAAAAAACAATTTTTTTTAACTAAATAGCAAATACCTATAAAATATAAAGAATCATCCTAAAAAGAAAAGAAAAAAATCCCTAAATTTAACCAGTTATGCATATGAAGATTTTTAACATGACTTATAAAAAATAATTTTAACTTGAAATGAAACTTTTTACATACATATTATAAATTTTACACTAAGAACAGTGGACGAAAACTCTTTGGAATAGTCAAGCACGGTTGGTATTAGAACAAAAGGCATACCTTCACACCAACAACATGAAGAACTAGGGGTGAGCAAAAAACCGAAAAAACCGAACCGAACCGAAAAAACCGACAAAACCGAACCGAAAAAAGCCGAACCGAATAAAAAACCGAAAAAAACCGAACCAAAAATAATGGTTCGGTTCCGGTTCCACGCAGTTAAGAACCGAACCGAACCGAAAAACCGAACCGTTTAAAAAACCGAACCGAACCGAGGGCATATGTGTAAATTAGTGATTTATAAGGGGGCATTATGAAACTTAAAATATTAAAATATTAATAATATTTCCAACTGATTAATTGATTTCTTAATGATTTAGTGATTTTATTGTTTTAATAATTTATAGTTTTATAATGGTTAGTAAATCGTTAACTGGTTAGTAACTATTTCCTATTTGTTCATGTTTCCTACTAATTAATTGATTTCGTACTGGTTAGTAATTATTTCCTATTTGTTCAAGTTTACTAAATACGGTGAAATTTCCTATACTCTCTCATTACTAACCATATAATAAGCAAGAAAAAAAAACCGAAACCGAACCAGAACCGAACCAGAACCGAAAAAAACCGAAAAGAACCGAACCGAAAAGAACCGGAACCGTTTGGTTCTTATTTTCAGGAACCGAAAGTTTCGGTTTTCGGTTCGGTTCGAGCCAAAAACCGAACCGAACCGAACCATGCTCACCCCTATGAAGAACACACTTAAACCTGCATCAAAAATAATTAATTAATATAAATTGGATAATACACTTACTACACAAAGCAGGACCAAATGCAAATACCAATATAATCGTACTTGCGCGACCAAAATTCAAGCACAAAAAAGAAACAAAAAGTCATTTTGAGCTTACAATGATCATAATATGGATAAAAGAACTTGTGTCATCATATATTTTACTCAACTCATATCTCAATTTGATGATCATAATTAACAAATGATACGAAGTTAGACCGTCAATCAACAAATGAAGCATGAAAGAAATCAACACTAAGCGGAGAAACGACCCATCTCAAGAAAAACACTCACAATAAACAAAGATTAGGAGAAAAGGGCATATGAGGAACAATAGATGAACCGAGTAACAAAGAGATTCAGACCATACTAACTGGAAGATAACATGGCCGACCGAGGAACACATAAAGAGGAAAGCGACCTAAAAAAAGAAGAAGAAACATACGAAAGAAAACAGAGCAGGCAAGCCATGTTGTGCACATAGGAAAACCACGTAAATCAATATAATGGTGAAAAATATATTTGAATCACCCTCTGGGTCCTCCATCATATAAACCTGTCTGAACATTTGAATTAGCATATCAAAAATTGTCTTTAAGAACATATATATTTTTATAAATAACGTACTTGAAGTATATAACAAAATTATATCCAATTTTCATCCAGATGAACAATTCAAGGTAGGATAGTCACAAGATAGTTACTTTATGCACGTTGACAAATGACAACAATAAAATAAATAAATAAATAAATAAATAAATAAATAAATAAAGCAATAAACTTACGCTTCCCATTGAGACCATCATCTGTTGCCACCCAGAACTGGGAGTAAAGCAAATAGTAGACCGACAACAAAGTCCTGAAAACTAACAAAAACCAAATGAAAAAGATAATAATAAAAAGTGACTTAGGGGAAATCATTTATTTATTTCTAATCATATATACTCCTCCAATAAAGAAACAAACTTCTAGCTCCCTAAATATTTATTAGATTTGCTTACTGATTTTGTTAAAATAATGTGAAGATCGTTGCGTCATAACATGGTTCATTATTGCATATCCTGAAAAACTTTGTTATTATCTTTCAAATGTCTACTCAACATTAGTGAAAAATAAATACAAAATACACATTAATTCACAGTTTATTCCAAACACAAATACACAAAATACAGAAATGACAATAAAACATTAGACATTTTGACTTCAACCAATTTACTTCAACCTAACGAATGAAAAAGTAATGCTCACCTTGGTATTTTAACTCTAATCACATGGATATGAACATCACTATACGAATAAATCCCAATTAGACGTTTTAACAAACACCTTGTGTGAATAAATCCAATTGCATCTAACATGCACCAAATTAGAAGCCCCAAACGACATTCTTAAAGAGATCTATTTATCCCATATCAGGTAAACAGGATATTCACAAAAGTAGAACCATGAAATCAAAAACATCAAACATACATAAATCATGTATCTGTCAATCTACATTCATGCAGGACATTATTATCATTCATATGTTTTTATACACAAAGTTAATAAATGCATAATACCTCTTTCTTTTTTTGAAAAGGTAAAAAGTTACCAAATGGAATGGAGGCTCCTTTGCTGCCAACGAAGAAGAAATATCAAACCTGTACATCGTACGGGCTAAGGTTTAAAAAAATATATAATAAAATAAAGACATCACTGAACTATTTTTTGAGGGTTACTTTTAAGAAAACATGTAATTTGAAGTAGCTAAAGTCTATAGATGGTTAAATAAATTACTTTTTATAGTTGAGAAATTACACCAAAGTTTTGAAGTGTTACACAAAACCATCTATAAAAATTCAAACACAATCACCCTAACTAATATTAGTAGTTAATTTTGATGTAAGAAATTAGTAGTTAACTAATCGGAATATAAGAAATTACCTTATCAATTGAGATAATTAGGGCTCCGAAAACACACAAAACCCTGTATAGCGGATTACGCGCACTTGTTTTCCGATTTAAGTTCAAAATCCAAAAGTTTAAGAACTCGATTAACTAAACAACACGAAGATTGAAAATACCTGGGAACAGAGAAAGAAAGGGAAATTTCAGAACAACTCATGTGAAGAAGATGAAATATCTTCGTGTGATATGTGTTGCTACCTGGTTCATACGGGGAATCTAACCATCTCATTTCCTGCAGAAGGGAAAATAAGATCAGAGGCAAGTAAATAAGCTAAAATTTACAAAGTGTGTTACTGGTTCAAACTACATCATGATTGTGGTATCATTTTCTCATGTTTACACATACGAATGAACATCTTACATTCGTACTACATCATGATTGTGGTATCATTTTCTCATGTTTACACATACGAATGAACATCTTACATTCGTACTGAAGATTTAACCTAAACAAAATAGATATAGACTCTTTATAATCTTTCTGACATTTTCTCGAGACCCCGAAAACAAAACAAAAATATTAATGTAATAACAGATTAGCTTAATTTTGATGTTCAATAACATGCAAGCGCGACACGATCAGTTCACGACACATCCTAACCAACTCATACACAACCATCACTGTCTCTTTAAAAATTACACGTTAAGCCTAATAGAAATATGGATAGTAGCATTTTAAGTCAAGAAAGTAATATTATATCACAAATATATTCATATCAGTTAACCTCATAGCCAAAAGTGAAGCCATAGACATTTGTAGCTAATATCTTTGTTCATTAAGCTTATGTATAGATAAATCAACACACATATGTATGTAGTAGAGATCTATCTACCAAAATCAATAAAGAAACCCATGTTTTATATGTAAAGTTCTAATGATAATAGACAATTTCGATCATAAATCACGAGAGAAGAAATGTATCATAATCTAATTATCTCCATGTATGAACCCATCTTAAGGTTTCCTTTTGTACCCCTAAAAGATTATGCCTTCTTTAACCTTTGAAAAAATTCACACATTGAAAAAGAAAGAAAAAAAACCATTGTATTTTGTGATCTATGGACTGTAAAAAGATTACATCCGAATTCACAATATGAAATCGAACAAAATTCAAAATAATCAAGGACTGCAAATGTTTAATAGCAAGAAATTTCACCTAATTTACACTCCGTCGTTCCCCAAATCACTCTAATCTACATTTCTCTTATGGAACAAATTCCGTATCATCTGCAACAAATAAAAATAATTTAACGTGACGAATACTTAGAATACCAGTAAGAAATGCCTACCTAATCAGAATAAATTCTCAATGAAATCACAATAAAACCTAATCAGAAATGGGGGTGGGGAATTTTGAGTAAATAATCTCACACTTCTGATTTCGTAGATGTATCCAACGTCTTAGATAAACTGGGTATTCACTGAAATGAATCAAACCAAAATAAACATGTCTATAAACAACGAACTGATGGGAATCATTTGCAGATTACCCCAACAAATTTGAGATAGAAGGGAAGTTGTAAGTTAAGTACCTCATATTAATGTAAATATTGGATCATACCTCGAACATAAATAGAGAAACCACGCATTTACTCCAATATCTAGCCTTCATGTGGGGAATGCAGTTAAGAGTTTGATCAGCTAAAAGCATAATTTTTCCACTTAAAAGAGGCATTGCCTGATGATAAACTTGACCAAATTCTCTCTAATATGCAGAACTTCAAAAATCAAAGATAACACAATCAAGATTTAATAAAAGCTAAAAAGTATAACTCACCAGGTAACCACTTTGATTATTTAATCACCAAAAAATCAAAAATTTATAAAATAAAGGCAAATGAGGAGAAAAATACCCAGATTCAGAACAACTCCTAACCCCCAAAGCGACACAAACGACAAACATAATTGGATACAAATCGAACGAAAATTAACAACACCACAATGAAAAACCAAAAATAAAATTATTAAAACCCTACTCTAACTCTGTTCCAATGAGGGAAGCATGAAAGGGCAAGCTTGGTTCTGAGAATGGTCTTGGAATGAATGAACCGATAATTACAAAACCTAAAACCCAACCGAACAAAACACCATCAGATCCGTTAGCCGAAAAATTGAAATCATAAACAAAAAACAAATCTTTAGTTCATAAAGGTCAATCGATAATTGAACGATAAGAGAAAAGGAAAGATCTACAAATGGATTGAACCAAAAAACGAAGAAACCAAAACATTCAAATATAGAAAACAAAAACGTACCAAGAGATGTAGACCTTGATCGATATTAAAGCCTTCAAACTGATGAAATCGCCATTTCCAATGTTGGTACCAAAATTAGGGTTTAGTTTGAAGACCAATTTTAAAGCCTTCAAACTGAAAGTTCATGTGCGGCGGTGACACAACAGCCACAAAACCCTTTTTCAAAAATAAAAATGGCATGAGAAGATGATACCGAACGTCATTCCTTTTAAATCCAAAGCAGAAACTACTTTTGATCTGATCGAAATCTGATGAAAAAGGGGTGTTCGGCGAAAGAGATTTTGAAGAAACCCTAACAGATCTTGAGCAAATGAACTCACCGGAGAAGACTGAAGAGAAGACGGCGGAGATCGAGAGGGCGGAGATCGAGAGAACGACGGAGATCGAGAGAACTTGATATCGAAACCCTAAACTGTCTCGTGAAAAATGAGAGGATGGTTTCAAAAATACCTTATATACTCGGGTCAAAATTGAGATCCGGATCTAACCCGGAACCACGAGATAAACCGGATTAAACGTGATTTTTTTTAAAAAACTTAAAAACTTAAGAAAATTACACATAGGATTTGGTTAGTGTGAGAGGATGTCACATCATCACCTGTTGATGTGGACAAACTTATTGTGTGCCAACTCAACCTAATATGTTTTGTTTAATACATAGGTAGATAGATACCTTGTTTTGGTATGTGTTTGTGATTTAAAAAAGTAAAGAAGTCAAATATAAGTATTCAATTAATTATTAAATAAGAATTGAAAGGAAAAAGGGGCCTAACAGGTTGACCACCTGTCACCCGAATTTAAAAACATGAATTAACAATACAATTTTCATAAATAATTTCTCGATCTAAATTTGATCTTATCCACTCACTTTGCGTCGTAGAAAATGTTTATCTAACAATAAGATTTTAACCGGTTAGTGTTAATATAACATTTGTCAATGTAACTTAAATGATATATGGTGTAATAACTTTAATTATATAATTTAACAGAATCTTTTGTGTAATTTACTCTAAAAAATATAACACTTCGCATTGCTGACTCGCTTTATCATGTAATACCATAGATAAGTTTTAGAACTTTTATGTGACGTTATCACGCAAGAAAGATTATGCTTTATGTAATTAAGATATTTAGAGGTCATTAAAATATAAAAAGGGTGAAAATATCAAGTAAATATCAAAGTTGCTTGATGTGTCATTATACTAACAAAATGTATGTTAGGAATAAAATTTCAATCCTAAATTCCTAATTCTATTAAATTTCACCAATCAAACAACTTTTTATTAAACCTCCTCACTAGTGACTACCCTTAAGGAGGTGAGATACAAATGTATGACTTGGTTTGTGGGGTGTCTAGAACTAGAACACACGACTCTCTGGCCTGGGTCAGTCGTCAGTGGCCCTCCTCAATCAAACCCACTGTGGGCCGAGTGACAACAGCATGGATTTAAACATTGTACTAGTACTTTTTTATTTTATTATTATTATTATTATTTTTGAAAGGCAATGTGTTTAAGATCAATGACGGACCTTTTAAACTATCCATCCGATTATATCAAATGCCAACTCCAGTTCAGGAGGAAACCACACGTTAACTATTAGGACTGGATACCCTGAGCCTAGTCGGTGGGGAGAAAACCCCCATGGACCCCCGCGTGTTAACTGGGGAAGCCCCGGGGAGCCAGCGCAATAACATGCATCATTCGACCCTGCATCTTAAAAACGCTGCTCCCAAGACTCGAACTTGTGACCTTTGGTACACAAAAGTGGTGTCCATTGGGGTTTCTTATTTTCTTTTCAATAACTAGAGTTTACTAATAGGGTATTGGTGTGGAAATAATAGGGATATACGAAACAGTTAGACTGCTATAAGTGTACATAAAGAAAACGGAAATAAAAAGCTTATAATGGTCAAAACGTTTAAAACCAAAAACTATGTTACATAATTATACCCAAGAAAATATGTGTGCCTATGTCACCAATAACAAAATACCATCTGTGTAATCAAGGATGCGCCAACACCAATGGATGTTTGAGATTGAACATTTTTGCTTGCCATAACGTTTGTTTGAGAGCGTAAACAAAGAGTACATTTTTTTAAGTTTTTAAGAGTGTTTTTGAGTTTTCAAATGTTATAATCACACAACTATTTATATTAATTTAGGGGCCTTAAGGTCATTTAAATAAAAAAATAAAAATAAAGATAGTCTATAGCCATTAAAAAATGGTGTAGCTTGTCTCCAACGCAATACACCGGTTTCAAACGGTTTGGCTTACCGGTTCCTCAATCGGCTTGGGTAGAACACGACTCCGCATGTGCATGTGTAAAACCGATCAGTGCTTACCGATTTCTATCAGGCCAGGGTCGGTCCAGCTGTCAAGCGGGTCATATTCCTGTTCAGATCGTTGGTTGGGTTGGGAAACCAGTTTTGATGTGCACCTCTAGGCTCCAGACGAGAAGCGCATGCCATTAATAAAGTCAGTGTAGGTAGATACACAGTTAATATTAGGATTATACTGCCACTTATCCCACCGCATGTCACCAACATATACCAAATAACGCGTTTAAGCATCGAAATCACCCAAAATGGGTGTAAATTTGGTGGGTAAAGCTGCATTTTGCTCAAAATCACAACCCCGCACATAGCAGTGTTAGCATAACATATAGCCTTATGAAATCCAAATTACACCTCTACAATATAAACGAACAAACATAATTCTTATTTATATTTGAAATCTTTTTATTCATTTGATCATCAATCTCCATGGCTCTCAAACAGCAGTGGGTTAATTTTATACAGCCCTCTTAATTGGGATTTGGGTGTATAGCAAAACCAAATCATAATCAACAAAATAAGACAATCATGGTTTTGAATCTTTTGATTATTAAAGAGGATGGATCCATTCTCAAATGGACTTTACTTGGGCCTCACACTGGTCAAGTAAAGATCCAAGCGCCAAGTGGGGGCCAACTTAGACGGTTATTTCACGTGTCACGCGTCAGTGAGAGATGCCATCGCACCCAATCAGAGCACAACATGAAAGGAACATGGATCCTTCCGGAAGGTCCACGCGTCCTCACGCCCGACGTCACCATCAGATGATGAAACTTTAATTTCCCATGCAACTATAGATAACGCGGTCCTGAGGTACTTTCTCTACACACTCCTTTTATCTTTGATCAGATACTTATTCTCATGTTGAATGATTGTTATAGGGACAATTCCCTCCCTGGAAAGCCTTAACGCGCTTCCACTTGAGCAAGTCTGATCGATTGGTCCAGTTCTACCAAACCCGGGCACTTTTAATTTCTACAATTATGATTATTTTACAATCGATTATAGGTTTGGTCTTGACCCATAATAAAATCTACCCGACCCTTCCCCCCCCCAACCCGGGTTTAGCATTATATCATATAAACATTTCATACAATATTCCATTCCGATTTCAAAATGTAAGCTATACCAAACATTTTTAAATACTAGCGGTAAAAAAAAATCTTGTGTACGCCATATGGTAATACGATTATAAGTACTATCAAAATGCTGGCTACCGGTCAACTAACGGAAGCATCTAAAATAGGGTTACTTAATAGATCCAGACTCGAGTTACAATCGAATCAACAACTTAAAATCATAAACTTCACGAATGATTGAAATCTTGATACTAAAGATCAAACATATGGCTTCCTCAACCCAACGGGAAGAAACAGAACTTGTAACTTCAACTAAAAGGGTTTTCTCACAAAAATTCTGCAAACTTATATCAAGTCTGAATAAGCAGGGCTAACCTGTCTCTTTATTGATGGCGGTTTTGAATTTGTAGCGATTGTTTTTAACTGACATTATGGTATGAATCGATAATAGCATCCGCAAGGTACTCGCATTTTGCAGCAGATAAACCAGCCAATGAGATTCTTCCATCTTTTGTCATGTAAATGTGCCATTTATCGGTCATGTTATCGCTCTGCCAGACAAGGAAAACCAAACAGATTAGCGTTTGCCTAAAAACAACAAACTTCTACCAAGAACAAGAAAAGATTTCTACTTTCTATTCTTCTAAGCTACAACTTGAGAATTTCAAACAATGAAATGTGAAAGGGTAATATGGTCATTTCACGTTGATTTAACAGGGTTTTAATGCATGCTAGTGAACTAAAACATTTAGCAAAAAGGAAACCAGGTCAAATGGGTTGAAAGTTGACTACAGGCTATTGTTAGCTCACTGTGATAATAATTTCTTCGAAAAAATAATTAACACATTAACTATTTCTAAAAGTGCTTCACAACTGAACCAAAAAAGTGTTTGCGGGTCAACCCCAACCCATACAAAACATGACCCATTACCCAAACCATCCATCTGCGAAAAAAAGAAAGGGAAAATTACCTGAGCTTTGTTCAGACCGGTAAAAGAAAACATGCCAATCTGCTTGAGTACAAATGACCAATCCTTCCCACTCTTATCCTTTGCCGAGAGATTATTGTACAGCTTTTGTCTCACACTTTTGATCCTTCCAGCCATCATTTCCATTTCATCTTTCCACTCGTTAAAAAAATCTGGATTTCCGACAACATTAGCAACGATCCGAGCCCCATGAACAGGAGGGTTTGAGTACATTGGCCTTGCAATTCTTTTCAATTGGCTCTTCACCCTGTATGCAAGATTCAAATAAAAGGTTATTTACTTGGATAAAAGTTTCAAAAAAGAAAAAGTAAATGCAATCTGGTATCATACGTGGTCAGTTGAATACCTGACAGCTGCATCAGCTGATGAGCATAAGACATTAATTGCACCAACTCTCTCAGCATAAAGACCAAGATTTTTACTATATGACTGTGCAACTAGAAGCTCCATTCCACGTGCAGCAAACAACCTCACAGAAGATGCATCTTCATCAAGGCTTCCACTAGCAAATCCCTATATAATTACATACATAGACATATATGTAACTGTTAGTTTCGATGTGATTAATAAGTACCATCCAACATTTAAGTCAAAGATGGACTCTCTTCCTTTGCAGGATAAATAACTAATAACAGTAGAATTGTTCAATATTTCAATATAGATTTGAACTGTTAATATTGTGATCAAGTGTTGCACACTTTATATTCCATGAAATTTGAGATAGTGTATGCATCTGTAACTATCTGTTCAAGAAACATTGGTTTCATGGAACCGAAGTTAAGCTTTAACTTGGTTTTAGAAGGCATGGGGCGAAGGTGCTAGCCCACGTACGCGGGGCGTCCCACACTCAAAATAATACTCGCAAAATTATATATGAATGACAAATAAATAATAATAGCGCTCTACAAATATTAAAAAAGACCTAACATCATTAGCAATTAGAATTATCCGGTTAATACCAAAAAGAAAATTAATAAAATAACAATTCACCAAAAATGAAGTTGATTCTGGTTTTATCTATCTTTTTATGTAAATGAGATTTACACGAGAGCAAAGGGATTTTAGGTTAAGCTCTAATATAGATTAAGAGGTGCATAGTGCAAACTTGTATAAGCTAAGTAGCCCAGACCCAACAAATGGCAGGGGAAAGGGGAGTGCACCCCCTTGCCGAGTCAAGGAGCAGCACACCTTACAGGGTTAAGGGGCAGCGCTGCCCTGAAACCTAAACGGTTTGCATGACCTGGTATGAATGACACGATTACTTTCCTTGAAAAAAATCCTTGATCTCGTCTTGGCATCTAGAAGTGATGATTTTTGCTTTGCCTCAGGCACGTTTTTGTTAAACAAATAATGTTCAACAAGTATTATTTGGAGAGAAAAAATGAAATAGTTGCTAAAGTTGCTAACCGATGAAATGACAGTGGGTGTCTCATTTTGAAGACTTAGATGATTAATGGTAAATGTGAAAAGAAGGAGACCTTAAAGGAGAAGGGAAAAAACCTGATAAGCAACATCAAAGAATGGAAAATGGTTCTTTTCTTGAATGACATCAGCAATTTTCTCCCATTGTTCAAGAGTTGGATCAATGCCCGTTGGGTTGTGAGCACACCCATGAAGAAGCACAAAGGATCCTTCTGGAGCAGCCTGGATACATAATATACTTTTTAAATTTTAGATGCTAATATCAAAAGTTAATCTCCCATATCACTGAACAACTTACACAATTACTACTATAACGAAAATGATATTAATCGACAAAGATTAAAGTAGAAGTAGCAGTTACTTTTATGTCAGCAATCATCCCATCAAAATCTAGGCCAACTGTTTTTGGATCATAATACCGGTACTCAGACCAAGGAACTCTAGCATCATTGAAAATATTCTTGTGATTACCTGCAGACATGATTTTTTTAACACCAAATCAGTTTTTTTTTCATATATCCAAAAGACTTAAAAACATTAACCAAACTCAAGGTAGAATCGGCACCCCAAGTTGGAGATGATATTAGAACTTTTGCTCCGGGAAAGTATCGCTCAATCAGTGCTGCAGCAACTCGAAGGGACCCGGTGCCCGAGAGACCTTGAATGGTGGCAACCTGCATTGTAAAGAAAAAGAAATTAAAATGAAAACATGAATCCTAAACTCCTTCGCTAAGAAAGAAAACTCCTAAATCATACTCTTTGTTGATGTAGAACCGGATTATCTGCTCCAAACAACAACTCGGCTGTGGCTTTGTTAAATGCAGCCAAACCTTCAATTGGAAGATACTGCATTTTGGAAATGAGGTGAAAGAAACTTAATAAAAACAACAATAACTTGAATAAATTCCCCACCAACAAAATTGTTTGAGTATTAAAACTTTACCTCCTTGTTTTCTCCTCTTTCTAGCATAAGATTCTCAGCCTATAACATAAATTCCCGGCACTATTATGCAGTTTTCATATAAGATAACAATACTCTGGACATTCAAACTAGTGAATTATTACCTTTTTGACAACTTTAAGCACATATGGCTGAAGTTCCTCTGTACGGTATGCTCCAACACCAAGGTTGAGCTTCATTTCACTTGTGTCAGCTTTGAATGCCTCAGAAACTCCAAGAATAGGGTCAGGAGGAGCCATTGTTATATTATCAAACCGTGAAGTGTTGACAGCTACAGCCATGGTTATTTGACCATTAGACTGCAAATAACATACACAGCTTAACATACACAGCTTAACATACAAATGTACAATTCCCAAAATTAAAATAGAAGCATATGTAACCATGTCAAATCCAAATATATACCTTTGTTTTAATAGAGAGAGTTTGTTTTCCCTTCCCAAAGAAAGCGCACTTTGTTTTGTCCTGATCAATCAACAAAACGACAATTCTTAGATTTCCCCTCGAATTTGATCTCGTACTGTTTCTTTTCCAAACATATAAATTAAGAAATAAAAACTAATTAACACCACCTTGCACTTGTCTTGGAAAGACAGGACAGCTGAAGGACAGACTGACGGGAGGGCAGTCGAAGCCATCTGAATCAAATAACAAGTTCATAACTTTAGTAGATCTCACTTAAACTGACATGAAATAACCGAACCACAGTCATCTACATCTCATCTAGACATCATAATCAGGCCCAAATTGCAATACTACATAACCAAACATTCAAATTTCAAATTAGAGCACGTTTCTTGTGATAAGACACTATTCATGATCTTCCTAACTACTGAATTAGTATAATGATTTCTAATTTGTTTACAATGTTTGAGAGCATTTTTCCATATATGAGAACCTTTTTGCATTTTTTTAACACGTTTTTAGTGTTGTAATCTGCCTTAACACATCAAATAACTATTCATACTAATATAAGAAGACAGATTACAATTATGAACTGCATCAAACCAATGACCTAACCACTGAAGTGATCAAATGACATGGCTAGTTATCAGCTAAACTAGATAAATCAAATCATGAAGGTAGCGATCTACTGAAAATGATTCAGTCCGAACCGATTGATAGACCTGATCTTCGAACAATTTAGTTGATAATGAGATCAAATCAAAATAACATGAACAACAACACAATCAAGCATAAAATGATCATTATCATGAATTAGTTACAGCGAGCATGAACTGATCAAGCAAAGCATAAAATGATACTTAATTTGTTTACAATAGGAACTGCATCAAACCAATGACCTAACCACTGAAATGATCAAATGACATGACTAGTTATCAGCTAAACTAGATAAATCAAATGAAGAAGGTAGCGATCTACGGGAAATGATTGGATAGACCTGATCTTCGAACAATTGAGTTGATAATGAGATCAAATCAAAATAACATGAACAACAACACAATCAAGCATAAAACGATCATAATCATGAATTAGTTAAAGCGAATACGAACTGATCGTGAATTAGAACGAAGGAGAAATGCTTAAACCCTTAGCGATTAGATAAAGCAAAGAAATGAGCAGAGGAACGTTTACATACAAAATGAATACGGATAAGAGAGAGAGAGAGAGAGAGAGAGAGAGAGAGGTTACCTGTGAGTTGGATATGGAGAGAGTGATCTGGGTTGTGGCGATGAAGAAGAAGGGGGGAATCGATGTAATCGAGAACAAAATGCTGATGCAAATTGGAGTCTTTTATATCCGATTCCGATCCCTAAACTTGATTTTTTTTTAGTAAGTAAAGATAAACTCATATTAACTTTTTTAACAGCCTTTTTCTGGAGTCTCGTTGTGACGGAATTTCAACTGTCTTAGGTTATTTGAGATTTCAGGACCAGTTTAAAAATTCTTTGTGCGGAAACCTTGACAATCAGGTAAAACCGTCCTTAACTTAGAACATAAAGGCTTGAACTAGTGACATCTTCTAAGTAAAGTAGTTGGGCTAGCACTAAACCAAAAAGCGTAGAGGCTTGAACGGGTGACATCTTCTAAGTAAAGTAAATGGTTAGCACTAAACCAAAAAGCTTGTTGTTAAGAAGCTAATTGGTTTTAGTTTTAAACAAACATTTTGTTTAAAATAGCATTTGCCCGACAGCTAGTTGGGAGCCAATGGTAACTGTCAAACAACAACGCATGATCTCCGTTACGAGGATAATCCACATCATTTTCATTTGGGGCGCCACACCATTCGCACGCCAACTCAACAGCGCCACGATGTCATTGGGTGAGCTTCGCCATAACACACGACCTTATGGTCTTATTCAGACATCCTTTATTTTCACCTAGATTTTATAATTAATAATATACTAGAGAGAGAGAACAAAGAGGGAGAGAGAGAGTGCGGTGAAAATCCTTTTGCATGATTCTAAAAAGTACGTCGTAACTGGGAGGCACATGTTCTGCTTATGACCCGATGCCCACATTATCACCACCATAGAGTGTGGTAAAACTTAAAACTAAGGGTGTCAATAGTGTAGAGTGCGTTAATAATCCTTTTGCATGATTCTAAAAAGTACGTCGTAACTAGGAGGCACACGTTTTTGCTTATGACCCCGATGCCCACATCATCACCACCACAGAGTGTGGTAAAACTTAAAACTAAGGGTGTCAATCGTGTCGGGTTTATGGGTTTCAGATCGACAAGTTGAGTTATTTAGCCCTAACGCAATCCATATGCGTATTCGTGTCGTGTCAGACCTATTTAAATTCGTATTCTTTCAGATGGACTAATTTTATATTAATTTATAAATATGAGTAATACTTAGTGACTTAATAACGACATGAATAATTAATTATCTCTACTCAAATGAAACTTTAAAAAAAAATGGTGTCCTTTTATATTTTTCTTTGTTTGTCTCTCATCTCAATTTGTAAACTTAGATTTATATATATATAACTCATTAAATTTGTTAGCGACCAAAGAATAAAGTCCGGCTACTTGGAAAACCCAATGGGAAAAGGCACCTCCAACCGCAAGTTAAAAGTCCACCAATTGAGCTAATTTCAGGGAAAACCCACACTCATGAACTACCGAGTGGTAAAACTTGAGGATTTCAAGAATTGAACTTGTGATCTTAAGATTACGAATCTCTTTATCATCACCAATGACCACTCAAACAAGCCCTAAAAGAATAAAAAGTATTATAGAATGAGAAGTTATAAGTATAACTAATAAAATAAAAGTATTGGAAGTAAAGAATTGATAAAAGAGTTCGAAGAGGGTACTAATTTCACCTTTAAAGTTTATGATGAGAGAAAAAGTTAAAAGATCAAAATATATAACTATATATCAACATTTTTTATTTTTAAAATATAAATACTAATATTATAACAACTCTTAAAATGGTTAAGAGGTCCACCAACTTGTTTAACAAGTTATGTTTAGATTGATCTGCTTTTTAAACATATCTCGTTTATGTTCGTCTTTTTAATAAAACGGGTCATGTAGGTGAACCCAAAACATTTTTTAGTGTCATAAATTGCCGGCTTGCCGCTCTTAGGTAAACGTAACATATAGCCAAATAATTGAAATACTAGTTTGATAATTCAATTTTTGTAATTGAATTTATATAAATAACTTAAACTAAGTATAGATACTAAAACTAACACTTACAATATTTCTATTAGTAGTATAGTGTATATAAAAAAGTTTTTATTTCAATTTCTTATAAGAAATAGATTACATGTCTCCGACTTCTCGATTATAAACTAAAATGCCTTTTTAGCTTTTCATTGAGCTTAAAATCTCAAATCATTAATTAAAAAAAAAATGAAATGACTCACGCCTAAAGTCATAGGTTACCCTTGATTTTTAAAATCGATAAAAACTTCAACTACGCAATTCATTTTACTTATAACGTTGATTATCATACATTTTTATGCAAACTCGAGAATCTTAGACGATGTGATCATCAGAGAGGAAAAGTAATACACGTTTTTTAATTATAACTTTTATCTCACTAAATCTCTTTAATTTCAACATATTTTATCAAGACATATACCCAAAGCCCAATTATCTCATGGTTACTAGTTTGGGCCTACGTAGGGCTTGAACCCAGCCTGTAAATAAGATAATGAATAGAGTTTTTGGAGAGACAGCAAGTCAGCAATAGTTAATTTAGTTCGCTTAAAATACAAGATCATTATTTTCTAGTATAGAAGACAAAACCTTTTATACGTGTATAAGAACATTTACAGCAAATTATTTATCTTTATCTTTATAAATTATTAAAAAAATGTATTTATCCATAAAATTAGTGACTTTCTAAAAAAACACACCATGTTCCTTATTTTAAAAAAAACTCATATATGTGTAATGGATTGGTATAATAGTCATTTCACACCCAGTTAACTGAGTTTTTTAACAGAGATCCAACTTAGGAATCGTAGGTGACACAAAAGTGAAAGCTTTAGGACGTTTGGTGTAATTTTAATAGTTCAAGTTCCGTATGTGAGATTTTGAAAAACCACATGGACGTCTGGTGTAAATTACCCTTCTATAAATTTTGATACAACTATGAATGTTATATGTCTAACAGACTAAGGGGCTGTTTGGTTGGGCTTAATGGGATCTGTATGGTCCAGTAACTGACCGATTAAGACATTTTTAGAGATTAAGACCGTTTGTTTCGGCGCCCAGGATCTGACCGAAAAAGACTATTTGGTCTGTTTGATCCAGCCACAAATGTGAAGCTGTACCATACAGACGTGTGAAGAGGGAGTTGTGCGAACCAACTTTCTCGGAAAAAAACGGCTGCAAACCAACTTTCTCGAAGAAAAAAAAACGGGAGTTGCTAAAAAAAAAAACCAAAAACACTTAAAATTGACAAAAACCAAGTTTGTGCTTGACCCCGGTTTTCGAAGCTGCATTCGTGCGGATGGGAAGGCAATTTTATCAAATTTGCACCCCCCATGCGCGCGGGTAGATACCGGAGTAAAACACAACATAAGGCTTAATGGGATCTGTATGGTCCAGTAACTGACCGATTAAGACATTTTTAGAGATTAAGACCGTTTGTTTCGGCGCCCAGGATCTGACCGAAAAAGACTATTTGGTCTGTTTGATCCAGCCACAAATGTGAAGCTGTACCATACAGACGTGTGAAGAGGGAGCTGTGCGAACCAACTTTCTTAAAAAAAAAGGCTGTGAACCAACTTTCTCGAAGAAAAAAAACGGGAGCTGCTAAAAAAAACCAAAAACACTTAAAATTGACAAAAACCAAGTTTGTGCTTGACCCCGGTTTTCGAAGCTGCATTCGTGCGGATGGGAAGGCAATTTTATCAAATTTGCACCCCCCCTGCGCGCGGGTAGATACCGGAGTAAAACACAACATAAGAACTTAACATGTCATGTAGGTTTTCATATATAAGTTAACAATGATTTAGTTCTCACACCAATGTGTGACAAGCTAAAGGAAAGGAAAAAAATAGACTTTTTGTTCAAATCAATATGGGACAAGGTAATAAATGAAATTTTTGGTGTTTTGTTCCCACACCAATATGGGATAAGGTAATGAAAGCAAAAAATAAACTTTTTTTGTCTCACTCTAATTTGTTAGCGTTTTTTTTTACCATACAGACAAGTCATTCAGATGTCCAAACAAACAACACATAATGATTCAGCACCTTATTGATTCAACACAGCTTTACCATACAGACAGCTTATTCATTCAGTACCAAATGATTCAGCACGAACCAAACAGCCCCTAACTATGATTCTATGAATGTTAAAGACTTTTGATACAAGTGAGAGCCGCTATAAGAGTGCATGATCCATATCTGAAATGGGCTAATGGGTAGCCCAAATGTCGCATTGAAAAAACTCACCAACATAGAGGAATTTAAGATAACAAAATGGGAAGAAATTTCTACGGAAATGAAAATAACAAAATTATATTATATACTCTATTAAGGAATTAGAGATAAAACACCAAGAAATTTGAGTTAAAATATTTCTACGGAAATGAAAATAACAAAATTATATTAAATACCCTTTTAACGTTTCGTTTTGGTGGGTTGTTTGGAGGTTAAGAAACGATTCGATCTTTAAACATAGTAAGAAGAATATAAAGTATATTTTTGATTCAATTGTTAACTATAATTTTCTTTGGTTTGTAAACAGAAACCGTAAGGTTAACTCTAGCGGGATTGGGTGGCTAGGAAACCCGCTTTTAATGATGTATGTTTGTTTCTGGCTTGGCTAGTCTTTTATAGCCAAGTGTTGTTTATAATATACTTTTTATGCTAAAATAAATAAGTAAATAAACACACTACCTAAGAAAGAATACAAAATTAATCGAGAAAAAAAAGTGTGTAAAACGTAAACAATAAGCTACTCGTGATCGTCTTGATATAATGTACATGCAGTTGAACTTAAATGAGTACTTTAAAGTTAAGAAAATTAAGCTAAAGTTTAACTCGACTCATTTACAACCATTTTAGTGTAAAAACACACGCAACTTGTTAAATACAATTCAACAAACAATACTTGAAAAATAAACGTATGAAATTAGTCTTGATTAAGATGTCAATACAATAATTTCTTTAATGGTTAAAAAAATACATATATAACCGGAAAAACACTAAACAAATAGATAGCCAAACATAGCAAGACACAACCTTAAACTTGTGACTTGATCAATTCATGAGAAGTGAGTATTATAAGATTGAAATACAACGACATTAAAAAGTCTAACTCCCAACAACAACATAGTTCGTTAGGACGTGCTTCCCCTATCCCTATATCTTTTATGTTATTTTAGTGTTTTAGTAAACATATATTTATAATTTTGTCAAACACATATAAATTAAACACCAATCTTTAATCAGGCTACGGTGACCTGCTTTGGTCCCTTGTCGTCTGCGTTTATGTTGGTAGTTTTTGATTTACGAGCTTTACTCCTTTTGAATAAATATTATCTTTAGAGAGTCCCTACGTTCTAATGGCATCTTTTTCGGGCTTTCTAGTTGTTTCCTGTGGTCAAGTTACAAGGCTTGTGGCCATAGTTTATCCGAAAAATTCCCTACATCATCACACCCTTTTAGTTATTAGCGGATTTTTTTTTCATTAAAATGATTTTGATCCCACAAAAGAGTCCACTTGGGCCGCCTAAGCTTCGCATGAATGTTTTTTTAAATAGTAAGTGAAAATTTAATGTGAATTGTGAAAGATGAGTATAAATGCTTTTATGCATGTTTTTAGCATTGTAAATCATGGATAGTCTAATAATAATATAACTTTTTTTTCCTTTTTTTTGTAATAATAAAGCGATTTTTTTTTTTGAACGGCCAACGAAATAATATAAACACACCAAAAAGCGCTCAAAGGGAGAGCAAAACACCAAGAGTCCGGACACCAAGCAACGGAACAAAAAACAGAGAAAACAGAGACAAAACAAACAAAAACGAACAAAGACAAGACGTAAACTATCCTACACCATCGAAATTGAAGGTACACCAATTGACCCAAGTGACGACCTTCTTAGAACGGTTCCTAAGCCAAAGGAAACCATTCACCTTGATATCTTCCATAATGCAAGTCTTGGACACCGTAGCTTGTTCAAAGACCTTTTTGTTGCGATGCTTCCAAAGGGTCCAAACCGTAGTCAAAACAATGAGACGAACCACCTTCTTTAAATGCATTGGGCCTGGGTAATGAGTATGCGCTTCAAAGATATCTCTTAAAGAAAAGAAATAAAGCCCGCTGAACCTGCACCATTGCATAATAGAATCCCAGACAGAATGCGCGAGACTACAGTTGATGAAGACGTGCTCAGCAGTCTCGTTGTGGTTGCCGCAGAACACACACTCGGGACGGACATCAGATATTCTTCGGGTTAGCAGATTGTTCCGAGTCGGCAATCGATCCAGAAACAGCCTCCAAGCGAAGAACTCCACCTTTTTGGGAACCCAGTTAGTCCAAAAATGGCATGATAACGGGCTGCCATGGACAATCTCATGCAACTTGGCCTTGAGGCTTTGAACAGAGAAGCAGCCAGACGCATCCAGCTTCCATGACCAACGATCGGAATCCACCTGCAAAGAAGAAAACACAAGAAGAGAGGAAATATCAGTTAGCTCAAATTGTTCCTCCTCCGTCCAAGCTGACCGACTCCAAGCACCTGCAAAACTCCAAACCCCATTAGAACAATGTAATCTCTCATGAATGAGACAATTTTTATTCAACTCCAAGTTAAAAAGATGTGGAAAGCGTGACCGCAGCGGGGTGCCACCGACCCAACAATCGATCCAGAATCTTGTATCTAAACCGTTTCTAAGATTGACCACCATCAGATTTTGAAGGTTCAGCCCACGATCCTCAAGCTCAGCAGCATTTTTGTTAATTTGCTTCCATGGACCTGTAATAGATAGACGAGTAGGAATATAATTCCAAGAACGGTTTTTATTATGAATATCCCATATTACCCTCCACCAAAGCGCCCCCCTCTCGTTCTTAAAACGCCACCACCATTTAGCCAGGAGGGCCATATTATTATCCCTGAGAGAACCGATCCCAAGACCCCCAAAACGTCGTGGCGCAATGACTTTGGACCAAGCCACCCAATTAATCCCTCTGTCATTACCATTATTGCCCCAAAGGAAATCCCTTCGAATTCTATCCAGTCTTTCAATGACACCAATGGGAGCACGATATAAAGAGAAATAGTAAGTGGGTAAGGAATTCATAACCGATTTCAAAAGGGTGATGCGTCCGCCAAAGGAAAGGGTGTGAGCCTTCCATGTGGAGAGTCTTTTCTTGAACGTGTCTTCAATGGGTCTCCAATTCTTCACGAGATTCATGTTAGCGCCAATTTGAAGACCGAGGTGCTTAAAAGGAAATTTACCAGATTTACACCCAAACATATTAGCCATGGTGGCAATATCCTCAGCTTCAACTCCAACCCCATAGATAGTGCATTTGGACATATTAACTCCCAGCCCCGAGATAAGATAAAAGCATCTAAGGATCCTTCTAAGGCTGACCAGATTAGTAAGGTTCCATTCCCCCAGGAATATGACGTCGTCGGCAAAGAGGGAATGAGACACCATAGACCCAGTAGGGGAGCATTTGATCCCCTTGAAAATCCCCCTCTCGCAAGCACGGTTCATAAAACAAGATAAGACCTGCATAGACAAAATGAATAAGAATGGGGAGATAGGGTCACCTTGTCGGAGGCCACGTTGGCTATTGAACTCGCTTGTGGGCGAGCCGTTAACCAAAACCGAAGACTTTGAGCATCCCAAAATGGCCCTAATCCACCTCCTCCATAATGGAGGGAAATTCATGAGCCAGAGTACCCGATCCAAGAAATCCCAACTTAGAGAATCAAACGCCTTGTTAATATCAACCTTGAAGATCATACCACTTCTCTTAGCCTTCTTGAGCCAATTAATGATTTCGTTGATAACAAGAGGCCCGTCAAGAATACTTCTTCCAGCGATGTACGCCGATTGCTCCTCCGAGACGAGGGAACCTATGACACCTTTTAAGCGAGCAACCAAGACTTTGGAAATGATTTTATTGATACCACCAATGAGGCTAATGGGCCGAAAGTCCGCTAAAGAGCTCGGTTCCCCCACCTTCGGGATAAGAGCGATAAACGAGGAGAAGGTAGAATGGTGTAAAGAGCCAGAAGCAAAGAAGCTCTCGAATAACTTAAGGAAATCTAACTTAAATCCCTCCCAACATTTCTTAAAAAAGCTCATATTAAACCCATCAGGCCCCGGGGCCTTATCACCGTCACAATCCCAAAGAGCATCCTTGATTTCCTCAAGCGAGAAAGGATGGATAAGCGAGGAAGCTTGCTCCATGCTGAGAGAATTCAAACCATGACATGTGAACTGCGGCCTGTTCCTACATGGTTCAGTGAACTTAGAATTAAAGAACTCCCAAACAGCCTGCTTAACCTGCGGAGGATCAGAGATCCAGACACCATTAATGAAAAGACCATTCAGACGATTGCTCTTGAGGTTTGCGTTGATGATGCCATGAAAAAATTTCGAGTTCTCGTCGCCATCCATGGCCCATTTAGCTCTCGCTTTTTGCTGATAATCTTTTTGCTTCCTTTTTTCAATGTCAATAATCACCTTTTTGCAGTCGACACGCTTATCAATCTCATGATCCATGAGGGGTCTCCATTCAGCAATTAAGTCAAGGGCATTCATATCCCTTTTGGCAGCCGCAAGTAATTTGTCATCATTGCTTTTTAACTCCAAAACCCAAGCCTTAATCTTGTTCTTAATCCATTTCAATTTGGTGGCCAAAGCAAGGTCAGGAGGACCATTGAAACTGAACGAGTCACATAACCTCAACACCATAGGGACAAAGTCATTATTGTCAAGCCAAGAGTGAAAGACTTTGAACGGAACCGGTCCAAAATCCCTAGAGGCCGTAGATAAGAGAATAGGGCTATGGTCCGAGTGAAGACGGGGGAGACCCATAACTGTAGCGGTAGGCCACCTAGCAAAGAACTCCTGATTAACCAAAAAACGATCCAACTTACTCAGTTTGACACCATTATCCGATCTGTAAGACAACTGAATACCCGCACAGTTATACTCCGTGAGACCCGTAAAATGAATAAAATTATTAAAGTGATCCGCATTGCATTGAATAAACTCCGAGTTAACTCTCTCCGAATCAAACCGAACGTCATTGAAGTCCCCCATATAGATCCACATACCCTGCTTAGAACGTTGGATTTGAATAAGATCATACCACAGTCCCCGTCTAGCGATTGGGTCATTTGGGGCATATATATTGGCAATGTGAATGACCTCACCAGATCCCACAATAACCCCAGAAACAATCAAGAAATGCCTACTCTTCATAACAGAACAAGACACGAAAACACTTGGGTCCCAAATAGAAACTAAGCCCCCAGAATGCCCATTTCCCGCCGCCCCGACCCAGTCGACCTGAAACCGAGACATGCCCCAATAATTTCTGAACCGAACAACCGAAATGGTAAATATATAGTTTTTATAGTTTTTATTTTTTTTACTTTTATAGTTTTTATTTTTTTACTTTTATAGTTTTTATTTTTTTACTTTTATAGTTTTTTGACGTTATATACTTATATAAATGCAGGTTCTTGCTCGGGCAAGCGGGTCGTCGGATGCCGATGTTTTGAATAAAGCTCAATCCCAATACAAGCTGCTTTACGAGAGGAAAGGTTTCACCAACATGGAAGCGTGGAACGAAATGAAGGACCACTTGAAGTGGGCGCCCGTTGAGAGGGTTTGCGGTCAGATTGACGAGTCGTCCTCCAAACGGAGGAAGAATACCGAGACGGGCCAATACTCGACTTCAAACGACTCTCCTAGGCATGACATGCCCGACTTAAATGAAAACTCCAATCCAACACCGCCAACTAGAAAGGGGAAGAAGTCAGTCGATTCCGCGTCGAGCACCACAAGTTTGGTTGACGAGGTTAGGAATTTCAACCTCCTCAAACAAACGGATTTGGAAAAAAAAGCAGTTGCACGCGAGGCTAAAGTTGAACGAGAGAGGTCGTTTAAGTTGGCAATGGACCGACACGTGGAGATGCTAGAGGCGCAAAAGGCAATGCTCGAACAAGAAGCATTCGACCGCGACGTGGAGACTTTTACAACTCCACACGACCACTTGAGGGGATCCTCTTTGCAAGTCAAACTCGCCCAAAAACGAAAGATAGCGGAAAGATATGGGTGGGAGTGTGACTTTTAGTGTGTTTTTTTTTTAAATAAAAGTAATGTAGTGTGTGTGTTTTTTTTAAGTAATGTAATTTTTTTTTTAAGTAATGTAATGTTTTTATATTAATGTAATGTTTTTTTTTTTAAATCTACTAGTTTTTTTTAAAATAAATATAGTGTTTTAAGATTAATTACAATATAAATATAACTCAAAAACATTAAAATATATTAACCTACAATTCTTCATAATCCTCACCACTCCCTCACAAAATCCTTCAAAATTCTTCAAAATTCTTTCTTTTTCTCTTTCCTGCGTGGCACCCTCCTATTGGTTACAACCCATTCTTCAAAATCCTAAAAATTTTACCACTCCCCCTCCCTAACTTAGCACACATAACACCTTTTAACTTTTATCAACTTCAAGTAAGACAATAATGATAGTTTCTTTTCAAATAAAAATAAGTAAGGGGTTATATTTTAGAACTAAAAAAGGTAACCTCTTGTTTTTTTCCCTCATATCATGCATGCATGCAGCAATGCAAGTGTATTGAGTTTGTTTTAGGGCTAAGAACTCGTAGAAAGCTCATTAATGCAGCAAATTAACCTTTTTTAAGTGTGTCTAAAACAGTCTCTAACACGATCCACTCTATATTTTCTCCTATTAATACCATATAACATTTGAAAACTTTTGAAAATGGTACTAATTAATTTGTCTTTTATTTTGGTTTTTATCTTTAGCATTGCTATTGTAGTGTTAAGTTTGTAGTTTTTTCGTCTTTTTTTACGTAATATTATAGCAATTTAGCTGTTTTGTGAGTCCACGTTATCCTGCGACAACGCGCAGATCCTCCTTTAACGTTTGAAAACTTTTGCAAATAGTAGTAGTATTCACTATTTTGTTTTTTAGTTTATTATTATTATTTTTTCTGGTATTGTTTTTAGCATTCCTACTATAGTGTTTGAGTCGTTATGTAGTTTTTCTTTCCCGTTTTTTTTAACGTAGCGTTATAACAATTTAATTGTTTTGTGTGCTCACGTTATCTCTGCGACAACGCACGGGTCCTCGAAAACTAGTTAACAATAATTTCCCAACTTTTTTTTCTTAGAATAAATGCCCTGAAACTTACTATTTACAAGATTTAAACTCGAAACCTATTAACTATAAATCAATTATGACACATGTCATTTGAACAAAACACATTCAAAATGTTTTTTTTTAACAGAACACATTAACTGTGACACATCATTTGAACCTACTCCTACTCTATTTAAAATTAACACCACATCTGTTTTTATAAAAATACACCACATCCCATCCCATGTTTGTATTTTCTAATCATGCTACTCTTTTCTCCCATTTTCTGCTTTAAGCAAAATGTGTTAAACACAATGAATGTGTCTGGTTTCTTTTTAAAAAAGTAAGGATTGTTTCTCTGAATTATGATTAACATAAACAAACAGATAACTTTTTCTTTCAATGTTTTGACCTTTTTACCGGCGTGTGTCCCACTAGATCTATGTGTTCAAGATCCTAGTGCCTAGGTGGTGGATAATTTGTAGTATTGCATGACACTAGGAGTTTATTTCCCTTTTGTGGCATGTTTTATATCGTTTTTTCTTGGTTTTTTTGTACGGTAACAGATTTTTTAATAAATATAATAAATATGTCTTTTGAGAAGCTCTATAATATAATACCATGCATTACCATATTATACATTTGACCATTTCCAAACAAATTTTAATTTTTTTTAACGATACTTAATCTGCTATCAAACCATATGACATGTCTACTATATGATTTGATCATTGACCTTTAAGAAAGTGAATACTAGTCACACGTTAAGATATCACTAGATCAAATGTCTCTTGGTCAAACGAATTATAAATGAACATATTCAAACAAAGATATTGCTTTAAACCGTGCCTTCAATAAGAATTTTGGATGCTAAGTTTGAGAGTTGTCAGCTAGGCCGTGCAGTTTTCTTGTTATTTTATGGTACAATAACAAGAAGCGGTGTGTGCTAGACATAGTCATCGAGTTTGAATTGCTTAAAACTATGTGGTGTGTTGGAGAGCATATATAGTCTCTCAAAGTTTAAGCTGTCATGATGGATTTGTACGTAGTTGTTCGTCTCAATCAATTCATTGATTTATGTGCGGAATACATAAATCAATGATCAATTCAAGGAAAGAAAAACAACACAAGCTAGAAGATATCTGATGAAAAATATAAAACATACACAAACACTAAGAACACACGGTAGATGAATAGTTGCTCTCATTTATATTGATACTCAGGACTTATAAGTGTATACCACTGTTAGAGTTACAAATGAGAAATTTTCTTTAAATACTAATACAAGAGCAAACGGTTAAAGCACATTGTATAACCAGACTATTACATCATATCTGACAAAAGTTGAAATAATATAAGTATGGGTCTGTTGCTCAAGTTGAGCGATAAGACCAAGCTATCCTTCCATTTGAGCGATAAGAATAATCTGATTTTGAACGGTAGGAGTCTTTTATCGCTCATCTTGAGCGATAAGACAACACTTGAACTTCTTCTATCTTCACATTATTGTAAAAAAGTTATATATTTGTTAAATAAAATTATACTACATGCTTTGCGGCATACTTTACACATCACTAGCAATGTAGCATTCATATTCATATTCATATTAATTAATTAAGGAAGTGTATTGGCCATGAGACTCACGTCTGCCCTCCGGATATAACGCATTAGATTTGTGAACTTTTTTAATGTAAATAAAGCTCGGACATCTATGATCATCTTCGTAAATGGTTCATCCTTACGCCCAAATACGAGGGAGTGGAGATTACCCGATACGTCTATCGTTCGAGAGGAAACTCACAACTGAAAAAACCCTAGCTCAATCTGGAGCAAATTGCCTCAAACAAAACTCAAAATCACAACCTTCCATATAAAAATTCATAAGTGTACCGTTAGAACAAAACCCCTTAAGTGTTAAAACAAAATTCTATTTTATATTCACTTTAATTGCATATAATTTGAGAGTTAAAATACAAGAAATCGATATAATAAATCTTTAATAATTTATTACTCTACAGTAACATCAAATCTTATACTTATAAATGTCACTTTTATATATAGGATCAATCATCAGTCTATAAGCTACAAGGTTGTCGACATTGATAAAGTATTTAAACGAACAAATGATCATCCAAGTATATATTGTTGCATACTTATAAAGTAAATTATCAAATGACATTATAACGTAAAGGAAGTTAAACATGTAATTTATATGTGTAATATTTACATATTACTACAATAGTGAATAAACATATTTGTGGGTCTCATTTTAATTTTCACAAATTTTTGATATTAAATACTATGTGCAGCGGAAAAAGTAATATCTTACATGTAATTTTTTGCTTTTTTCTTCTTCTTTTTAACGGGAATGTTATCATCGCTGAGCGATAATATAGGGTGCGTTTTTTTGTTGTTTTTTTAGATTTGACTTAACTAATGTTATTTTTATATGGTTTAGACCTGATAATATATGATTAGATATTAAGTGTTGATGATTGAGGTTAAAACTTTACAGTCTAGATATTACGTTTTAAATGTTACAGTACATATTTACTTACGTGTTAAAACATATTACTTAACTTTTTCTGTACCTATATATAATATTAACAACTAGATTATTATTGAAAATGAAAGACACATGTTATTCTTGTATACGTATTAAACAAATTAATGATTATAATTATATTATTGAAAAGGAAGAAAAAAAAAAGAATGATTGTTTGATTAAGGGTGGGACAGTAGGTTCTAGCTGGATGGAAAGTGAGACGACAAAATCTAGCTGTATAAGTTGTCTCCCACAAATCAAGGAACACCAAACTCCAACCCACCCATCAAAATTATAGATGATGATCTTTTTTAGGCAGTTAAGTTAATAATCGTGTTAAGTTTACGGGTTAACGGTTAAAAGTTGTATTTTTATGTTTTTGTTGTATTTTTGTAACAGTTTTTGCTAACCGTCTTAACATTATTCTTATGTTTGTTAATGTCGTTTCATATGCACACGTTTCCTCTCTCCCTTCTTCTTGATAAACATTTTATCGAATCCCTCTCATTTTACATATACATAGATAAAACCATAACCATTGTAGACACTTATTGACGCTAAGCAAGTCAAACTCTTCTTTGATTCACGGTTCTATAACAAAAATTATATGAAACAGACTGCTAAATGAATTTATTTAAAGCTTTGCGCTTCCTATTTTACTGATTTCAAGCAAATTATTGCATAGCCTCATTCGAGGTGAGGAATTACAAGTACAAGACGCCTACTTATACTTACAGATTAATTAGGTTACAAACGTAATGAACAAGAAAACATACGATAAACCGTAAAAAAAAAGCGTCAAGACTGGCTCACTTGCCCCCTTGTCTACAATCAATAATCTGTCTCATTGTCTTCATTAAAACCCAAGCTCATCAAGACTCCAAAACTCAACAACACATTATTTGATTTCATTTTATGTGGAGAAAATTTCAAACTAAATGAAGGAGAGTGATTATGGTGTTACGTAATAAACAAATACGAAAAAGGTTGTTTGGATTAAGAGCTTTACCTAGCTTCTACATACTTCTCTTTGTTCGGGTTAGGTTTATCTCTGCAAATAAAGAGGATGCTTGGTGGTTTCACGTAGGATCCTACATGTGTGTGGAACTCGATGGTTGTTGTTCGACCAAGTCCAGGGTTTGGGCGAATAGATACATAGATATATCTATACTATTTTACAATATATTTGAAGAAAAGAAATTTGTCATTTACTTAAAAAATTAAAAGTTTAAGAGAACACAATCTTCTTTGTACATTATGTTATTAAATACAAAAAAGTAATTAAATAAGAAATTAATAGTGATATTAATTTAAAAATACAATTATATAATAATGTTTAACTAAACAAATAAACGAAGAGTATAATAAAACTGATTTTAGATGGAGTATATGATTGAAAACTATAATTAACTTTAAGATTTAGTTTTTATTGATTTTATCGAAGACATAAAATATTAGGCACTCGAAATACTATAGTACGTGTATATTAGTATATAGTATATACCATTATCCTATAGTTTTTTTTTTAAATATTATATACATATGTGAATTTCACATAATATAAAAGGAAAAAATGATAATTACAAGGAAACAGAATTTAAAATAAAAACTAAAAACAAATGATACATCATTGGCATGTCAAAATAGAAACAAACACAAGAACGTTTGCTACAGGCCGAATCCATCATTTTTCCACATGCCTATCGCCCTCCTATATTTGATTTTGTCGTCGCTTTCCTGTCGTTCTTTCACCCTTTTATGCCTTCTTTTATCATAAATTCAAATTGGGTTACAAAATACACACTATAACTCATGTCTTGTTTAACTAAGTAACTAACACTTCAAAGACGACCACAATCATACCCGGACCCGGGTAGATTCTACTCGTAATCTATCTGGGTTTGAGAATGATAGATATAAACACATCTTATCTCTATCGCTAAAAGTTAGAACTGTTTCGACTTTCGAGAGGGATCCGACGCGATTTAACTAACACTTCAAATATGTTTTTTTATAAAACAAATAAAAAGAAAAGCATTTACAAATAACAAAAAGAATCCCTAATAACCCTTTTCTTTGATTGGAAAATGTTTCTAAAAATTAAGTTGTCATCCACTACCATGGGCCCCTTATCATATAGTTGGTTGACAATGTTGAAAACTCAATTTTAGTGAGCTAGCTATCTATTAGTTGTCTTTTCAAATATCAAAACAATACTTTTAAGCATAATTAAGATCCTAAAAGGATTTAAAATTGGAAAAATGAATGTATTAAAATAAAAATTGGAAAGTTTGAGGTGTTTTTATAATGTATGTGAAGAACCATGGCACATGGTGGGGGCAATGAGAGTTTTGTTTTCATGAGCGCTTTATAAGTTGTTTATTTGAGTTGTTAGGTTGATGCTCAAATCCTTTTCAGAAATCAACAACCACCATGGAAATTCACACTTCATTCTTGTTATGATAATTGTCATTTTCTTTTATTTCTAAAATTGCCAACTCTATATTATTTTAGTTTCTTATATTATTGATAGAGTAGTCATGTAGTGAAGTTAATTATATTTTTGGGACTATATATTATATAATTGTTGTTATGCGATAGGTTGAGTATTGATTAAACTTAGTAAATGGTTTTATTTTCTCATTTTTAATGAGTAATTTTACAAAACATCAAAGACAAATATACACATTTTAACAAAATTAGTCTTAAAAAAATACAAAAATATACTTGTGTATTGTATAAAGAGTTATAACAGGAATCCGAAAAAAGAAATACTATGTTATGACACAACCAAGAAAAAATAGTTCATCAGGACAGGACATGACAGACATGACAAATAATGATCTTCGGTCAGTTAGGTTGTTTTATTTTATTTTATTTATTTTAACGACAAAATAGTATTAAAAAAGACTAGAAAAAAACTAACTAAATGAGTACAATAAGGAAATAGCAAAACAATTACAATTGCTGCAAAAAATAGGATGCCAACGATTTTCATTTTAACCAATCCATAGTTTTTACTTTTGCCCGATGTTTTACCCAAATAAAGGTAGAGGACTTGATTTCCTCAAATAACTTCCTCGCGCACCAGTTCCCCTATTGGAAAACTCTTTCATTTCTTGCATTCCATAACCACCATAATTAGTATCCGGATCACCGGATGCGACTATCATCGCCAACTTTCTCCGAGTCCAGGGGAGGAGGAAGACGTCACTTTAGAATGCATTCCAGAGACCAACGAGCATCCTGCCAGAAGGAGCTCACACCATTCATGTATGTAATCCCAAATCCGCCTTGCAAGCGGACAACACAAGAGCACATGATCCACCGACTCTATGCAAATGTAGCACCAAGAACAAAATGCGTAATCCAAAGCAACCGTTCTTTTACTCAACTCAACGTTGGTCACTATTCTTTTTAATGCAGCCCTCCATGAGAAAATAACATCTTTTCAGGCATATATGATGTCCACAAATGCACGGAGGGATAGGTTATTGTACAAATTAATTATGCAACCTTTAACAATAATTATGCAACATGTTATTCGTGATAACGCAACCTATGTTTTCATAATTACTCAAATTATGTTAAATAATTACTCAACTCATCTCATACAACAATTTACAAAAAAAAAAAAAATTATATAAAACTTATATAGCAATGTCACTTTTAGATAAAAATATGTTGATGATACACTCGAAGTTCTTAATAACTTATGATAGAGAATTACAAGAACGAATACAAAATTATGTTATAAATTTTGTCGTACGAGAAATTAACCAAAGTGTCTCTTTATATACAGGGATTGAATCATCACAACAATGTTGTTGGCACTTAACTACTTAACTCTTAATAATTACAATTGTGGTCTTGCCTGTTACATCAATTGTTTGACAATTATTCAACAGTTGATATACTAACTATCATTAGTGATCAAATTACTTTCGAAGTACAAACTTATTTATGCAGAACAAATTCACTTGTAAAGACCAAACTTACTTCCTAAGTGTAAGTTTACTTATGAGGTTCATCGTTGCTTCCAGAAACAAATTTAGTTCTGATGAGTAAGCTAATTTCAATACTTAATTTAAGTAACTTCCTATCAAATAATAAATTCCAAGCAACTTTTGATGAGTTAACGATCAACTCGATCGCCACTAGGTGTTTTGCCTCTTGGACATCACTAGGGGTTGTTGTCGCTAGAACCCAGCTACGAGGGGCTCCATCTAAGACCCCTCTAAGTTCTAGAAGTAAGGGTGGGCGGTGTGGGTCGGCAAACTCATCGACAAGTTGGAGGTTTTTTCGGCAACCATTCAGCGACCATACCCCCCCCCCCCCCCCTCTTCGGCAAAGGGACTTTCGGCAAAAACCAAACTCAAATTCGGCAAATGTTTGCCGAGTGTTGCCGAGTATATTGTGTGGATGTGTGTGGTCCCCTCTTCACAATTACCTAAATACTTTCTACAAACCCATACACTCCACAAACTATCAATTCTATAAACTTTTCTAATAATATTAAAATCACCAACATAAATAGTTATCATAACAAAATTCATTAAAGTCCCATCATTTTATATTATATTTAATTTATATTATATTTAACTCGATATTAGAATTAAAATTAATATTCAGTTCTGTTATTTTGGGTAGGAAAAATACTTGAAATGGTAATTAAAAACGTGATACAATTTCCTAAACAGTAAATCTCCATTGAGTCATGTTGAATCAAGATTTGATTCAAAGATGAAACCCACCGAGTCAACTCATATACCAAGTCAAAAATACTCTTTCTCAATCCAATTCCACTAACTTTGAACACGACTTCATATTGACTTTGATATTTCAAAACTTAATGGTCAACCTATCATAACATAAGGTTCGGGAGTGAAATTGGTTAAGGGTCATGAATAGCTCATGCTACTCTTTAAATTTATAAGTGAAATGAAAAAGAAAAAATTGGTATGCTCCTTTAAAAATCCATTAATCCATTACCTAACATAAATACCCCTTATGATAGGGCTCACATTACAAAACAATAACAAGTTTAAAAAATTTGTTTCCTGAGGTTGTCAAAAAAATCATAATTCAATTTTCGATCAAATTAATTTCTGATACGTTTTTCATTAAGCAATTTGATCAAAATATTTTTTTTTCAAGCAGACCTTGGATCAAAATAATAGCTCAACTCTAGCTAGGAGCTCTGCCCCTTGCACCCTGTCACAGGTTATCGCCCATTGGACTCCACTTTCTTAGACGTGCTGCCCCAAACCCTTTTAAAATAGGAAAATTGGATTTAAATAATCCCAACTTTTACCTATTGGCCGACAATAATCCCACATTTAAAAATCATTTCCACCAGTCCCAACTTTCATCTAATTTTTTTTTAATGGACCCGCCGTTAACTTTTTTAACACCGTTAGATGGATGCTGACGTGGCATGCTGACATGTAATATTCTTTTTTTTATTATTATTCTTTAATCCATGTCATTTCCAAATCAGATTTTTTTTTTTAGTTTCTAAATAAAATAAATAATCAAACAAATTAAGAAATCCCTAAAATCAAATCCAATACTCAAACAAATCGATAAGCCAAAAGAAATGCCTTCCAAATCAGATCCTTTCACTTGTTTAAATTAATGGAAAAACACATTCGTCATACCAATTCATCCCCCTAAATCGTCATACCAGTTCAAATTAAATGGCAATACCAGTTCAACCTAAATCGCCGTTTCTTGATTTCCCGACGAGGGAGTTGAAAAGCAACTGTAACAATGTCGTCGTGTTTCTCAACTTTCCAGGAAGGACTGTGCCATGCTACTTGACGCCGTGAAAAAACGCGAAATCGGATCCAGACAATTCAAGTTCGGGTTACTCGGATCTTTTCTCCGGCTTTTGAAGGATCGGAGCGCCCGGACAAAAAGCCGTGAGATTGAAGCGGTTGACGTAACACAAAGGAGAACCCGAAAAAAGACCGTCGGCGGTGGCGATTGGTCGGAGAAGTTGTCAGGCGGTGGAAACTTCAAGTTCAGTTTGTAAATTTGAAGAATTTGATCATTTCTCTTCAAATCTTTCTAGCTCTTTAGGGAATGGTATTTGATGGATGAACTGGTATTTAGGTATACGAATGTGTTTTGGGTATGCGATTCAGGGATTTCTTAATTGGCTTGATTATTTATTTTATTTAGAAACTAAAAAAAATCTGATTTGGAAATGACATGGATTAAAGAATAATAATAAAAAAAATTATTACATGTCAGCATGCCATGTCAGCATCCATCTAACGGTGTTAAAAAAGTTAACGGCGGGTCCATTAAAAAAAATTGGATGAAAGTTGGGACTGGTGGAAATGATTTTTAAATGTGGGATTATTGCCGGCCAATAGGTAAAAGTTGGGATTATTTAAATCCAATTTTCCTTTAAAATATTTTTGTGCTACTCCTTTAAAATATTTGTAGTGCCGCCCTTGATAAGGTTATAAATGTCTAACCGTCTAAGAAGGTCTCATTTAAAAAAAAAAACTTTTATTTGTGTTTTTTAAAACTAAAACGAATTAAAGTGTACACTTGTTTTTCATCTTGATCTGAACCCCCATAGTCGTATATTACGCATCAAAGTATATGCATAAGGGAGGGGGGAGTGGTAGAATTTTTAGGATTTTGAAGAATGGGTTGTAGCCAATAGGAGAGTGCCACGCAGGAAAGAGAAAAAGAAAGAATTTTGAAGAATTTTGAAGGATTTTGAGAGGGAGTGGTTAGGATTATGAAGAATTGTAGGTTAATATATTTTAATGTTTTGAGTTATTTTTATATTGTAATTAATTTTAAAACACTATATTTATTTTATAAAAACACTACATTTATTAAAAAAAGACATTACATTAAAATAAAAAAAGACATTACATTAATTAAAATAAAAAGACAATACAATACAATAAAAAAAAAACTACTCCTCATAAAGCCCACCATTTCGCCCTGATAAAGTTAAAGTTTACATCTTCCACACCACGTCGCCGTTTGAAGTCATCAATCACGACAGGCCAAAACTCGTTTGGCGGACGTCCACCATTCCAATTGTGTGCGACGTTAACGAAAGATTGTGCCACCGCTACGTCGTCTTCGGTCTTCCAACTACCCATATTCATTGTGAATGTTTGTGAAAGTTTATAAAATAGATGGGGTATATATAGTCGGGGCGTTAACGAAAGATTGTGCCACCGCTACGCCCCCCGGCGAATTCGACCTCCATAACGCCCCATAACGCCGGGGGGTAATGGTCGGGGCGTTATATACGGGCGTTATGGGGCGTTATCGAGGTCGAAAACGCCCCATTACGTTTAGCCTAAGTGATAATGTATGTATATATATATATATTGAAAAAAATAAAAGAAATTTTTTTTTTATTCAAAGAGCCGTTTAACGGCTAGAAAATTATGGGGAACAACAATTACCGATCGGCGACATGTAGATGGAATCTTCGATTTTTGCCGTTGCCGATCGACCGGCGACGGTGTTTGCCGCCAAGGATTTCGGCGCCGCGACGTGGACGCCGCCCACTCCGTCCTGCCTAATCATTTATTAACAAACGATAATGTTATAACCATCAAGAACAAATATAGGGTTAATTACAATATACTCGACAATTTAATCTTCTTTTACGCATTAATTTTCGAATAAAGGGAAGTACTTAAAGGTACTTGGTAGGTACAAGTTGGCAAAATTGAAGAACACCCATGTGTTATATAGAAAACAATGAGACATTATGTAGGGCAAGACAATGGTAGCCAAGTAAGACTAACCCAGTTTTTGTATGGACAATTTGTTTGGTTTGACGTTGTCAACCATCAATGTGTTTTTCTATACAAAGGTGGAAAAGATCCTATAAACACATGTGAATAGAATCACGAGGACTTGTTCGAGTGATTATTGGTTATAATAGGAGACTTGAGACTGAGATGTTACAAGTTCGAACCCTAAGTTTTCACATTTTACCATCCGGCCGCTCGTAAAAGCGGATTTGCCCTTAAATAAGCTCAACCGGTGTAAATCTCAGGGCTTCCGGGACACTCGTTGGTCATTGAAAAAATTTGTGTGAATACGTTTGGTAAAATTTTATATTTTTCAAGCCCCGATTTAGATACGAATTAGTATATAATAATAATAATTATTATTATTATTTATCAAACTATATATATTTAATAGGTTAACTCTATTGTAAGGTTAATTTCACGAACCGAATACATTATAAAATGTGGTTCGGATTCCAGATTAAGTGAGTTCCCTTGAAATCCACGATGCAAACGGAACATAAGGGTGGGGGTATGCCTTCGGGTTCTCTTCATCGGCTTCTTCTGCTTCCCTCGGTTTCTCTGGCATGTACACCACCCAATTCGGCTTCAAGGTTTCAGTTTACATTTTGAAGCCTAGCGGCTTCTCGAAGCCACAAGTACCTGAGAGTTGTGTAAAATATTTTCCTTTTTTTAAACCTTAAGTCTAAGGCTTCAAAAAACCCACCATACGACCATTTTTGGCTTCAAAATCTCTTTTGACATTCTATCTGTTTTGTAGGATCCTATTGGATGTCCATTTCTAAAGCCTTAGGTTATCCGTAGTGGGCATTTTGCACCCTTGATAGCTCCTCATAGGCCTCGCGCACTGCCCCCCAGGACGCTATGGGCTAAAATTTTTGGATGGACGTTTCAAGCATAGCGCCATGAGAGGGGGAGAAATCAAGAAATAATGTTGTTGAACTGCTATGTAACAGTAAAAAAAATCACTTTTTTCCACAATTACTTACCTATAAGTATAACCCATTTCATACCATTTTAACCAAACCATTCTACTTTTCTTTCATCTTATTTATAGTATCAACTCCAAATTTATATTCAAAATGTTTCCCTACTTTCAACTTAATCACCGTTTCCAAGCACCTCAAGGATCGGGTGACAACAAACAACCACCACAAACACCAAACAAGGATGGTTTGTTCGTATATATGGCCAATTTGGGGCCGTCACAAAACCTGCAATAACAACCATATGTGTTTGCTCAAGAATTCGGTTTCAACGCTTATTCTCAACAACAATTGCAACATTTCCAAAAAGCTCAACACGCTCCACCGTTTCCACAATTCCAAGAATCACAACAATCTTAACTGGTGGATCCGGAAGTGGTACCGGAGACACAAGAAACAGGGGGGGGGGGGATATAAAAAAGATCTCACAAGAAGAATCAAACCGAGAAGAGAGAGAAGAAGAATGTCTAGCTATGGATCGAAGAGGAGGAGTATGCCCTATGTCGAGCTTGGCTTGAAGCGTCGGTGGTCCCCGTTAAGGGTAAGCTTTACTTTATTTTTTTTAACTTTTACATTTTAGTAATTTAGCAATTTTTTAATAAGCTTAACTTTTTTTTAGCCAACAATCAAGACAAGACGACATTCTAGACCTCTGCTCGTAAAACATTCTACGAAATTATCAATAGGGATCCATACTGACCGAACGACTCCATTTCGGAAAATGGATTGACATCAACAAAAAGTGTCAGTTCTTCTCCAACATTTACATCGGATCCGAGGTGGTTGGGCTAGCGGTCAAAGCGACGTGAAAATTCAAAACAACGCTTTGGATGAGTATCAAAGTGAGAGAGCCCCATTTTTGTACATGAGGTGTTGGAGCCTACTTCACGGTAGTGAGAAGTGGAGAAACCAACTGGATCTGACAAAGAGAACAAGACGACCTGCAAAAAAATCTAGAATGTCGTCTTCTACATGTGGCGAATTTCAAGTCTCGGACGTTCAACATCGACCTAAATGACAAAGAGGACAAGGACCAGTCGGTTATGCAGGTTGTTCTGGGAGACCAACTGGTCAGGACCGCTCGAAGGGGAAGCGAGCAGTGGCCTCGTGATCTGGCCGATAAACCTCTAATGCCAACGCCAGTGGTCAAGAATTAAACGAGAAACTAGAGCGTCTGTTGTCTTTGAGGGAAAACAAATCGATTTTCTGGAAACTCGTCAAATGCAGAAAGATCTGGATGTACTTCTTCAACTGCTCCCAACCGATGATGTTTCACGACCACTAGCAATTAAAATTAGGAATCGAATCAAGCAGCAATATAGTCTCTAGTTTTTTTAATTTATAATTATTTAATTTTTATTTTTATTTAAATAAAAGTAGTTTTTATTTAACTTTCTTTATGTGTAATATTTATTTTTATTAATCAAAATAGTTTTATTTAATTATTTTATTTAAATTACAAAAAAAATAATAATTGAATAATGACTGCAATGGGGTTACGAGACTTTATGACTACATCGTATTTTGTCATAATCTCCTTGATAACTCATCCGTCACATGTCATAAAATGCTCAAAGAAAAGAGGTTATGACTACACATAGCCTTAGACTTCATTTTGGACTTTACCCACATCCTAAGACTATCCGTAGTGGCCGTTTTATCATACCATAACCCCCCCCCCCCCCCCGCACACCGCCCAGGTGGCGCTATGGGTTTAAAATCGGTCAAGGGCGTTGCCAGCGTTGCATTATGTCGCGTCACGCCTACCCCTCATTCTTTATTGGTTATTTTTTTCTCTATTTCTAATTAGATAAAAAAAATTTGAATGGGTTACAAAGGAATTTTGCCATCACCGGTACATCTTGTATGTATTAGTGCAAGCAATTCACGAAAATGAGTTAATCTTTTGAACGTATAAATTAGTCCCTAATTAAGTAATTAGTCATTCGTAAAGAAAAAAATTAAGATTTTGACCGGGACGTCAAAATCTCCCACCGTTCTCACCTCACTCCTTTATATAAACCCTCTCCAATAACCACCCTTGATTTCAATTTTCAATCACCAAAATCACACACCACCATGTCATCATCCGACCGTCCGATCCCCCATCGACGCTCCACCACCACCCCCACCACCCCCCGCGCCGCCTCCCCGCCACCGCCCCCTCCCCCTCCCCCCTCCCCCAAACCCACCGTCTCCACCACCCTCTACCACACCCCCATCGGCACCTTCGCCCTCACCTGGTCCCGCACCCTCTTCGCCCGCTCCCTCCACCTCCACCTCCTCCCCTCCTCCTCCTCCTCCTCCTCCGCCGCCGCCACCGACGACGACGACGACTCCCTCTCCACCACCTCCTCCTCCCCCACCACCCCCGCCACCCCCTCCTTCCACCTCCAAATCAAACCCTTCATCTTCTGGAACCGCCACGGCTCCAAGAAACTCCCCATCTCCCCCACCGACTTCATCCAAATCTTCTACGACCTCTCCCGCGCCAAATTCGGATCCGGACCCGAACCCGTCTCGGGTTTCTACATCGCCGCCACCCTCTCCGGCCACATCACCCTCCTCGTCGGCGACTCCCCCAAACAAGCCTACTCTAAAACCAAATCCTCCACCCTCTCCACCAAAACCCAGATCACCGTCCTCCGCCGCGAACACGTCTACGGCATCTCCGGCAAGAAATACACCACCAGAGCCACCTTTCGCGGCAAAACCAGAGAGATCACCATCGACTGCACCCGCGCCGGCGCCGGAACCGGAGCCGCCGGACTCGCCGGACTCGCCGGAGTCGCCGGAGACGACTCCAGGCTGTATTTTTCAGTGGATAACAAACGGGTTTTGGTGGTGAAGCATTTGCAATGGAAGTTTCGCGGGAACGAGCGGGTGGAAATCGATGGGGTTCAGATTCAAATCTCGTGGGATGTCCATAACTGGCTTTCGGAGGAAGAAATCGACGAGGGGTACGCTTTGTTTATGTTCAGATTTGAGAAATCCGGGTTTGATTACCATGAGGACGATAAGCTTCTGGCCCGGTTGAACGCGTCCGGGTCGGGTGTGTCCGGGTCCGGGTCGGGTTTCGGGTTCGGGTTTGAGATGAGGAAGATGAAGAAGGGGATGTTGAAACGGGTGAAAAGCTCGTCGTCTTCGTCTTTGTCGTCGGCTTCGTCCGGGTGCGGGTCGGTGATGGAGTGGGAGAGTGTGGAGGAGAATGAGTTGAAAGGGCCGTCGGGTTTTTCGTTGCTGGTTTATGCCTGGAAGAGTTGACCCGACCCGGAATCGGATTGGATTGGTTTTGTTTACGGTATATTTTTTTCTTGATGGTGGTGTACACTGTACAGTGAGAGATGATTTTTTATTGGATCATTGATTTTTTTAGCGAGAATTGTTTTTGTTTTTTGAGAAGATTAATTCTTTGGTTGGTGAAATTACAAAGAAAATAGAGAGATTCATTGGTTAATGTAATATAAAGCAGTTCATGTTGCATTTCTTTTGTGATTGAAAGATTTTACTTTTTCTTATTTCCTCATGAAATGTTATGTAATATAAGGTTTTTATTTATTTACTAAGTTATAACCCATGTATACCCATGTATTATATGTGTTAATTAAATATAATTTATTATAAGTTATAACTTTTATTAAAAATTGTCTATAGATGTAATGAATCATTTGTGCAAATTTTAAATGTTATAAAATAATAAGATTTAAGTAATATAGAATTATATTTTATATTAAAAATATAATTAAATCTTACTAAAATTTATTATCGTTAAATAAATTATTATAATAAGAATATTTATATTTAATTATATAATATAATTGTTTAATATTATTATAATTAATAGATAATAAAGTTGATATTCAATAGGATAGTACGCGAGAAAAATAGGATGAAAATTAATGTGAGTGATATGCGACAACAATTGTAATCATTTATTAGAGTATGTAGATTTATTTTTTTTATTTTTGTTATATAAAATCTTGTTAAATTTATACAATTTCCCTCTATTTAATATTTAAAATCAATATAATAAGTAAATACAAAAAGACAAGCGTGTATGTAACGGTGCGTGAGTGTGAGTTTGAGCCTCATCACCCTACTATTCTGGAAACATCGTTTTGACCTGGCATGAGAAGTGACCATGAGCTAGCGTCATATATGGGTGGACTCAAAGAATAGTGTCGTTTGATCTTTTAATTAATATTTTTATATTATTAATGTATTTTTTAACTAATCAACTTACACTCCTCATGTGAGGGTTGTGAGTGAGTGACTATACTCATATGTCATGTGCGACAAAACGTACATCTTGGATTTGTATAACATTCACTCTAAATATGAACGTGTAAAGAACTTCTAACAGATATTTTTAACAATGTTAATATACCGTGATGTTGAATATTTGAGTGGCCTGCGATGTGAACTAGAAAGACTATTAGGAGTTTAGTGTTTTGAATAATTGAGAGTATTAGTTGAACTCTTAGAAATTATGGGATACAATTTACTAAAATTATTATTGGAGTAAATTACGGATTTCGTCCCTGAGGTTTGTACAAATTTCGGATTTCATCCCTAAGTTTCATTTATTACGGATTTCGTCCTCAAGTTTTACAAAAACGTATCGGATTTCGTCCTTTTGACTAACTTCTGTTAAAATTTTCTGTTAAACGAATGTAAAAAGACCTTAATACCCTTTTGTGTAAAAATAAATAAAAAATTAAAAGAAAAAACAAACTTAATTAAAAAAAAAAGAAAAAAAAAACCTAAACTAAAAATAAAATTATAATACTTAAATTAACCCCCCCCCCCCCCCCTTCTTCCCCAACGCACAACCACCGACACCGGCAGCGACCACCGACCGACAATTAAACTCCGGCGACCCTCTCCCCTGCACATCGCTTCACCGGCGAACCACCCGCCGTCACCACCGTCGCTGAAAACCCTACCTCCGACCACTCACAACTCGTAAAACACACATCATCAAACCGGCTCGATTGAGCTTAACGCTTCTGATTCGACTTTATAATTACAGTGACGGTGGTCAGAATATGGTGATCGGTTGTTAGCTCGAGCATCGTAAAAATTGATTACGGACTGTTTGTGAACAATTTTGCACAATTGATTTGTGAATCATGAAAGTCAATTGATTTCATATTGCTCAATCTATCAAACAAAATTGATTACGGCGTTGGCCTTCGGTGAAGATCTGGCCGTGTTTAGACACGGCCCAGTGCAGATCCGGCCGTTCCGGCGAGATTTTGGAGCTCAATCGCGAGTCAACAGCGATGACATCGGTTTTCAAATCAGATCTGTCAGGTGACGATGATATATGGTCGGCGGAGGCGGAGATTTTAGAGCCATGGCGGAAAACAAGCAAACAACCCGGCGGAAGGGTCGCCGGCAGTAGGTCGCCTGAAGGGTCGCCGGAAGCTGCGTCTATTATTTCTCTCTTTCTTCTTTTCTCCCTTCTTCCTTCTTTTAAGCTATTTTTTTTTTTATTATTTATAAATGACAGGGGCATAATAGGAATTCTAAAAAAACTAACAGGAAAAATTAACAGGAATTTGACAGAAGGACGAAATCCGAAACGATTTGTCAAAAGGTAGGGACTAAATCCGTAATAAATGAAACTTAGGGACGGAATCCGAAATTTGTACAAACCTCAAGGACTAAATCCGTAATTTACTCTTATTATTGCCTTTTCTTTTCGGGGGTGTTTTCACACAATTCGTGAAGGTGGCAAGGGGCATGAAAGGTTGAGGGAAAAAGCTAAAAAAAATTAACAAAAGTTTGATGCGAAGGAGTGTTGAGGGGTGTGAAAAATCGTTTTCTTCTTCAACTATAGATGGTCCCCATAACATAAGAAAAATAGTTGCTTTATCTTTCACTCTTTAGATTAGAGTTTTTAGATTTTAGCTTAATTCCAAACATAATACATACATACAAATATACATATATTTTAATATTTAGAATAAAGAAAGAGGAAAATAGTTATAATTTATAAAACATATCAACAAGTAAAATTATGATACAAAACATATCGTCAAGTAAAATTATGATGGAATAGTTTAAAATAACGTAGATTTCCTGTTACAAAACGGAATAGGAAAGAAAATAGTTCTGTTAGACCATTTGAGTTTTAGCTTAATGCTAAGATAAACCTATAATGCCGCTTTAGAGTGGTTTCAGAATACGTGGTCAAAGAGTAAAATTATTGATTTCTAGTTTTTTTAAACAACCAAATACACTACTTTTGCACCACGTAAAATATTAGAAATAAACTCCCCGAATCAATGAGCTCATCTTAGATTTTTTTTTTGAACGTCATGTTTAGGCTCAGCAACATTGTCTTTTTATAATCCATCTCCAGTTTTATAGGAAACCCGGTGTTTTTCAAGAAAACCGTTGTTCTATCCCGAGAAATATTTTTGCTTACATACTCGGTTTTGAACTAAAGATCTTATGGTCTCAAGTCCCCTCAAATACCATTTAGCTATGAGCTGGATAACGAAAAAACAAAAGATAATTGAAAATAGTTGATGCTGAAAACTGGCATTGTTTAATGATTGGGAACATTGTATTCTTTTTCTTGGGATTCCATTTTCTCACCAAACCATCTCTTCCTCACAATTCTCTATGGATTCCAGTACCACACCATGTGAGCCCCTTGTTTTTATATAGGGCCCTCAAAATTCTTTATTTATTTTTATTTTTGTTGTTATTATTCAAAACGGTTGGAAAATGCTAATTATTGAATTATTATTTTATTTTTTGGGTTGATTACAAAAAGAATTTCATAGAAGAACTCATAATAATTTTCTTTTAAGTTATTAAAGAATAAATGTCCCAAAGAAGAAAGTGGTAAATAATATGTCTCTCACCAAATTAAAAGGTTATAGAAACAAAACCTATATTAAATTGTAGATGATGAATTTATCCTATTAGGTTTTAAATAAATGAGTTGTTAATAGGTCGACATGTGATAAGCTTTTTTTCATCGTTTTCGGCTATATATATTAGCCCCAACTTCATTTGTAATTGATTATATCTTAATCTAGACATTCAAATGCTACCAAAGTGTTTGAACCCACTTTCAAAATTATTTTTCATAAACTGGTGGTATAATGATACTCTTGAGTGCTACGCATGCTGCTTTTATCCCGGATGCCTTACGTAAAATGAATTCAAAATTCAAACTTATCATCAAATAGAACAAGCAATATACTCATTTATTACAACAACTATCATAGGGCATTTATCTCAATTGCATGAGGTGATGACCGATAATGGGAAGACTTATTTACAAAGATGTTAAAAGTTCGATTTCTAGAACACTAGGTTTTATCACAGTGGGTTTTTCTTTGGATGGCTAAGTTGATGTGCTTGACTATTCAACATACGAGAGAGTATGGTTATGCCCTCTGCTCTCCCTGCTCGTGTGCAGGGGCGGACCTACTTGGGTCCCAGGGGTAGCGCCCGCTACCCCTGAACTTTTACCCCGACGTGCAATTTTTTTTTTTAATAGGTTTTCGGTTTTTCGCGACCCCTGAAACAAATTTTTCGCGACCCCTGGAAGAAATTTTATGGCTTTTACTTAATAATATGATCAAAAGCCCCTTAAAAATATGATTAAAAGCCCGTTAACTACCTAAAAAAAAATTTCGGGGGCGCTGCCCCCGAACCCCCGTTAGTCCCCGCTACCCCTGATATTCTTTCCTGGATCCGCCACTGCTCGTGTCACGCCTTTTCGCCAGCATGGTTGGCTTGAGTAGCCGGACGTTAATGGTTTGTCGTACCAAAAAATTATTATAACACTTTTAAGCCATATAATTGATTAAGGGGCATTTACATATTTCTCTTTACTAAGATGATTAATTACATGTTTTCCCAAGTCAAAAAATCAATTACATATTTCCTTTCCTAAAACATATATATTACATAGTTATCAATTTCATGAAAACTAACTTATTGAATAACTATTTTACCCTTATTTGTACTAAGATCTTTTTTTTTTTTTACATATTTACTCTTTGTAAGACCTAGGTGTGTATACAAGAATCGAAAATTGAATAAGTAAAAAAGCTTAAACAAGCCGATCCTAAATGGGCTCGAGCCAAACTCGAGCTCTGAAATATGACTTGTTTTGTTTAATAAACAAGCTCGAGCTATATTTCATTGCTCGAACTCGAGTTCATTTAGGTTTGGCTCGTTCGAGTTCTCTACATATCCGATCCCGAGTAGCTTACAAGTAGGCTTGACTCGTTTACACAAGGTTTTAGAAAACGAAAATATGTAAAAAAATCCTTGGTAAAAATAAATATAAAATAGTCATTCAATAAGTTAGTTTTAATGAAATTGATAAATACGTAATATATATGACTTAGGAAGAAGAATATGTAATTGATTTTTGGGATCGAGAAAATATATATATTTAATCATTTTATAAAAAGAAAATATGTAATTGATTTTTTAATTTGAAAAATTCTATAATTATGCATCTTAGAAAGAAGGAAATATGTAAATTTTCCATTAATAAAAACATAGAATCGCCGATGAATCAATGAATTGAAGAGGGGCGGTTATTGAATACCATTTTGTTTCGCTCAATCCATATGCACCAACATATTGATAGGAAAATCGTATGAATCACGGCTGCTTTCCAAGGAATATCAGAGAACCCTAATTAGCCTCTTGTATTGGTACGGTCTTAATCATATATGATAATTAGCATTTAGTGTAGCAAGGCAAGTTGTGGGACTCAAGATCATGTGATTAAGAATTAGGTTGACCAAGTCTTGGATCCATCACCTTGGTTTCTTGCTTCATAGATTTGCTCAATTAACTTTTATTTTAATATTTCTCTAAAACAGTTTTTGTAAGAGTAATTTTTATTCTCATTTCTCAAACACCACCTCAACTTTCATTTATAAAAATAGAGTAAATTATACTAATTGTATATATGTGGTTTGCTCAAAATTTCATCTTTTATTTCTAGGTTTTAAAAATTACGGTGTTTTTTCGAAGGTTTGTGTTTTTGTAATAACTTTAGTCTTTGACGCTAACTGTTGTTATATATTTTTGTTAAATCAGTATAAAGTGATCATTATACCCCTACCCTTATCTATAGGGTCCGGTTATATTGAAAACCTTCATGAGTTTAAAAAACACTGTAAATAAATTATATATGAGTTTTCCCATGAAAAGGATTTTTATTTTTTACTCTTTCTCTTTCTGTATATAAATTATATATAAAAAAAAGGCCATTAGTAGTCATGAATATTTTGGGATTCGTTTTCTGTACTGTGTAAGAGGGTTTAGAGATTTTGACCATGGCCTTGTTTGACCATTCAAGATTCCAATAGAGTTTGCATTTGCCAATTGCCACATCTGGTTTTGAACATGATTATATTAGGAAATTTTACCATCACTTTAAACTAAAGTATTGTTTTTTTTCATTTCTTGTAAAAGAAACTTTATATTAAAAGAAATACCATTGGAGTTCGGTCTAATTGGTCACGCCATTGAGGTTAAGGTGTTATTTTCTTTTAAGATAAGAGTTCGATCCTTGATGTAAACCGGTTTCAGTTACATTTTATATGCTTTTTGCATTATACTAGACTCATTCTTTGACACCCTACGAGATTTTATTAATAAAACTCCCTCTTCACCATTAATCTCGTTTATAACCTTTAGCTAAACAAGATTCATAGACAAGGATGGACTCTGTTAGAAACTTACTAAATAGAGCAAATAAATTTTCCAAAAAATACATCTATACTAAAATATCATCTTTTAAGGGCTTGTTTGATCTTAACACTACGTCAAAATGAGACTTTAGCCGTTGTTTTTACCAAAACCGTAATTATTATTATTATTATTATTATTATTATTATTATTATTATTATTATTATTATTATTATATTTTTTTTTAATTAAAAAGTGTAACTAGCATTAGTGACTTGTACTTGATATTAGAAAGTTATACCTTAGGTAAAAGGACAAAAATACTCTTGGACTTAAGAGAGATTATCTAACGGTATTAGTGTTTTAAATAAACCCATACCATAATGCATCATATGCAAAAAAGTTTCGTTTTAAAAGATTAATTTAATTTACCCCAAACCACAAGAATGAAATTTACAATTTACTCTAAAACTTATGTTTGGCATATCTTCTTGGATCAAAGAAATAGCAATTAATACCTCATCACATGGAGAGGCCTCTAACCACGTAAATCCCAATGGCAAACAATGTGTTAGAAAGCAACCTAATTTTTTATTTATATTTTGACTAGATTCACATTCATAGATTCATTACTTGTAGGCTGCATACAAATCACACTAACTTCAAAACCAAAACAAGCCTTTTCCTTCTGTAAATTAACAACTTGCACACCAATCTTTACAACAAACCCTTCAAACTTCAACAAATTTGTGACTAAATGATGCACTATTGTTCATCCAAACAATAACAGTGAATTTAAACACCTTAAAACAACAGTCAATGCTGATACAAATCCACTACTTTTTGTTACAATTATCGACTGCTATTGGTTTTAAATCTGTTCTCAAAGACGGGTTTTTTCTTGTTGATGAAGTTGAAGAACGAGAAGATAAATGTGATTTAGATGTTGATGAAAACAGGCTTGAACGGCTGCTAAGCTTCTTTTCAGTGTTGGAATCGTCTTCTGCTCTAACTTGTCGTATTTGTGTGTCGTTTAAACTAGCAGGAAGGACACAATTGCAAAGAAAACCTTCAAAAGTAACAACAATTAAACAAATCATTAGTTGTAATTTATTGTTTTGGATCTTTTCATATGTGACTTACAAAACAAGATCCATGATTCCATATTTGTGTTTGTATCTTAATGTAATGTAGATGTTTATGCAGCATAAAAAACTAATCTTGATTCATGGGTTCTAACTGACATAAACATGGGATCATGTGAGAATTCTCCTCGATCGACTAAATTGTATCTAAACTTGTTTGTTACTCAAGAACATGAACTTGTATCAAGAAATTAATTAATGATATTAACTCCAGATAAAATAATATATAATCGTATACACGTAGCACTCTTTAGAAACACTCAAATTACCAGGGTTTTTTTTTCTTTTTTCCAAAAGGGTGTAGATAGAAAACTTCATCAAATAGATGTAGTTGAAACGATATTTACTAAAATGGGTGTTTTTCTTTATAGGAAAAGAAATGATAGATTAGTTAAAAATAAAGAAAAAAGAAAAACTCCTATTTTGGTAATTGGATTTAAATAATCCTAACTATTGACTATTGGCCGATAATAATCCATAATTCAACTTTTCCCTACAATGAACCATTTTTAATCATGTTGGAAATAAACAGACCGCCGTTAAAATGACAATAACTCCGTTAAGAAAATTTCACTTTTTGATGACTAGGCATCACATTGGCCATTGGCGTCTTATGTTTGCATGTTTTTGATGATTGGGCTCAAACACAATGGTTTTGTTTGAATTTTTTAATGTTTTAATGCTATAAATAAATGTTTTTTATCCGGGTGTAGAAATTTTTTGTGTTTGTATGGTTTTTTTTTTAAACAGACATAAAAAACATACCACATAAGACGCCAATGTGATGCCTAATCATAAAAAAATGAGAGTTTCTTAACAGAGTTAGTGCATAATAACGACAGTCCGTTTATTTCCAACATGATTAAAAGGGGTTCATTGTACGGAAAAAACGAAGTATGGATTATTATCGGCCAACATGCAATAATTGAGATTATTAAAATCCAATTTTCCAATATTTTTTCAACTACACCTATTTGGTAAATAAGTTTGTAGATTGTCAAAGATTACCCTTGAGGTCAAAGTTAACATGAAGTAAGAAGGAAGCTTATTTCAGTTTCAACATTGATAGTGATATTCTGAAATTTAGGGGCAAACTGCTGACTACAATAATCTACCTATTTTGTTCATTTTATGGTAATCAGACTTGACCTCAAAAGTCAAAGTCTTCTCTTGTCCTGTAGACCATTAATTAAGAGCATATGCTAGGAAGCCAACAAAATCACTCCATCCCAGCATACTCTCTAAGTCTTAACTGTCAATTAAACTATTAAAGTTCTAACATATTTCCGTCTAAAGAAAAATTATCCGTTTCAAACATTTTTCAAATAGTCAAACACCTTCAGAATCTGCTAGATATAATCTAGTCTATTGTTACACCTTAAAATCGAAGACTTGAAGTTTTCCTCTAAACTTCTAAGAAGGGGCAAATGAGATTCAAGGCAAGTTTAACCATAAGTTGAGCAATTCTGTAATTCTTGAAATGTAGTATATCTAATAATATACCCTAAAATGAAAAATAATCCAGTTTTCTTATAAAAAATAGACAAACTGGTATAACTGAAATCAAAACTGAGTCTAAATAATGAAAATGATCAGAAGTTAGGGAACATACCAAGTCGAGCTAGTCTGTTGACCCAACTAGGAATCGGCCTTTTGGTCAGCCTTATACACATATCATTGCAGAAGTGATTACAGTTTCTTGTGATGAGATTATAACTGTTTCCGGTGAACTCTGTTGCTAATTTTTCAATGAACGACCCAACGTCTCGTTGGCCATAATCTGTTCGTCCTATCAATATTGATTTCCTGAATGTGAATCCCGGGCATTTCCTAGGTTCCACTTCGAATATCCCAGTCGTCGAATGCTCATGTGCACCAAATGCATATTCAACACCATGAACTGCCAAATATTAAGAATCACACTCTATTACAATCTTGAATCTTGATAATAACAATGTTCTTTGGTAAAATTTATGATTATGAAATCTCATTTGCCATTTTTTAGATAAGTCATTCTTGCAGAACTAAAAACATTTTAAACAGTTAATCAAGAAACAAGATTGACACCAGGGGTGGTGGAACAGGGAGAGTCAAGAGGTCCATTGACTCCAAAGTCTTAAAAAATGTCAATTTTTAATATATAACTTTTCTAAAGAAAATCATAAGTTAGGACCCATTAGTTGTATCTAGAAAAGAATTATGATGACTCTCCGACTAAAAAGTTCTCGTTTTGCCACTAATTGACACCTCTTATCATCTTATGTTTCCTCACCAACAAACCGGTAGGGTAAGATTCTACAATTCATTTAGATCTGCCAGAGGGATAATAATAATAATAATAATACTATCATAAAGGGATACCCTCAGCCCTGCAATTGCACCATGGCTCATGGTCTAAACCGTATTCGCTAAGTGACTCGAACCCATTGTCCTCCAGTCCCTAACTATTAACTAACTAAAGTTCTTACAAGATCATAGCATAGTAGACATCAAATTTGAGACCTCAAATTGTTGCAGTTATTAGAAAGAAACCATAAACTTTTAACTTTGCAACCATTATTTCACACTTTAAATCAATAAAACAGAAAGCATAAAATCAGTAAGACAGTAAGAATTTGAAGAGCACAACCTTGCACACCAGAGTGATAAACACCAAGACCAACCCAATAAGCATAGCCATTAATGGGAGTGAGATCATACACATTCAAATACACAGGAACACTCCCTGTCTTCTTTTTTCTATGAATCATCCGGCACAACATCTTCTTGCTTCCACCCACAACAATTCAAGAACTTTCTATCTGAAAATCTGAAATGATCGATCTTTAACTTGATTTGCAAAGCATTTTTAAAATCCGAACAAACCCTTGATACCATACATCCACCGCACAAAACCCACAAAAATTTCAACAAAAAGATCGGCAATTTTTGTTGGGTTTGGGTAAAGTTTCAAACTTTTTCGACTTCCGAAACATACCCTCTACGGTACGCCTCCATTCCCACAAATCCCACAAAAATTTCAAGAAATGGGAAGGTTTTGAGGGAATAGGAGGAATTTGAGGAGGGCGGATTGGGATTCGAATTGTGGATTGCTTTTTGTAATAAAATAGGAATTTTCATACTTTAATCTAATCTGAAAACAGTAGTCGATGTTGAGAAGAAATTGGTGGAATTTAATTTGACTGCTTAGGTTACACCGGCGGCTATTAAAAAACTATAAAAGGAAGTTAATAGTTTATTATGGAACAACTTTTATTTGAAGAAACTATGCTTTTGCTTTGCTTTTTAGTTGCTTAATTTGGTGATAATAGAATCTAAATCATATTTTATACAAATAGTGCTCGAGTTACGTGTACTAAATTGTTTGCCATACCTTTTAGGCTGTCGTTTGTATCTTTTGATAGCTTTACCTATATATGAATAACATACCGGATCAATGTTGGTTAAGACTTAAAGACAAAATTAGTTTGTCGTTCTAATCATAATAGTTTGGTAGATTCAAACGTTTGATATACACTATATATAATTTCATTCTAAACTTTTAAAATTGTATATTTTCTTGAATCATGCTTAAAACTAAAGATCAATATACATTGAAACTTACGGTTTAGAATTATATATAATTTATAAGTTTAGAATGAGATATATGTAAATTTCTAATAATTATAAGCGTCCAAATTCATATTGACACCAATACTTGTTATATGAAGCTTGAATGTCATGTAGTCTCATTTAAATCGTTATTCACACCTTATTTACATCTGAACTTTTCTCTGTCTTCATCTTTAAAAAACCACTATTCTTTAAAAGGGTTTGCTATTTAAAAAGAGTTGGGGCACAACTTGGTTCCTATTTATCCGCCACCTCATTATAATATCTATTTTCAGGTAACGAGTTGTTATTGGTTCAAAAAAATTAATAATATTTTATTCAAAGTTCCACAATTCATTCTCCATTTCTACCTATATATTATCTTTTGTAGTTTTTCTTTTTCTTAATTTTTAATATACAAACCAAAACAAATCATTAAAGCTATATATTTTGGAGATGGAGATGTAAATATGTTTTCCATATATCGACTTTTATTAAAGTAAATTCTTTATATATTGATGATAGAGATGGAGATAGATATGGAGATTGGGATGAAAATGAAATATAAAAAAAATCTCTAAAATTTAAAGATAAAGATGTAAATGGAGATTGGGTTGTGAATACTCTTAGAACATTCACATCTCATTCCCTATTCTACAATCTACACACCATCTCAAATGTTGAGGAAAAACACTCAAAAAGCCATTCCATCTCATTTTATATCCCCATATATTTCATAGAAACCAAACTCACGCCCAAATTTGGTGTGCATAATCCCCCCTCCACCCCACCCCATATCTTTTATTTATAAGTGGATGTGAGTGGTGGAGAGATAAAGCACAATAGAAAGTGGAACAAAGAATTATTATTTAATTAAATAGGGTAGATATGGGGAATTAGAGTGAAGAATTTTTAGAAAATGATACATTTTTGGAACGGCCATTCAATTATATACGAAAATTAGCAAGATGCTAGAAAATGATATATAAATTTAGAGACTTGAGTTTTGTCACGCCCCGCCGTTACGGTTACCGTAGACATGCGACGTCATTGATCACAGTCAATGTTACATAAAACGACCATTCAAATGATTTAATAAATCAATGTCATTGATAAAAACATGAGTTTTCAATGGCAGCGGAATGTTACACGATAGGATATTGTTTAAAAGGTTTCACATACAAAAACATGAGATTTAAAAACATGACATCGATTATAAAGTCATACAACGAGTAATTACCATACTACTAGGCTACAAGGCCATATATACCTCCTCATGTGTTCTCTTTTATGTGGCTATTAATTCTTGGCCAACTCATTAATTCTATGTGGCTAATTTTGTGATCAGGCAAAGAATCATCTGATCCGATGGGTAATGGCCCATTTACTAATAGTGAATTAGACTCAATGGACTGATGTTCTCAACATAGTCATGGCCCAAATCATGAGCCTGGCCCACATTTATCTTTCAAGTTATTTTGAGAGGTCTGGCCCATCATTTCCAATAAGTCATTACCATTCTTTCCATCTGCGTATTTTATTTCAATATCATCCCGAAGACCCGATCCATCTTCCTTAGTATGGGCCCCATGAAACTTTGTTACGGACCTCGACTCTTAAAAATTGATTTAAATTATACAAATATAAACCTATTATAAGCTTATTTCCATAAACAAACTATTCTAAAACCAAACTAATTAAACTAATACCGAAATAACCAATACATATTACAAATAATGAAGTACAATAACAGTTAAACATTTAACCAATGCCAATTACCCATAGCACATTTTAGAAAACTGTACCTAATTCTCCCCACAAAAGTCGATCCGATTTTCTGTTAATTTGTTCTGGTCGCCTTAACAGAATTGTGCGCCAACGATGCCCGCCATAACTGTTCACTCTAGGAATGAGATCAGCAATTAACCGTACCATATCGAATCATATCAGAACCTAAAATAAGTGAAAATATAAACCGAATACCACACTAATATTGTCGATTCAGTACACACTCGTACATATATCATTGAAAATACCAAAAATGCCTAAACAAAAAACATACAAAAATGTATACCAATACTGATGGTGTTTGATCACTATCGATACGAGTATGGTAAGTGTACTTGGGACCAAAATGCTTATCTTTTCATTATGTGACCCAACCCAATTCAACCTAAACAGCTTGAACCGGTTCGAAAAATTTAGTATAGAGCAATAGATACAACCCCAAAATTTTCCGATCTTCTAAATTTTTTGGATTCGAAAATGTTCCTTAGTGTAGTTTTCATATCCATGTGGGTGTTCATGAAACTTAAGACCTAAGTTATGGAGCCTGATAACAAGGGGGTGTGTGACATCTCATTCAGGCATCACAGTGCACACTGCACCGCATGATGTGTGACTCTAGTAATGTTTATATTCAAAATAGCTTGACGTGGAGCGTCTAGAATTAAGACAGTTGACCCCGGTCCCATCGAAATAAGCATTCAACGTGTGATCATGAGAGAGGAAAATATGGAGACCAGAGTCTAATGTACCATGAAAATATCAAAGAATATGTTTTAAGAATGCCACATGTAGTTCTCTAGAGGCATGAATGCATGAAAAGGCACACCTATTTGACTAGAGATATATCTAGTCTAGTAGATGTAAGGTACTATAGAGCAAGGCCAAATTTTGATATAAGGTTTTGCCTAAAAGAATGAAACCAAAAATAGCACTGAGTTTGGACGAATGATCCACTAGCATAGTCCACGACTTGCACAGGCATGGCGGCTCCATGTATAATATCACAAGCAAATTATTGTGAGAGCATGGAGATATTGGAGATAACCATCATCAAAATGTGTAAACATGATGTTGTCCATGTAAAGAAGCAGGTATGTAGTTTTATGCCCTCTTGCGACAGACAAAAAGAGATGTATCACAAACACTGCTATGAAAAACGTAATAGGTAATGTAATATACAAATTAATTGTACCACGCCTAGGGGGTTTGTTTAAGCACGTATAAAGATTTCTTTAATCTATAAGCATGGTTAAGATAAGTGTGACCAACAAACCCGAAAATTTGATTGTCACAGCATGTAACCAATTAGCTAGGAGCCGTTATGGCTTTCTCGCAAGAATAAAACCGAAATATGTTAGTGATAGAGAGTACAATGATAATAAATATAATGATAGTAAATAAAAAATATATATAATAAATATAGTGGCAGTAAACGATAAAAAAACAAAGATAAGATTAAAACCGAAATTTTCGTCAACACGTATATATTAACCTAAATCATAATTAACTTTTTTTTTTTAATCTTTTAAGAAAGTTTCTGTGTACCAGTTCTAGTGACTACAAAAGATTAGGTAAAATAATATAGAAGTATAGCACCATTATGGCAATATATCTGGATCTTGACAAATACAATAGAATCTTATTCAGATTTTGATTCATATTATTATAAGGTAATCCGTACAATCTTATGGAAGAAGACAAACCCTACCTCGATTATTCGTTACTTAAATATGTTAGACTTAACTAGAAAGCATTATTAATACCCTTATTACTCATATCCTTTACATTATTAGGGCTTTCGAATCATCAATTTTTCCCCACTCTTAAAAGAAGAAATTAGACGATTATTATACGGACATTCTATACACACCACACCAAATTCTATCTACACCACTCAAAACGCGGCACATAGTCCTATATGCGGCATCTTGAATAAGACAAAAGTCTTATCTGGTCAAAAGTCAAAATGTTCCGATGTACTTCACTTCAAAACGCGGCACATAGTCATATATGCGGCATTTTGAAAAAGACAAAAAGCTTCAAAATGCGGCATTTAGTTCAAAACGCGGCATCTTAAGCAAAGACAGAAAACAAAATTCGTTATACTATGTTGCAGTTAAAACGTGTTCTTTTATCCAAAGCGTGACATTTGATAAAAAAAATTATTGTTTTTGTTTATTTAAATTAATTTCTGGAACCGGCTTGTTAGATGATTGAAAGCCATCATACTGCTCAAGAAACACAAAACATTACTATTTTAAGATAAATAAATAAAATAGTTGAAGAAACTAAATAGTTACCCGGTTTGATTCTGGAACCTACGTTGGGTTAGAAGAAGAATCGTCAATAAAATCGTCACCGAAAATGAAGTCATAATAAGACATTTTAACTGCTAATATTTGTCTTTACAAGTTAGACATAGATGATACAACTAGAAATGATTCGCATTCATACGAATGAATAGTGCAAAAAAAAAAACAATGAACACTCATCTATTTATAGACCTCAAAATGAGGCATATATACCTAGATGAGGCATTTAACAAAATGACAAAAAAGAGTCAAAACGCGGCATCTAGGGCAAAGTGCGGCATTTCAAGGCATATTCCGTACAACCAGTCAACCGAACCAGTTAGCTTTAAGGTACGCGCGTGTCTGCAACTAAAACGCCCCGTTTTCTCCTATATGCGGCGTTTTGGCATTTTGTCTTTTCTCAAAATGCCCCATTTAGTCATATACGCGGCATATTGAGTGGTGCAAATAGAAAATAGGTGGTACGGATAGTAGGAGTGTAGGACCCTTATATACTTACAAATTTAAAATTAATGTCAGTTTTTATATTTCAAATGAAAATTGCTAACCATAACTAGGTCCCATAACGTGTTTAATGTTAGAAAATTAAACATAATGTGTTATTTTCTAATTTTAATTTAAAGCCCAATTGAATTTAATGTTGGCCCACGAGTTTAATTCCCGGTCTCACAAGTCGGTGAATTGGGTCGGCCCGAAAGCAAGTCGGCTTTGGGTTATATTATTAAATATACAAGTTGGTGTATTTAGTAATTAATTAATTAATTAATTAGAATAAGTGTTATAGTCTAATAAGGACACTTGGGTTCCAAGTAATGTTTAGTCTATAAATAGGGTAGCCAAGTTAGGGTTTATCCTTGTATCAAAAAAACACTTTACTAATAATACGGTTTTGAGTGAGTTTCCGTTAACATCGAGTGTTCATCTTTGATATCAAATTATACCTTGAATTGGTATCAGAGCGGTGAGGTTCTGGTAGAAGATCAAATTCGTCAAGTTGGACGAAGTTGATAAGGAAGCAGGTTACGATCGTCAAAAGGATCTTGATTTTAAGAAGCAGCCGCAAGTGAAGATCAAGATTAAATTGATAAAAAGAAACCTGCACTATTGAATATTCATATACCTGCACGTGATCATTGAAAGAAAACAAATTAATTAACTTTGATTTGCAAACAGAAAGAAAGTCGCAATCATTAGTTTGTTCTTTTTCGAAGATCTAAAGGCAGAATACGTTCGAACGAGAAACTGGTGATCAAGAAGACTTCGAAGACCTCTGAGGCAAGCACTGTCTAAGGATACGGGTTAAGAAGTTTCGATCATGTCGGACGCATCTACATCAACACCCAAAGAAAATACGACTGCGTTAGCATGTCCGATGTTAACCGCAACCAACTACAACGTTTGGGTTGCGAGGATTAAGGCGGTCTTTCGGGTTCACGGTATAGCACATGTTCTTGAAACAACGGCGACTCTTGCGGATCGAAAAAAGGACGACATGGCGATAACCCTACTACTTCAATCGATCCCGGAAGAACTTGTCTTACAAGTATGTCAACTCGAAACGGCTAAAGAAATTTGGGATGCTTTGAAGACCCGGTTCATAGGTGTTGAACGGGTAAGGGAGGCAAGAAAAGAAATCCTAGAGGCCGAGTTTGAAGCCCTTCGTATGCATGACGGAGAGACGATTGATGACTTCGCCTCTAAGATATCCAAACTGGTTGCTAAAGCTTCAAGCCTAGGTACGACTTTCGAAGAAAAGAAGTTGGTTCGAAAGTTACTCATGTCTACACCTGAAAAGTTTCTTCCTCTCGTTGCAACTATAGAACAATTTGCGGATTTGAAGAAGATGTCTTTTCAAGAAGCGATTGGAAGAATGAAAGCCTTTGAAGAAAGAACAACCGTGCGAGGGAGTAGTTCGAATGATAATAATAAATTATTATATGCTAGTTCAAATAACTCTAATCGCAGGTTTGACAAAGCTAAAGGAAAACCGGTTCAATCCGGTGGAGGTGGTAGAGAAAATAATCGGAACCAAGAAGAAGCGAAAAATCATGGCAACCGGTCTAAAGCAAGTTCAAGTAAAGGTAAAGGCAAGGATCGATCAAAAGTTCAATGCTATCGGTGTGATAAATTCGGGCACTTCTCATCTGTGTGTCCCGAACGGAAGAAAAAGAATCAAGAATCACATCTAACGGAGGCAAACGAAGATAATCCGGCACTTTACATGGCTTCATGCGACACCGAGACCGTTTTTCTCAACGAAGGCAAAGTTGTGCCAAGTAAATATGAGACCGAATCGGATGATGGAACTCATTGGTACCTCGACAATGGCGCATCTAACCACATGACGGGTAACCCTAATTATTTTTCCGAATTAAACAAGTCGGTTAGCGGGAATATACGGTTTGGGGATGGGTCTTCGGTTGAGATAAAAGGTAAAGGTTCCATACTTTTAGAGGGAAAAACAGGGGAACAAAAACTATTACCCGATGTCTATTTTATACCGGACCTTCGGAGTAATATAATTAGTCTTGGCCAACTTGATGAAAGTGGGTGTGATATTCGGGTAAAAGGGGGAGTTTTAACTTTGTACGACACTAACAATAAATTGCTAATGAAAGTAAACCGGTCTAAAAACTGGTTATACAAAGTTCAACTCAAGGCAGGTACACCAATTTGTCTCCAAAACAAACTCGAAGAAAAATCTTGGCTTTGGCATGCCCGGCTCGGGCATCTAAATTTTGATGCCATGAAGAAGATGAGTTCAAAAGAGATGGTTACCGGATTACCAAGTATTACACACAACAACCAATTATGCGAGTCATGCCTAATTGGAAAGCAAGCACGCCAAAGTTTCCCAACAAAAGCGACATATCGAGCCACTTCAATTTTGGAGCTAATACACGGCGATTTATGTGGCCCGATATCACCTCCAACACCCGGCGGAAAAAGATATATTTTTGTTCTAGTTGACGATTTTTCCCGGTTCACGTGGACGTTTCTCCTCAAAAGAAAAGATGAAAGTTTTGTTATTTTCAAGAAATTCAAGATAGGAATCGAGAATCAAATGGGAGCAAAAATTAAGACGTTTCGCACGGATAGAGGGGGTGAATTCAACTCCCTTGAATTCAAGAATTATTGTGAAGAAGAAGGAATTCAAAGGCACTTAACGGCACCGTATATGCCTCAACAAAACGGTGTTGTCGAGCGAAAAAACCGAACGATTATGGAGATGACACGAAGCATGCTCAAAGCGAAGGATGTACCTCAAGTTTTGTGGGGAGAAGGAGTTGTTCATGCTACTTATATCATCAACCGTATCGTCACGAAAGCCGTTAAAGAAAAGACACCGTTCGAAGTGTTCAAGGGGAGAAAGCCTAATATTGAACACATTCGAGTTTTTGGGTGTGTGGCATATGCAAAAATTACGAACCCGCATCTAAAGAAACTCGATGATCGGTCCCGGGCTCTAGTTCATCTCGGAGTCGAACCGGGTACGAAGGCGTATAGGTTACTTGATCCAAGAAGCGGAAAAATAATAATATGCCGGGATGTAAAGTTTCAAGAAACGTCAAATTATGATTGGACTAATTTTGTAAAAGAAAGAAGGCTCGAATATTTAAACTATGAAAGTTTTGGAATTCCTCAATTCTCAACAGCAGGTCACGAAGAGCAGCTCTGTGAGAAATATGGTGGAGCCCAATCAAATTCTAGCCCAACAGATAGTGTAATGCAGTCCACTCCAAGCTCCGCAGGCACATTCTCGATGAACAGAAACTCCAGCCCAGAATTAGCTAACAGCTCAATAAATGATTCCAGTCCAGTTGAGGCTGGAAATAATACAGCAGCCGAAAATCACAGGCTAGTCGAGCCCCCTGGTCCAGAAAAGTCACGAAGATCTAACAGAGTTATAAACACTCCAACTCGTTTCAATGATTATGTTTTAAATTTAAATGAAGAATTTGAAGCATTATTATTAGCAAGTGAAGGCGAACCGAGTTCCTACAAAGAAGCCAAGTCAAACCAAGAGTGGGTAAAGGCAATGAGATCGGAACTTGACTCAATTCACCGGAATAAAACGTGGCAACTCGTGACACCACCAAATGGAGTCAAGCCGATTGGACTCAAGTGGTTATTCAAAATCAAAAGAAACGCGGATGGTTCCATAAATAAATACAAGGCCCGACTTGTTGCTAAGGGTTACGTGCAACAACCCGGGATTGATTTTGACGAGGTGTTTGCGCCGGTTGCAAGGTTAGAGACGGTACGACTTTTGATAGCTTTGGCGGCTTATGAAGGGTGGAGCTTACATCACCTTGACGTCAAAACGGCCTTTTTACACGGTGAACTAAAAGAAGACGTTTATGTTTATCAACCGGAAGGGTTCGAAAAGAAAGGTGAAGAAGAAAAAATCTACAAGTTACAAAAGGCACTCTATGGGTTGAAGCAAGCTCCAAGAGCTTGGAATTTGAAGCTTGATGGATTTTTAAAGCAATTAAATTTTCAAAAGTGTCTTCACGAACAAGCAATTTACCGGAAGACAATCGATGGAAATTTATTAATTATGGGTGTTTATGTCGATGATCTTATCGTTACGGGAACTCGTTCCAAGGATATTGATGACTTTAAACATCAAATGGCTACTAAATTCGAGATGAGTGATCTTGGAAGGCTTACCTATTATTTAGGTATTGAAGTAAATCAAGGTGAGGATGGCATCTCAATCAAGCAAGAAGGCTATGCGAGAAAACTCTTGAAGGAAGCTAAGTTACTTGATTGCAATCCTACTCAAGTTCCAATGGATCCGGGGTTGGTGATAACCAAAGATTTAGAAGGCAATGAAGTTGATCCTACGGATTATAGAAGACTCATTGGATGTATACGGTATCTATTACACACTCGCCCCGATCTCTCATATTCGGTTGGTGTTGTAAGTAGATATATGCAATCCCCGAAGGAATCGCATCTTGGTGCTCTCAAACACATACTTCGGTACTTGAAGGGAACAATGGGGTATGGTCTTATGTTTACACGTGGTGGAAAAAGTGAGTTAAAAGGTTTTAGTGATAGTAGTCACAACATAGACAAAGACGATGGAAAAAGCACTACGGGTCATATTTTCTATCTAGGTAACACTCCGATTACGTGGTGCTCTCAAAAGCAAGGCACGGTGGCGCTATCCTCTTGTGAAGCCGAGTTTATGGCGGCTACGGAAGCGGCTAAGCAAGCACTTTGGTTACGTGAGCTTCTTAGTCAAATAACGGGGTGGAAAACACAAAAGGTTAAGTTGATGATAGATAATAAATCCGCCATCGCACTTTCTAAGAATCCGGTTTTCCATGGAAGAAGTAAACATATCCATACAAGATACCACTTTGTTCGGGAATGTGTCGAGCACGAGCAAATTGAAGTTGACTATATTAGTGGAAGCGAGCAAAAGGCCGACATCCTTACGAAGCCACTTCCAAGAATAAAGTTTAAGGAGATGCGAGAGCTTATTGGAGTCAAGGACCTCCTTAGTTCGAGTCGCGAATTAAGGGGGTGAATGTTGGCCCACGAGTTTAATTCCCGGTCTCACAAGTCGGTGAATTGGGTCGGCCCGAAAGCAAGTCGGCTTTGGGTTATATTATTAAATATACAAGTTGGTGTATTTAGTAATTAATTAATTAATTAATTAGAATAAGTGTTATAGTCTAATAAGGACACTTGGGTTCCAAGTAATGTTTAGTCTATAAATAGGGTAGCCAAGTTAGGGTTTATCCTTGTATCAAAAAAACACTTTACTAATAATACGGTTTTGAGTGAGTTTCCGTTAACATCGAGTGTTCATCTTTGATATCAAATTATACCTTGATTTAATAAATCAAATTATGAGGATCATTAGTCGATAATAATCTATACTATCAATTTGTCACCAACAGCTCGAACTTTTCAATTCGGTTGTCAATGGCAATCCAAGTAGCATGTTAATCATGTATTCACACTTGATTTATGGCTCATAATGATTACTATAATAAACAAAGTTAAAAAACATAAAAGCAAAAAGAAAAAAAAAATGGAAATAAAGTTAAATTAAGTGTAATTGTATGATTATTATGCTACTTAACTGGATTACCTTTAGCAAAGAAATGAAATTTGGGACGGTTGGTGGCTAAACTGATAGTATAGATTATTATTGGTGAATTAGTCATAATTTATATTATTAAAATCTGTCACATCCCCAACCATGGCGGTCTACTGCGAGGATTGTGACGGTCATGGATCATAACACACAATCACATCAAACGACTCTATATGAATTTCGAAAAGACATATATAATTAAAAGTACGGGCAAACGGTTACATTTGAAATAGTCTTAATAGTTTGCGGAACCAAAGTGGAATGAAAATATCTTCCTAGAAAATGACACAAAATGAAATTGGAAGTCCCAAATGATGCACTCCTAACATGATGGATTCATGGATGCTTGCTCGTGAATCCAAGGGGCAGAGCCCCTGATTGGGGTCGAGCTGGGAAAATTTTTATTTCAGTTGAATTCTTTCATTAAGATTACAATAGAAATTTAATTTTGTCCGATTGATATCATCGAGTAAACCATCGAGATATTCAATTCGAAAATGTTCGAAACGTTTTCTGGAAATGTTCGACACGTTTTCTGGATAATCCAAATAATTCACAATTTCTAAAAAGATGCGGTTGCGATGACCGATAAACTTGTTCTTCAACTAATGCATCATCTTTCCTGCCATGTGCAACATGGCATAAACCCTCGCCTGCTATTTGAATTCATTCTACAAGAAAAGGGGTCAAATGCTTTCAAATGCAGGGGGTGAATATCACTTATACTTGCACAGTTGTTCGGGGAGATATTGATAGTTACTTCTGTCATGCTCATCATGACAACTATAATCGCTCTAGTGGATCCGCGGGTTCTTCACTACATGGGGATAGCACGCGAGGTTAGTCTTGTGGTACAATGACTAGATCTGGTGGTACAATGAGTCGGTTGTGACGGTGAGCGTTTGGTGGGGGAACATGCGGTGTCTAATGATGAGGGGGAGCCGGGGAGGCGATGATACTAGTTTAGCTTATTTGACAAATCCGTATATGGTGAGAGTATTGAAAGTTAAACTAAACTTAGTTTGGGTCAGTTGTGTAAATATGTCAAAGTCAAGGTGTAGAATCAGTTTATCATTGTATATAGTATAGGGTATGTATGGCTAGAACAAAACCTAATAACTAGTTGATGATAGGGATACGACACCAGAACAGTCGCGTCATTCCATGGTGTATATATAGGTCAAACATGTGATGCATAATCAATCAATCGAATGTTCTAGTTTGTTTCAAATCTCTGTCATAATCGATTGTGATTGCTTGATTATACCAATAGAGACTTACGTCGTTGGAGACAACGTGAGATATTGTGAGGGATGTAAAGGATGCTACATGCTATATGCGATCACCATGGTATCCGTGTTGGGAATTTCCGAGTTCGACGAGTTCGAGATTTGGTGTGATGAAACTCAACGTACCACTTACCGATTGACCGTTCGCACAACACGGTGAAGTTCATGACTCGAGACTCTCATTAACCGAAGACATGGCAAAGTGACTTTATTATTTATTGTAACATTATGTATTTGTCACTAGTTACTAGTTGTTGGTTATTTACTAGTTTGCCATTGTTAGGTTAGTATATATAGTCTTTCTCATGTGAAAGACTAGTTATGTATGTATGCATGAGTGAGAGAGCTTAGACATGATACTTTGAAGTTGTGTGGGTTCATGAACTCTTGTTCATGAACCTATAGCATGTGTGGGATAGGTAAACATGTAATCATTCGACTCCATATATGATTTCACTTATCTTCATCTTGTTTATCACTACTTCTATTTTATCCTCATCATCATCATCACATCTCAAACACCCAAGTAGAAGATCCGGTCCGTAATGTTCTTCCGGGTGTTCTTATTTGTTCTACAAAGACGAAGCTCACAAAGTCACCGATCCGCTTCCGCTGTGCCATCGGGGTTTGGCTTGGCTCACCGACCCCGGTTTCTACAATTGGTATCAGAGCCATGGTCGAAGAAAACGCAACGATTCGGTTGGTTTCTTCAACTTTGTGTTATTTTGCTTGTCTTGGTAACAAATAGAGATGATTTTTGTTCTTGAAAGATTTTTGAAGTCTCCTCCCATATTTGCTCAAAACCTTACTGCTATGTTCTTAGAAAATTTTATTTGGGTTTTTGTGTTTGAAAATGTCAACACAAATTAAATATGAGTTCTTGTTGAGTTTGAGGAACTCAAAACTCATTCCAAATTTCCCAGATTTCTTCTTCGGATGGAAGTAGATTTTTTTTATCAAAATGTTTTTGATTAAAATTAATTTATTTTATGATTCCAAGAAATCTTGAACAATGAGCTTTGATAAAGAAAGTGTCAAGTCCCATACCTTTCTTTATCAACTTTCCTATTCACCTACCATGTGCCATCAACCTACAAATGAAAAGCTTATCTTGTGTCAGTTTAAAAAAAATAAAAAAAAAAAATTCGTACACTTTACCCTTCACCCTCATCATACACGTTTTGTCCCATGCCTCTTTTTGTCCCATGTCTCTCTCTCTCTCTCTCTTCAAAAGGTCCTTGTACTTGCAAGCATATCTCTCTCTTCGAAATGAAGAAATTAACACAAGAATATTATGAGATGATGCAAGTTGGTAATGGATGTACACCGATCTTTGGAGCTCAGATGAACTCGAGACTGCAGCTCGTTCGTTCATATTGTCGTGAGTGTTCAAGACTTTTAACGGTGATGAAGACGGATTGATGGTGATTCAAACTTGGGTTATCAGTTGAAGAGAATGTTGGATATTCAACTGGGACTATCGGTGACGGGTTGATGACTTAAGGGTCTCTGGTTCGTTTTTCAAGTTCCAGGTTTTCAGGGTTGAAAAATGCTCGACGTGAATATGGGGTGTCTACAAATTGTTGTCATGTCCTGGGTTATGGTTTTTTATTTGGTACTATTCGAGGACGGTCACAAGGTTGACAGCGACATCAAGATATTAGGTTTAAAGGAGGATAACTTTGAGAAAGTCAACATGCAGTTTGTTTTTTTTTTTTTTTCTTTCCTTTTTCGTTACATGGAACTGAAAAGTAAAAGAAAAAGAGACCACACTTTTCTGTAAACTGCAGACTCGGTCCATATCTCTCTCTTCGTCATGAACACAACCGGAAGGTCACATCTTCGTGAGAAGCTGGTCCGATTCAACTCTTTCCGAATGAACTTCCATCACCAGAATTGTTCCGGTTGAAACGCCATCACCGAGAAAACAGCTGGTCCGGAAAAACTCACTGGAAAACAAGAGTTCCGAGGTAACTCTTCAAGGTGCGAAAGTGTTCCGGAGTAACCGGAAAAGTTCCGGAGGAACTCGAAAACTTCCGGAGTAACTGCAGTGTTCCGTGATAACATTTCAGAGGGAGAAGAAACATTCCGGAGCAACTCGAAACAGTTCCGGAGGAACTCCTTCGTTCCGGAGTAAACCGAAAACTTCCGGAGTAACCTGTTTGCCCTCTCGAGAAAGACCAGAAAAGTTCCGGAGGAAATGAAGAAGTTCCGGAGGAACTCCGAAACCTCCGGAGGAACACCTTGGTCGCCGTTTCTTGCCTCTGCTCAAACCGTCAGGTCGCCGGATCTTGGTTCTACGTATCTCAGGTCACCGGAAAATGGGTCAGGTGGGCACCTGCGATGGAGGCTGCTACTTGCGTCTGTGTTTCGATTAGGGCACAAGAGAATAATTTCTTTTTTCTCTAGCAGCTTAAATGAAAACGAATTGGGCCTGCTGGTTGATTGAAATCGTTTGGGGTTGCTCACTATTAATCTGTTTGGGCCAGCTTATCTATCCTTATTTGCTTGGGCTGCTAAAAGATTAAAAGATTTTGGGCTGATCAGAGTTGAAGACAGACTGGGCAGTTTTATTAAAACAGGTTGGGCTTGCTGAAATGCTTAAGAATCAAGCTGCTGGGTCACTGTTTTATTGCAGAAAATTACTACAAGTCTAACGGGATTAAACCGTTAAATCCAATGCAACAAATTGGTGTACAACCAAGGTACACTTGTAGAATCAAACTTAATTTTCTTTTTGATACTTGCCTCGTTATAAGCAGACGTGTTTAGAAGCCGGTTCAAAATTGAAGAAAATACGCTAGTTTGAAAATTTTTCTACATTGAAGAATTTGTTTGCTAATGTTGGATTGAGTTCTAGCTTTTGAAGAGTCCTTGAGCCATCGTCGTTATGGTAAAAATAAAGGCAAAGTTAGAAGCTTATGACTTGTTGAAGTAATTTATTAGAAGTGGTACAATCTTTGAAGTGAAGCATCGGTTTGGTATTCTTGGCAAGTATTTTCACGACGGTTGAATTATGGGATTAATTCTCTAATTTTTCTTTGATCCTTTATCTTGTTTACCTTTAACTACACTGAGGATGATGTTGGCATCCTTAAACATAGTGTGCATGTTATAAGTGGTAAACACCCTATAGTGCCTCGCGGAAAAGGCCGGAAGAATCAAAACTCTTCATCGTAGGGGGAGCTTCACAAAGGGGAGAAGAAAAGTGAAAGATTTGAAATCGTTTGAAGATTGTTTTGAAGTCATGTTGCAAGAATACAAGAGAACCGATTATCACAAGAGTTGAGTTGTTTATCCGTTTGTTCATCAACCAAATAGGGGGAGATTGTTGGGAATTTCCGAGTTCGACGAGTTCGAGATTTGGTGTGATGAAACTCAACGTACCACTTACCGATTGACCGTTCGCACAACACGGTGAAGTTCATGACTCGAGACTCTCATTAACCGAAGACATGGCAAAGTGACTTTATTATTTATTGTAACATTATGTATTTGTCACTAGTTACTAGTTGTTGGTTATTTACTAGTTTGCCATTGTTAGGTTAGTATATATAGTCTTTCTCATGTGAAAGACTAGTTATGTATGTATGCATGAGTGAGAGAGCTTAGACATGATACTTTGAAGTTGTGTGGGTTCATGAACTCTTGTTCATGAACCTATAGCATGTGTGGGATAGGTAAACATGTAATCATTCGACTCCATATATGATTTCACTTATCTTCATCTTGTTTATCACTACTTCTATTTTATCCTCATCATCATCATCACATCTCAAACACCCAAGTAGAAGATCCGGTCCGTAATGTTCTTCCGGGTGTTCTTATTTGTTCTACAAAGACGAAGCTCACAAAGTCACCGATCCGCTTCCGCTGTGCCATCGGGGTTTGGCTTGGCTCACCGACCCCGGTTTCTACAATCCGTGTGGCGACTCCAAAGCAACCATGATATGATGTCTTGTACACTCCCCATTTTGTGTATGACACATAAACATTATATTCTTTTCGTCATTTAAATGGTAGTTGCTGATAAAAGATAACATTTTCATAAAGAACTATGTTCAAACCTAGTAAAAAAGTTATAATTTAAAGATGTTTTAATTTAAAAGTATTGTATATGGGTCACCTTGTTAGCCGGCAACATCAAAATCAGGGTTACTTTTTTTTAAGAACTAAATTAAAACTACTTGTGGGGAATAAATAATATGTGAAACATAGTTCTGGTTGGTTCTTTGGACTATACTTTATTCTTGTTTCTCACCATCCCTACTTTTTCTTGGTGGGGTGGGTTAGAAAATAAAAATGATTATGAAAACTAACTAAAGAAACATAAAAGAACAATATCTGAGAACAATCTTTCCAAGATCTAAATATATATATATATATATATATATATAAGCACTACTTTCATTTTTAAAAACAAAATAAATAAATTACAGAAAAAAGTAAAGATCAACCAGCTGAAAGATTTAAGGAAAAAATTTATATATGTAACTTAATTGGCCAATTGGGTAATCATGAGAGAATTTACTCTAGAGCTTGAGGGAGAGATCAAGTTTTTGAGACTCATCTTGATTGGTTTTCAACTCCGGCCACCTTAAACCACCAATCTCATCTTTGACAGTTGAATTTATTCCTGTCCTAAGCACTTCAAACCGCCCGATTCCACCACGGGAAGGTGGAGCCGCAACCAGACTTGATGACCATCCTTTTGGCCCATAAAGGCTCTTGAAACCCGAAGAAGAACCCGAGAACATAGAATTATAATTAGGTTTGTGGATCATTGAGTGTACCTGAATTCCAAGTGATCTATTGTTGTTGCTGCTATAGCCATGAAGAGGAAGTGATGAAAGGGTAGAACAGTAATTTTGCTCATGGTGTAGTTCTTGATGGATATATGTGTGGCCAAAAGCTGCAGCTGCTGAAATCATTGGATTTGAAAGAAACCCTATTCTTTGTGCTCTTTTTGCAAGATTTCTCTCTCTTTTGTGGGCATTTTGGTGACCACCTAATGCCTGTGAGCTGTAGAATTTTCTTTGGCAATAGTTGCATGAGAAAACCCTAGGTTGATCAGTTGTATCTGATGCTTGTTGGGTTGTACTTTCTGATGAAGTACCCATGTTTAAACTGTCTATAAGATTCAGTTCTTGATTCATCAATCTTGACTCATCAAAACTCTCTTCACCTCTTTCTTCTTTTTCTTCTTTATCAGAATCACAAGTTCCTATCTTTTTTGGTTTCAAGAACTCTTCTTCATTTAAAGTTCCTATCTTTTTTGGTTTCAAGAACTCTTCTTCATTGAGTGTTTCCATCAACAAAAGTATTGATCTTTCTTGGTTTGAAGGGGTGTGTGAAATTCAGAAATTGAAAGGTGGGAAACAAGTTGTTTATGGAAAGTGAATGCTTTGTGCTTTAAGTGGAAAATACTATGTGAAAGTGGTTTCCTAGATAAAGACTAAAGAAGGAGAGATGAATTGAGTTAAAGTACAGTATAGTTTTAGGTAAAGCTTTTCATCTGACTCACAAATAGTTTAATATTGCACTGTCTAATCATGTTAATCACTACACTTGTACCCCATGCAGTATAAATGGTACCTTATCATACAAGTAATCATTTTTGTAATATGCCATAATTCTAGGGGGGGGGGGGAAGTTTTCACCTGAGGAAACTATTGCCCTAAAAGGGCTTTAGTTGTGTCAAACCTGGCACCTCATCATACAATTAGTTAATCATATTCATATGGCTTGGATTTATATGTTGTATAGTTATGTTATATGACTTGTATTTTGTTCTTTTAAACATAAATTTAAAATAAAACTTTATAAAAATACAGGGCATCTCTAGGTAAATGAAATGAAGGTACGCTTTAGGCCCCCCTTCTTCAATAAGGCCCCAACTTAGAAAAAAAAAATATGTACGTGTTTTATTTCGTTTGATATTTATATAATCTGATAATCATAAGAGCTCTATACGTTCTAATATAGACTTAATTTCGGTAAGTATTATCATTTAGTGTTATTTCTTTTCAACAGGAAACACATGCAAATCCATCTAATCATGTTAGTTAATTTCTAAATCTATAGTATCAATATCCATTACGAAAATTAAACCCATGAAAAAAACATTTTAAATTTCTTTAGAGCACAAGTTCAACCATTGAATATTTGACATGGTCATATATAGTAGTTTGCAAATGGATGTCAATGACCTTTCATTTTCGAAAAAGAAAAAGAAAACGTTTGCACCAATAAAGATGAATGCACAAAACCCTATTCTTTCACTTTCATTTAATTAGTTACTCATTTATGTGACCGCCAACACGTGCGTATATATATGTAGTATGAGATACGAAAGTTAAATATGTTTACGTCCTTTTATATATAACTAATTAAATATTAATTAATATAATAAAAAAACATTATTCCTTTATATAATTTGAGTTTGTCTGTAACGAAAATTTCACTATTATCAAGCGGAATAAAACCGGATAATCTAAGAGTTTTGAATTTATGATACACTTTTAGATTGAAATTATTCGGTAATCGATCAAAATTGATCAATTTACGAATTAGATGTCAGCAGTGGGGGCCCTGAGATTGTGCGAGAGGTGCGACGGAACAGGGCCCATCATTTTACGGGGCCCATATTTTTAAAATTCTGTATATATATATAATTATATTACAGATAGTTCATTTTAAATAAAAATTTTAAGTTTTAAAAGTTTTAACTAAAAAATAATCAAATTTAAAAATATAGCATAATTACTTATTTAATATTTAGGTATTTAGAGCTTAATTTTAATTAAAACTTAATTTAATTACTTAGAATGTTTTTATAATTATAATTTTCTTATATTATTATATTTATTGCTATAACTTTTTTTTCCTTATTTATAATTTTTTCTATTTGTAAATTCTTTTCGAATAGGGCCCATTTTTTAAACTCGAACAGGGCCCTTAAATCCTCAGGACCGGCCTTGGATGTCAGGCTAGAAGAAACTGACGTAAACTGCCATAGCATTTTCATTTTAGTCCTTCCAGTTTTGAATATTGCTAGATACATCCCAAAATCCTTTCATATATTTAATTAATAACTTATTTGAAAAATTAAAATTTGGTATGTTTTTAACATATAGCAATTTTATCAAAACAAGTAAGATGGTGCCGCCCCCGGACCCCCGTCAAGTGGGCAACCCCATTCGTTAGAGGTTTCGCCCCTAAGAACCAAGGAAGTTTCTAAATATCTAAAATTATAACATTATCAAAACAAGGGTGCACATTGCACTCCGAATTTGTTTGAAGTATACTAGAATTTCATTTGTCAAGGTACAATCAACCAATTACACAGTCAGTAATCAGAGCGTTTGATTGCATAAAAAAATATGACTGACTCGGTTAGAACCACTGACTCACGCCTAAAATTGTGACTGACACAGTAAGATATTTGAAACCTCCACCGAGTCAAAAAGGTAGTGAAAATAGCAAAGAGGCCGTAAATTAGCAATAAAGTGATGACTTGATAACAAAACAAAAAAATAAACATGAGTTTAAATCTTGAAAATATGATCAATATGTGGTGGTTAAATAAAAAAGTTTACTTTCAAAACCCAAACCCAACAAGAGTTGTCCGTTAGTCATTTGTCATCGAAGACACAACAAAATAGCAGGTGGGAACTTTGAAGACATCCAATCGATCCAATCACATGTTAACTGACGTCATATAAGAAATAGCATCTTAATTTCTCGTAAGGAATTATGTGTGTTAGTTAAATTGATCATGAATCGGTTAATCGAATTGGGTTTTTGAATTTCGTAACATCCAAAATTTTAACTCAATATTATTATTTTTATCATCCAACCACTAAAAAAAGTGACCTTTAGCGATTGAAGTATGGGGACTGATGTATTAGTCTCGAATACATAGTATTTGCGACCGATTTATCAGTAACCAATGATATAATTAGGGACTGGTTTTTACGCAACTAATGTTAGTATGTGATTGATAATTTGATGTTAATATTTTGGTGTCTTATTTGAGACTAAGGTTTAGTTACAAGTATGTCTGCATGTATCATAAAAATGACTTAGATAGAAACTTATCGGCGACTGAATATCAGTCTCAAATACGTTCCATCAGTACTAAAAAATGTTTATATTGTATACAGAGAGAAAATTTATCTCTAATACAAATAGAAAATTTCAGAGACTGAAAATTAGTCCTATATATTCCTATAACAAATAGAATCTATTTGGGATTGGTATTCAGTCTTTTGTATAAGAATTGGTTAGGAATTAATTTAGGCCTTCCAACAAAGGTGGAGCTTATTAAACGAGGAGTCCCAATTGAAAACAATTTATGTCTGTTATGTAACGAGAACGAAGAGACGGCAATTCACCTTTTCACCGGTTGTTTTTTCACTTCTGAAGTATGGTCGCGCATACAAGTTTGGACGAGAATGGCCCCTATGATTGTTTTTGATGTTGCGGACCTGTTGAGATGCATAGAAGCGCAACAGGTATCGAAACAAGCAGCTTATATTGTTAGAGGAATCATCATTACAACTATGTGGGCAATGTGGAACGAACGAAACAATAGAAGCTTCCAAAGGAAAAGCCGAAGACCGATTGAAGTCGTGGAAGAAATAAAGACTACGTCTTATTTTTGGATTCGAAATAGAGCTAAAATGAAAAATGTAAATTGGAAGGATTGGTGTATATCTCCTTTAAACGCTTTGTAATGCTTGTTGTTTGGCCCTAGGGTCCTCGCTTTGAGGACTCTTTGTGGCGTTTTTTGAATGAAGTTCAATTTTCAAAAAAAAAATATAATTTTAAGGGAAGTATCAAAGACTGAAAAGTTGGTCTTAAAATCTTGTAAGAGACCTTCTTTAGAACTAATATCTAGTCGCAAAAGTGTTTTGAAGATGAAAGAATTAGGTACTGATCTTCCGTCATCGATACATATTCTACCATGGCATATTGAGGAATGATATTTAGTCTCAAATGTCTTTTTTGTATAAGAAAAGATTCAAGACTAATTTCCAGTTTCTCATATATTGTAATCAGTTCAACTATTAGGGCCTGATTTTTAGTCTTCAATAATTGATGCATATTTTACCGTTACAAAAAACATATTCCAGAGACTGAAAAATTAGTCCTCATAATTCTTGCAAAAGATAATATTAGATTGACGTATTACATAAGCATTCTGACACATGAACACCATGCACACATAAAATATGCTATAGATGGCTTATTATATGTTGAAACCGGCACAAAAGTATTTTTCAACTTCAACCTCGTCTTACAGCCCTCACCACTTGGAAAGACAAAGTCTTATCCAACACCAAGATACCATTGCGCCAAAGACTCTTTAACGACAATAACCACTTCCGAATGTTAAAAGACAGTTCAAATGTCTGAAAACTGAATCATGGCCGGAGGCGGATAACTAGTCGCCGGAGACGGAGCCTAGTCGTTGGAAATGGAGCTTTAGTCGCCGGAGAACGAACGATTCTTTTTTAAAGTTAAGAGATTCTAAGATGTACTATAAGGTCTTGATGGTTAAAACGTTGTTAAGATGTAGAACCTCTTACAACAACAACAACAACAACAAACCAAGTCCCATCAAAAGTACAAAAAGTACTATTAGTAGGGTCTGGGGGGGTGGATGTAGACAGTCTTACCTCGTACCGCGAAGGTAGAGAGGCTAGTTCCAAGGAAACCCCTGACTCTAAAACCAAGAAAGGACGCAACATCAAAAAAAAAAACAGAAAAAAATTAATAATAATAATAAATAAAATATATAAATATATAGACAAACATTAAACTAATCAATGGTAATAATTGTAGTAAAGACAAAATATATAGTAGGTTGTTTAAATAAAAGAATAAATAAATAGTTAAATAATAATAATAATAATAATAATAATAATAATAAATAGAATTCATCTAAATAAACACCGATGTATATTGAAATAATTATTGAGATAATGAATTCATCACCAAATAACTATCAGATCGCAGAAGTGGGAATTTACAAACAAATGCTAAATCATGGAACTGATGCACGTGGATGATGTCATCACTTATTAATCAGTGCGCATAAATGGCAGAAGTAGAAATTATAAATTAGGAGGGAGCTAGAATGCGGCGGCTAAATTAGGTTGAGAAGGAAGCTTTATTTTGACGTGAGAACATAAAATAGAGAAACAAAAGTAGAAATTAACCTAGAGAAAAAAAACGAAGGTGGGACAAGGCGGCGGCATTGGTGGCACACCGCCCTGTCTAGGGTTTGAACACGATGACGACAACTAGAGTGAAAGGATTTAGGGTTCCAAAGATCTTGGCTCTGATTACCATGTAAGAATATGAAATAATGAAATAACTCGATGATCATTATTGATAAATGGAGGTTACATTATATAAAGGATAAACTCTAAACCCTAATACCTAACGGGCTCGTGGGCTCATACTAATAATAATAATAATATTCTAATATAGGTTTGTCTTGAAAACTAGGAAAATAGAAAAACGTAATAAAGAATTACAACTTGTCATTATTAGGCGCCTACAGTGGCGAAGCTTGAGCCGAAAGACAGTTGGGGCGGAAAGTCAGGAGACTAAAAAGTATGTGGTCGAACTAAGTATATAAAAATTTTCGGACTAAACGGGTATAAATTTACATTACTAAGCGAAAAATGGATAGGGCCCAGGCCCGATCTGGCCCAAAGTATCTTTCGTCCATTGGCGTCTAACTTTCCTAAGCGTCAATCTTCAATTCTTTATCCTCTAAAATTTTTATTAGAATATAAATTCCTTGTTAGGGTTCTACGTTCGAAAAAGCAACTTCAAAGAAGCAACTTCGAAGAATACAAGTATGTAAAGAAACAATTGCTCTAAGAGGTTTTTCATGGCATTTAATTTAGTATTCATTACTTTACATTTTTACAATCATTAATTTATCAACAATTCTGATCTTTAGTGGACTTCTTAGTAGGATTCGAACCCAGATGAAGTTCTGATCATCTGTCAGAGAAACAAGAACGAACGAATCTTGTAGGATTCCCAAGAAATTTTACAACTCGAGAGTACCTAGCTAGATACGCCATTGTTTCATATTACTAGATTTTTTTCGTAGTATTCGATACTCCAGAACAAAAATAAGTAGACCCTAATCTAATATTATTAATTTCTCTTAGGTTGTGTTTGGCGCACTAGCTGAAAAGCTAGCTGATAGCTGATATGCTAGCTGTTAGCTGATAAGCTAGCTGCTAGCTGATAAGCTAGCTGTTTAAAAATAACGTTTGGTAAAAACTAGCTGATAAACTAGCTTAAAAATTATAAAATGACATAAAAGTACATGTCATAAATGTAAATAAAGATATTTATTTGTAAGTTATGGAAGGGTAAAACTGAAAATATTATAAAAGCTAGTTGAAAAGCTAGTTGAAACGCTACTCCAACTAGCTTTTCAAAAGCTAGCTTATAAGCTAGCTTTTTGACGTTACCAAACGGGGCTTTTAAAAAAAGGTAGCTTATTAAAAAAAGCTAGCTTATTAAAAAAAAGCTCTGTTTGGTAACGTCAAAAAGCTAGCTGATAAGCTAGCTTATGGTGCGCCAAACACAACCTTAATCTAATAAAATCTTGACATGGTGAAAATTTAAAGAAAAATAAATTAGACGTTTGCCCCGTATGTCGGACTGAGTTGTAACCGTTATTTTGAAATTCAAATCAATATAATAAAAAAAAATTAGACGTTAAAATAATTTCTCTTAATCTAGTAAAATCTAGTAAAAGTGTGAAAGGAAGCATATGTGGCACATGTGATGTAGGGCATGTCGTTTCTAGTAAGCTGAAAAGTGGCCGACAAATACGTTTGTGGGTGCTGATGTGGATACAAGCTTAATTATGGATTTTAAATATCGGCTTATACAACAATTACGCTTTTTAAATAAATTAAAATAATATTATCAAATCTTGAAAGTAAAACATAAGGATAAGCATGATCTCGGCTTTTAAATTACTTTAGTTTTCTTCCAAACTTCCATCTGCTTAGTCAACTTAACTTCAATTCCGATCAAATCTTTGCTTGTTTGTTTATTATTGAAAGTAATGATCATTAATTAACAAATAAAGAGGTCTAGATCCAAGTACAATAAATTAGGAGAACTCTTTTTTACGGTAAAGATCTAGACATTCAGGATCACTCTAACAAATATATATAATCCTTCCGTTGGTTATCAGTCAAGTGGTCAACTACAACTAGGAGGAAACCCACATCTTAAAAAAACAAATGCCTCAACCTAAAGCAATTACCCCATGCAAAACTCGAACCCATGACCTTCCGTAGGGGGAGTCTTGGGAGTACCACTGGTGCAAACCCACAACAATACTAAATTAAAAGAGTATAGAGAATACGTTAGTGATATTGAAATTGCACCAACAAACCGAGTCACAAACATTTTTAGCTCTATTTTTAATCCATAAATCTACTATATAATAAATAAAAGTTTTCAATATCATGTCATTTCCACGTTTACTCTCCTCAAAATTTTTCTACATATCTCTTATATTAAATATGAACCTTCTCTCATATTAAATACCAATATGCATATCTCTCATATTAAATACAAATTCTTTCCCATATTAAATACCTATTATTTTAAATAATTAATATATCCCAAAGGGATAGTTTGGTGATAAAATGGTTGTTTCCCAACCAAGAAGTTGTGGTTGACTGGGTTTAAATTCTGCAAAATGCAGGTTTGGTGATTTTAATTATTCAATATGACAAAATTTTATTTTAATATATATATAATTAAATATCAAAAATATAAATTTGCGTCTTTCAATAATTTTGTAAAACTTAGTAAATCATAATAAGATTTCAATTATATTTTATTTTAAAATATAAATTATAATTCTTAAATCTTCATTATTTGATATTTATAATTTTGAATATTTATTATTTTTTATTTCACCCGTGTATGCTTAATAAAGTTTCATTATTTCTTATACGTTTACATTTAAAATATATACTTAAAAAATATAATACTAATTATACATGGTGTGGTATCACTAGTAAGAGCATGTAGAGTTTGATATCTTCAACAATAGTTTTCGGGTATCTATGAATGTTAATATGTTGAAAACACGATCATTTCTTGTTTTTCCATAGAAACCATATAGTGATCCAAATGATGGGGGAAGCGCATCTTTATACCATTTATCATCGTGCAAACTTTGGAAGAAAAAGGGGATGTCTTGGTAGAGGTTTATTATTTTTTTTTTAAATTGCTAAAATCATCACACCTGCATTTTGCATGATTTGAACCTACTAATTTCTTGGTTGGGGAGCCACCATTTTACCACCAAGCTATCACTTTAGGACATGTCTTTGGTAGAGCTAGCTCCCAAAATCACAAGAAACTTTGCACCAATTAAGCATGAACCGTCGTCTTCCAAACATTAATTGCCAAGCTGCGGGAGGAAAATATGTGATCCGAGTCTTCCAAAGCCACACCATAGAAAATTGTTAAGCTTTGAGCAAACCCAGCCATCTTGCGATGAACCCCCAATGAAGATTAGATCATCAGTGTAAACTATGTGCGAGAGAGTCACCCCAGTGTCTAACAACCTAAGACCGTGGAATAGCCCAAGGTTACTAGCAAATTTGGCTGCCACGTTAAGTGCTTCCATAGCAATAATAAACAGAATGAAGCAAGGGGATTACCTTGTCAAACACCCCTTTAAGGTTGGATTTCGGAGGTATAGGAACCGTTTACAGTAACCGAAGCGGAAAGAAGACAACCATTAATGGAAGTGCACCACAAAACCAAAAAAAAAAACCATTTTCATCGTAACCGAATTTAAGAACTGCCAGTTTAAAGAATAAAAAGAAATTTTGAAGACAACTTTAAAGATAAACGCTTTGAGTTTGGAGTACCTGAGAAACGACATGGTTTCATTTAGAATAAGGGGGTGTTCCATGATGTACCTTCCTGAGAGAAATGCTTTATACTCCACCAATAACCTATCCCGCCACCTTAAGTGCATTGGCGAGGGTTTTTTAGATAATTTATAGATAGCATCCGACCAAGCTAATAGGCATGAAGTTATTAGGGGATAACACATTAGAGACTTCGAAAATGAACGAGATGAATAAGGAATTAGGGCCATAATTAATTTAGTCGTAACAATGAAATCACTACAAAAAATGAGTCTAATACAACTTTTTTGTCCCAAAAATGTTGCATTAGCTTAAAGTGTATTAGACACAATGCAACATTTTTTCCTACGTAATGCAACTTTTTCTCAAGATTTCATTATAAAAGTGTTGCATTAGGTTTAAAAAATTACATGTGTAACCTTTTCACAGGAACCTACTTTTTTTTAGTAGTTATTCATCCATAACATAATATGCCAAATAACCCCAAAAGTGTTTGAAAGAAAAACCACCTACGCCCAGGGTTAATTGGACCCACACTTATCGACATCACCATCTTCATCATAGCAACATGTTCCTCTATAAGTTGCAGTTCTTTTAACGACCTTCTGTTTCTAGATCATCAATGGGTTTGGAAACAAAAAAGTAAAAAAAAGTAAAAAAAATAAATAAAATAATAAAAATCATCAACCCACAAATAGGCTATTGGGTATAGTCTCACTAATTGATAATCAGACATAAACAAGTTGAATGATGATAAATTTCAATTGTTTATTCAAACAACTAGTTTGTTTTGTTTTTTTTTTACAAACTAGAAGTCTACAAGTTGGTAATTAGAACTTAAAAGAATAAAAGAAATAATAATTAATTGTAGCTTAGATTTTTATTACATGTAAAAAGTGATTTGATTTGAAAGAAAGGGGACAGGAGGGGAGTAGTTACTAAGCATAGCATATGATTCCACATGATTTAAAGGAAGTCTAATCTAATCAAAAAGTGGATCAAATCCCTTTACAAGATTTATGTCTAAAAACAAGCCCCAATTGTTTCCAAAAACAGAACATAAGACATTACACCAACAACCCATGTACCCACTTTAAAGTAATGAAAATCACTCAAAGTCACATTTTGACAAACAAAGTTATCTATGTAGTGATTGAAGGTGGTTTATGATGGCTATGGAAAGCAACAAACACAAAGGTTTTTGAGATTATGAACTCCTGCCCGAGAAGAATCGTGGAGGAAATAAAAGCTTCAACCTTCGTTTGGTTAAAGTATCGTGCAACTTTCGTTTGGTTAAAGTATCGTGCAAAAGTGAAAGAATTAGATCGGCAAAAATGAAGTGTCTGGACAGTATTTGTTGTAGTTATGTGTAACGACTTTAGCTAGCACCTTGCTAGCCGTTTGATAAAATTTTCACATTTGTCGTAAAAAATGTAGATCATTCATTTGTATCCCAACTAGGTGGAGATTAGCGTGCGTTGTCCCGCATTGTGACAGGTTATATGTGGACATGCAAAACATTTAAAGTAACCTAAAGAGAATGAAAAATATCAAACGTATAAACTCAATGTTAAAAGCAAAAGTAAACATCTAACGTATGAACTTAGTGTTAAAATTAAAAGGGAACCTCTCAAATTCGTCAAATTCTTGAACCAAGGACCTTAGTAAAACAAAAAAGATAGAACATAAAAAAAATCCATTAAAAGAGAAAAAAAAACACCTTGAATAGTAAAAACACTATTCTGACTTACTATTCACAACAAGTTTACAAATGTATATAGGGTAATTATTGATTTCTTTAAACAACAATTCACATTTCTTAGTATGTTTCTCTTTATTCAAACTAATCATATATTTACCTGTGTGTTGCCAATTTCCAAAAGACTAATGTGTGTGTATTTATCACAAAAATACTAAAACTCGGCTCGTTATGTTTGTAGGCTGGATTCATGAGTTTGAGGTTTTGCACCGAACACCATAAAACCAGAACTACATCTATGAAGTTTTCGTTAAAACGATTTGACAAGACGATACTGCTCTTTAGTCAAACATAAGTATGTTTAGCTCTAGAGTTTAATCTATTAGTATAGATACGACACGATTAAAGACCAAGAAACAAACATACAAACTAAACCTAACTCGAAACAAAAACAACAAATGCAACTATAGGTCAAAACTTATGGCTACAAAAATAGAGTTGACACGTCATAAGTTTCACAAGTTAAGAACGTTTCCAGATCGCTAACTATCTAAATCCGGATGCATTTTAGAAATAGAACTTGAAAATAGTAAAACAAATTGGCACACTTGTAAAGGAACACCTAAAAAAAGCCTTGTATTTTGCAAAAATGTTGATTCTATACATAAATGAGCTAAAAACAGTTTATTTTTACAATCAGTTGGTGAGATGACGTACCTCAAAGCCGCCACAAGACTACGAATGGCAATTTGCTATTTTGTGAGCCAGTAAATCAGAATTAAGAATGTGCAAACGGAGGCGACTAGAGAAAGAATTATGGTGTCCATAGACTTCTTTTTGTTTATCGCCGAGATAATGCTATTCACCTGTAACATAACACACCACGGCATTAAAAAAAATGTTTAATATTTTTTGGGACTAGTACTAAAACCGGTTCAAATGATTTACTTACAGTTGGGAGGCGACTGCTAACATTGCTAAGTTTTGAATTAACGCCTCTAAACGTTGAGCGTTGAAACACGAGTGAACCGAGGGTCTCGTGTGCTTGTGATATTACACCGTCCATCTGCACAAGATCGAAATTTTAGATAGATCAATGAGATAGTTGCAAGAAACTGAGAAAGACAAGTTCATATTCTTGAAATAAAATAAATAAATTAGGGCAATGGTCCCTAATGTGATGAAGGTGAGAAAACTGAAAAGGTGCAACCGATTGATGTCGTGATGTGATATCAAATCTTAAACTAAATTGACTTATGTTTATGTTGCTGTCTCCAATTTGAGCAGAGAGAGGCATGGAGACAAATACCAGGCCTTGTTCTTGGTCCGCTAGTTTCAGAAATCCAGAAACCCGTTGAACTTAATCAGGCCATAATATGAGAATTTATTTCTTAACAGTTAAAACATGTATTAGTATAGACATGGAAGAAAACGAATATAAGTAAATAATAAAGACTATCTAATTTCATTTTCTCCAAGAAAAAGTCTTCAATCAACATGATTGTGGAGGTGATTAAAATTCAAGCCTTTTCTTGGGCTTACAAGAAGGGCGCCATAAAGATTCTACAATGGGAGAAATGGCATACTTGTCCAATGAGTAGTTTTGGTTAACTGTTTGTTGTATTGTATGTAATTATTCAGGTGTTGTGTTTATTTGGTTTTCAGCTTCCTGCTGATTTGGTTATATAATTCTTATTGCTGCTCAACAAAAATCTTATTTTATCTAAAACCAAACGTTTAATTCTAAAACCAAAACTACCGATTATCTTGTAAACAAGATAATAGCTCTAACACATTCAGAAAGTAATCACACACACACACATCAGATATCAAAGAAAATAGAACTGAACTCAGGGCCACATTTATAAACCGGAAACATATTCAACGCACCTGTCCTGTACTTCTCATGAGAGTGGCACGCTCTTTAAGGAGAGACTGTTCTTGGGACCCACCACCCTCTTCTATATCTAATCTTGCTCGGTCAAGCTCCCTGAAATCTTCAAGAAGTGATGCATGCTCCCTTTTAGCTCTAAGGCTAGAACAGAGACGGTTGAACTCCTACAATCAACCAAGCTTAATAAACAGTCGAGCTTGACTGAAGGTTCATACAAGTATTTATGATTCAGAGAAGTTAATGCGATAAATAACCGGTGACTATTGTGTATGCCAGTTTCTTTCAAACAAACTATATTCATCGCCCAAGAAGAAAATATTTTCCTAATATGAAGTTTTAGATTAATAAAAACAGATAATGGCATAAATGAACCACTACTACCCTCAGGTTCTAAGTTCAAGTCTATTTAGAGACATCAATTAGTTGACTGCCTTAGAAAATATGAGGAAAAGTAATATTTTACAAAACATCAATCGTAACGCAATTGAACATATAAAAAAATCTTACAAATGTTTCTAGAGAGAGATAATTGACTTACTATCAATGTAAAGCCTAGAAACCCCACCCCGGAATTGATTTGTTTTGTCAATTGACTACTAAAAGAGCAATGTTGTATACTGAAGTGTTCTCAACATTCAAAACAACTATTTTGGTAATTTGGATTGCAGAAAGATAAGGTCTATGACTCTATTATATATCTAATATGGTGGTAACAGATAATCCTTTTACAGGTGGGTTAACTTATATGACAAATAAATAACAAAATAATGCATGAGCGGTTCACTATATGTCAAAGTATCGCGTCTCATTTAATGAGCAAATCTTACACAAATGATGTACATTACTTGAGGCAATTCCATTATTGCATACATAGATTCTCGTCTTTTTTTTCAAATATTTTTCATTTTTCACAAAAACGTAAGCGATAGCATGTGAAATTTGTGAACACATAAAAAATTCCAAGCCAATAGAACTGATCATACGCTATATGTCCCCAGAAATATTTGTAAAGAACGTTTCCGTGTGAAACCCATCACAATATTGTTCTAGAAGCAAATAAGTGAATAACCATGAATATATTCATCTTTAGAAAGTTCATGATTATGTCAATTCGGAGCTTTTTATTCGTTTACTTGAATGTCAGAAAGCTTGATGCTTTTACATTTGTGGAATTGTGGTTCTGTTCAAAACACCTTATACTTGATAAAAGTGTTCACCTATGGATGAAAAAAAAAACTATAAGGACACAGAACCAGAAATACCTGAGTAAGATCATGATGTATTTCCTGATGACGAGTCAACGTATGAGAAAAGATTTCTGCTCCACCAGATGACACCCAAGCTTGCATTTGCGAAATTACTTGATGTAGCTGTTTAAGCAACTGTTCTATGTTGGATCCGAGATTACTCTCATTAGCATCATCAACTTTTGTGGACACCTGTTTCCGATACATATGCATTTGATCATCCAACTCTGCTTCAAGATTCCTCGCCTACAAAGATATTCAAATATAAAAACACATACAAGATGGTCAATCTCACACTTATAATCTTCTGAAAAGTTATCAATAGAATAAAACCACCAAAAAATTTTAAATATGATAGAAAAAAATTCAATCTTTTACATCATGAACAGCTCAATAGTGGAATTATCAACACCCCTAAAACATGATGTTCTTCCCATCCATATACATGAAAAAATGTGAGATCCAACAGGTGAAAAAAGCTTCATTCAGCCTTAAATCAATCATTTTTACAAATTGTTTCAACACCAATGCTTATAACCAACTTTGCAACTTCAACATCCAATTCAAATTGTTTCAGTCTAGAATCTAGATCTACTCATTGGAATCCATAAAACCCTAATTTATTCAAACATCCTCTTTTCAAAACAAAACCTTAATAAAAAGTTAAAAACCAGAGATAATTGCAAGATACAAGAGACAGGAAAGGGGGAAAATTGAAAATTCATCAATCAGGACAATGATATGTATCAAAATTTGAAAAAATTAGATAGAAAAAACGAGGGCAATTAACCTGTTTTCGCAAGGAATCCCAAGAACTTGGCGTATCCATGGGAAATCGAAAGAAGGGAGGAAACTGTGTTCCTCCCGATAAATTCAATTCAATTGTTGTTTTTGGTTGAATCGTTTTCAGACCACAGAACGCTTGAAGACGAAGGAAACTATTTTATTTGTTCATTACAGTTCACATATTCGATTTGTTTTCTAAAAGATTTAAACTTTTGGATACAAAACTATTTTATTTGTTCATTACAGTTCACAAATTCAATTTTGTTTTCTAAAAGATTTAAACTTTTGCATACAAAACTATTTTATTTGTTCATTACAGTTCACAAATTCAATTTTGTTTTCTAAAAGATTTAAACTTTTGGATAAAACTATTTTATTTGTTCATTACAGTTCACAAATTCAGTTTTGTTTTCTAAAAGATTTAAACTTTTGAATACAAAATCAATTTTAATTAGATAATACCATAATACTAAGAACAAGAATAAGTATGGTTGTGGTTCAAATTGCCGATTTTATGAGTTAAGCGTGTGCAAGTGTGTTTGTCATTAAAAATCAAGAAACAGTTGTCGTTAAAAAGAAGTTTCTTTCACGTCAGAAGACGGCTATGTGATTGTATAACTTGTCGTTAATAATAAGTTTCTTAATGTATACAAGACGTTAATCTATACACAACCAAAATAAGTATCATATACATCGAGAAGTTACTTCTCTCTCGCCTCTTTTACACATTAGTCTTTTTATATCAAGTAAATCATCATAGTTTCTCTATTTCTTGTGTCCGTTTTAACAATGATCATAATACCAACAATCCAATACCAGCGAGAAATCAATCAACAAGGAAGACAGGAACACAAGGTAAAAAATAAAAGTCAAAGATTGTTATTAAAACACTAACTGTAATAATTTACAGTACTCAAACTACAAGACCTTGAGGTATTTGGTTACATAAAAAGATCCATAAAAAAAGACCATCAAACAGGCAACAACTCTTTTGCCAATTGTGTACACAAGATTTAAACAAGAAGCCATACTAAATCACAAACAAGCTTGAATCTCACAAATTACCTTCCCTAGTTATTTTTCACCATCTTCAACCCCTAAACCATACAAAACACCAGCATACTTCCTAGTGTTTCCATTAAAGTAACCTTCTTTCAACTTCCTAAAAGCATGAGAAGTAAGCAAACTATCCGATCCAGCTTGATGACAAACACCGATTCGTTCAACTTCCAAGATCTCTGCAAGCTTGTTCAATCCACCATGAAGATGGTTACAGAACCTCATCAAATGTTTGATATCATAAACAACCGGAAAGTAAATCTTGATTAGATCAAAGAACCCTGTTTGCGATTTAGGCAATTCTTTCCGGGTCAACAACTTAAGCAAGTATCCGAAATCATACCCGCTATGGAAAGTAACCCAACAGATATTATCATTCAAAACAACACCAGAAGACATCAAAAGCTCTCCGAATTGATTCACATCAATACCCATCTCGCTATTCTTCTTGAAATCAATCCCACACTGCCTTAGCATCTCGATCGAATCATTAGCAAAGATATCTTCATTTACGTTAAATTCGCGGAAATTAAACTGCCAAATGCAAGGCTTATCAGTCCCACAAGTGGGTAAATTCCCATTTTCATCAGAGAAAGTTAGACCCACTTGGATCAATTTCAACATATCAACATTATCTTTCAAAGTCACATAGTTATAGTCATTAATATTCTTGAATTGTGCCAATGGACGAAGAACAACACCTGGGAACTCAGTATCCATTGCAATATAAGGGTAATCATCCACAATTTCTCTAATCAAGGCGAATTCTTCCGCAAGATTATCATTCCAGACCTCCCTAATTTGAACCGAATCCGAATCCGGATCGCTTTTGGGCAAGACAATAGACATGTCAAAGAGTCAAAGATTCAATTTTTGCTGATGGGGTTTTCAATTTTTGCCAAAATTAAACCAGATCTGCAGTAATTCAGACAAACACAAGAAAAAAAAACCTAACTTTAATCAAACCCAGAAAAGAAATATACAAAAAGAAACTCAATTGATTCAAGATTTGTTGCGGATCGAAGAACATACATACCTTTTGAAACAGGGTGAGATCTGGGGGGTTGATCGGATAGATCTTGAGGTTATGAATCAGGATCAGATTGAAGTCGTTTCGTTGTTTGATGAATTGAAATCTTTAGGGTTTGATTTGGGTCAACGGATTCGAACATGAAACCTTGATCTTGGAGATGAGAGAGAGAGAGAGAGAGAGAGAGAGAGAGAGAGGAAGGGGTCTTAAATCAAGTGAACAGGTAGTGTGAACCGAGAACAGAAAGAGGAAAGTGACATTGTTAGTGGTGAAAGCGGGTGTTACGGTGTCGTTTTGGTGTGGTGTCAATATGATGTTTTCATCCCTCTCTTGGTACCCTAGAGTTGACCATGTTAGAAAATGAGATGGTGTTGGAAAATTGGAAATAGTTTGACTTTTCAAAGTCTGGTTTTGTTGATTGGGTCTTTAGAGTTTGGAGAATATATTATGCCAACCAATAGATTGACAATCTTGGTTTGAATATCTAATTGGTCGATAAGATTGATTATATAAGAATGGGAATTTACTATCTTACTTATATTTGGTATATATCAATTAGATTCTTGAGAAGTTATTATAGGTAAAAGTTAAAAGGGGCCGGAGACCGATGAATTTGTGACAGGTTAAACTAGGTATGAGTAGCAGTCTAGCAGGGATAAACTTTGAACAAGACCATCAATGACGATTGACGGCTGAGATTTGAACAAGAAGATGATCTTAAAATTTTAGCTTGTAAAGTTTCGAGTTCCCTCGGATATCTTTTAGAATTTTGAACTTGAAATATTTTGATGGTTCTCTATTGAAAACATTCATACTTTTCTTCCAAATCTGTAGCTATTCGGAGAAAGAACGATTTCCTTATACGAAACCGACGCGTAAACGTTTCTCCATTGTATGTCGCATCATTGGCAAAGTAATCTGCGATAAGTGGTATGTTCCCCTCAATCCCTCATCATGATCACGCATAACTTGTGCTCGTCTTCTAATCGTAGTTGAACTTTTAGCTCAATGAACAATGGACTCCACCATGGCTCTAACCATAGCAACAAACAACTGGTCTCCCTCTTGTTCGAAATCACTTGAAGAAGATGAAGATGAAAATTTTTACATTAAATTTAAAGGCGGGGATGATGATAGAAGCTTAAAAGAATAAGGTTTGAATAATGAGAAATTTGAATAAAAGGTTGGATAGCGTTGGAAAATGGTGGGATATTAATATTTGTAATAATTTCTCTCTTTCGCATGTTGCGTTGATCACGGAGGAGCCCAAAACTCCTCCAATAACACCTAGGAGACGATGTTCCGAACGTATTTAAAGGTAAAACGCCATATGACGGGCCACATATATGGCCTAATCTAAGTCTTTTTTTATGTAAGTGAATTTCTACTTCTTCAAAGATTTATAGTCTTTTTCATAAATTAGGTTTTCTTTCTTTATCAATTAATTGTGCCTTTTTTATTAAACTTCTTATAGCACATGTTTTTATTTTTATTATTTTAAGAATTTTTGTATCATCTAATCAATTAGTTTAAAGAAGTAGACGGTGGTTTTAACGTTTTATCATCGGGTTAGGTGTGTTTATTTTGTTTTTTTACGATTGCTTTGCATTTACGTTATTGTACATAGTTTAGAGTTATTTGTACAGAGTTTAGATATTAGAGTTTAGAAGTTCTTTATAGATTTATTTTAAAAGTGAACCGTGTGGGAATTAGAAGTTATTTATAGATTTATTTTAAAAGTAAACCGTGTGAGAATCCATTTATTTATTGTTTTGTATACCATAGGTATGCCGCCAAAGTGCGCAACAGAGAAACCACTCGTTTTGTAAGGCCCTAAACCCGGGAGACCTCGCCTTTTGATTCTCAATAAGCATACACAGTTCTTAAACCGAATACTTCATTGTAAAAATGGACCACAATCTTTCAAAACGAACGCTTTAAAACAAACTTTGTTCAAACATAACTTTTTTAAGTTGTCAAAACATCATTCTTTTACCAACGATGCAATATTGGAATATGAGTAGCCTTTAATGCGTAGCAAATAGATCATTCCCTACTCTTCCATACCTACAATCAACCTGACGTGCATGCTAGAAGACAGCAAACGCCGAGTGAGTTCTAGTTTTTCTTTTTCATAAAAGAGCATACAACTAGTATACACTAACTTCATTCACTTCACATAATAACAACCGATCAAATATAGCCTTAAGTCCGCCCTATGTTCGAAGATATTTGGGAGTTCTTTCCATCGTGCCCTATGTCCAGAGACATTCCAGACTTCTTTCCTCTGTAACCTATGTCCGGAGACATTCGAGACTTCTTTCCTCTGTACCCTATGTCCAGATACATCTATGACTTCTTTCCTTCGTGCCATATGTTCGAAGACATTCAGGACTTCTTTCTTGGCAGATAGAACTAAGTAGACCTCTTGTTAATTGAACGAATAAGCACTTCCATCATATATTCATTCATACACATAATCATATCTTCCTTCACTTACACATTCAACATACATCACATCGTACATACATGATACATACATAACATACAAGGCTCGATTGAAAGTTTGATCAAAATTTTCAGTTGAAACTTTCTGATTGAAAGTGAAAACTTCATATGGAAAGTTATCAAATCGAAAGTAAGACTCTTGATCAAAAGTAAACATTCGATCGAAAACAAGAACTCCAATCGAAACTATTGACGAGGAAGTGTTCGATCGAAACTAAGTTTCGACACGTTCATAAAACTTGAGTGGCAAAAGTAGGAAAAACAACATAGTTCCAGGGGCATTTACGTCATTTTGGTATGTAAATCAACCGGATCAGGGAAACCGTAGTAAATTTGCCTCCTCAGGCTATGTGTAATGGATAAAGCCCCATAAAGCCCCACAAGGGGCATTATGCGCCATGTGGACGCTGACTGGGCAAGGGGCTTTATGGGGCTTTATGGTGTAGTGGATAAAGCCCCATAAAGCCCCACCATCATCATTACCTTATTATTATTATTTTTAATTTTTTTTTTTTAAAATCTACTTTCATTAAAAATAAATATTACAAGTTAAAAAAAAAAGACAACTTAATTAAAATAAAAATTACAACTACTTAAAAAAAATACATCTTAATTAAAATAAAACATACAACTACTTAAAAAGAAATACTAATCGGTGATTTTGTATTTTCTCTTGATTCGTTCCATCTTTTTCTTATGGAGGGCGAGGTAAACCGGATTAGCGTTTTCAGGCGGGTCTTGGGCGAGGAACTCGAGATCCTTGTCGAGTTGATAATCGTCGATTTGCTCGACTTGCTTTTTCTTCGACCGTGCAAGATCTTGAATACTCTCGGCCATCACCGCTTGCAATTCGGTGACCGGAGCCTTTCCACGGTTAGCCCTCGCGAAATCTCGACCTCTTGGCCTCCCACTAGTAGTCTCAACGGGTGGAGTCGGAGCATCATCCTCATCATCATTGTCCGAATCATTCAAATTAATTTCGAATGTTCGAGCGGTGGAGTCAAACGACTCGGGATCGGCGGAAGACGACGTCTTGGATTTCTTGCTTTTTCGGGTTTGACGTGTTGTTATATCCGCTTTCGATCTCCACTTCTCGCTTTGGTAGAGAAACGACCAACACCTTTTGAGAGTGAAGTGACCACGCTCCGCTCCATATTCGATCACCGCCCTATCGTAAATGTCGGCGTCGTTCGCACCACTCGGCCAATTTGATCTGGACCGATCATAGTAAGTTGAGAAAGCTTGACATTTTCTGTTTATTTCTCTCCATTTGGACGACAACGAATCCGGGTTTCGGTATTCCCCCTTCCCCATCAAGGTGAAAAACTTGGACCGAATCTCGTCCCAAAATTCTCTCGCATCTTGATTGTTTGCTAAAAAAAAAAGAGACAAAAGTTAGTAAAAAAAAAATTATTTTTTTTAAAAAAATATAACTTTTAGTTAAAAAAAAAACCTTTTGTCGGGTTCTCCGAAGCTTCAATGTAAGCTCGACAAAGAGCGTAACACTCGTCGTCGCTCCAAAATTGTATCTCCTTCGTCGTTCTCGCGTCGTCCTCCTTTTTTTTGTGAGATCGTTTGCTCTTTCCTCTCCTTTGTTTTGGTTGTGATGCACCGACCTCTTGTGTTTCTTGGACGATTTCATCATCCTCATCTTGAAGAGAAAATGGTTGAGATGCTCGAGGGGTTGGAGTTTGTCGCGAGGTTGGAGAAGGTCGTGGGGTTGGAGAAGATTGAAATGGTTGAGGTGGATAACCTCCAAATTGTGGTTGGGAGAATTGGGAAAAACCTTGAGAGTAAAGGTTCATGCTTGAGAATTGGTTCGGGAAAGGTTGAGTGGCGGGGTTCATTGGCGGGTATTGAGGGGGAGGCATGTTCATAAACATTTGCCAAAGGTTTTGATCGGGTTCGTTCTCCCCGGTATTAGGTCGAGAGTTGGGTTGGTTGTTGGGTTGGTTGGGAAACATTTTTAAAAGAAAATAGATGAAGTAGAAGAGAATTGAGTTGGTGTGGTGTGTGAAAGTTTATAAAATATGTGGGGTATTTATAGTGAAAAAGGTGTTTAAATTAAATTTTTTTTAAAAAAAAAAAAAGTTAACGGATATATAGCCGTTCAACGGCTAAATTTTTTGACTTTTTCCTTTTCTCCGGCGTTATCACGCTGACGCCCCGGGCGAATTTGGGCTCCATAACGCCCCATAACGCCCGGGCGTAGTGGGCCGGGGCGTTATATGGGGCGTTATGGGGCGTTATGGAGCCCAAAAACGCCCCACTACGTTTAGCCTCAGTAATCAGTCGGTTAATCCCCTGCGTCTTACGCTCGTCAAAACAACAATCTTCCCTGACACCCAATTCTCTCTCGCTCGTTCCCTCTTCAAAAACCCTAAAAATTTCAATTTTCATAAAACTTCGATCGCTCCACAAACCCCCACAATCCCAATTTCTTGATTCCCATAAAAACACCCTTTTTATTCCGATAAAACAACCCATCAATTTCATGCACATATAAACACACATATAATCGATTCGTCATTCGTCGTTAACATATATCGATATATACGTATATAAATTCTTCAGGGTTATCGTGATCAAAGGCATGTCGAATTCGGGTCGGATCCGTGTCAGAGAGGACAGGTTTTACAGCCCGCCGGCGATGAGAAAGTACAATCAGCAACAGCAGAGGCAAGTACAACAAGAGGAGCAGAAAGTACAACCGCAAAAGCAGCAAGAGAAACAACAGCAATCGGAATCTTTGATGAGTAGCAGCAGTATGGATGACGTCACCACTAATTTGGATCGGTTTATGAAACACACCACTCCGGTTGTTACCGCTCAGCATTTCCCCAAGGTAGTATTAAAACAAGATTTGGAAAATTGTAAATTTGGATTGATTTTTGATGTTAAAGTTTGTTGCTTGAGTGTGTTTGGAGTTTGGACCTATCAAAAGTCATCATTTTTCTTGTATTCAAGAATATTTAGAAAATTGCAACTTTGGATTAATTGTTGATGTTAAAGTTCATTGCTTGAGTATGTTTAGAGTTCAGACCTATCAAAATTTATCATTTTTCTTGTTATTCAATAATTCTTTGATGTTTTTTTTTTCTGGGTAGTTGATAAAAAATGTGAAATTCTTGCTATGAAACTTATTGAAAAATAGTTTATATTGTCTAATGCTTCAAAATTAGAGATGCCAATGTATAAAAGTCATCATTTTTCTTGTTATTGAAGTATTCTTTGATGTTTTTTTTGGGTAGTTGACAAAAAATGTGATTTTTTTTTTCTGTGAAACTTGTTGAAAAATAGTTTATATTGTCTAATGCTTCAAAATTAGATAATGCCCATGTACATACAAATTCAAGATACTCGAATGTGGGCGTTGATATGAATTTATGTTTAAGTTGGCTAAATGGCGAAAAAGACACGAGTTTGACCTGTTTTTTATTTGATATATGTAGACTAGCATGAAGGCATGGAGGAATCATGAAAATGGTAGCCACCCATACTTTGTACTTGGGGATCTTTGGGAGTCTTTAAAGGAATGGAGTGCATATGGAGCTGGAGTTCCTCTTGTGTTGAATGAAAGTGATTCAGTTATGCAATACTATGTGCCTTATTTGTCCGCAATTCAACTATATGTTGATCCATCAACACCCGTTGCGAGCATAAGGTGAGCTTCTTTGTGATTTATTTACTAATAGTGTGTTCATTTGTTTCTGTCTGCAAATGGAAATATGTGGATATGAATCGAGTCCAAGATAACCTATTAGCACTTTGTATCGATAGTTAGTGATATATTAGTTGGTTTATTTAATGAGATAGGAGCAGCACTAAGTTTTGATAAGGCTGATTTGGTTATGTTCTCTTTGCCCTTTTTTTTTCTGTAAGATTCAGTGCACCTAAGTACGAGTGTGCAAAGTACTTTTTGCATGTATATGTTGGGATAAATCTGTTTTATTGAATCTCGTATCAAATTGTTGTGTTTTATCTCAAATTCATCTCATTTGGATCGTTGTTGATATTTTATTCAAGCTGATAATTTATGCAACTTTATGTTAAAAGTCAATATTATGCACATTACCCATAAAGTCGTTGTCTTGAAGGGTGCAATCAATTAGAATGTTGTTTTATATGGGAATCTTATATATTTTTACTTAATATTTTTAAACAGAAGGCCCGGTGAGGAAAGTGATTCTGCGTCATCAAGAGCGACCAGCAGTGATGGCAGTTATGAGCCTCGGGTTGAAGAAAATAGTGTCGGTTCTATTACCAAGAGTTTTAATAAGCTCATGCTCAGAGGTGGTGATTCTTTTGTTGGAAATGGAGGTACTGAGGAAAGCGAGATTAGAAATCCTCCCGGGCTTTTAATCTTTGAATACTTTGAGCGCGCTTTACCATATCATCGTGCACCTTTAGCTGACAAGGTAAACATTCAAGTATGCGTGTTTTGTAATCTTATTAGTTCTTTTTTAGAAAATAACCTTTTATGGGTCCACAAGATTTTCTATATAATCCTTATATTGAAGGGGGGGTTTAATGAGAATTAGATGTTTGGTTGATAGGCTTTGAAGTGTTCATATTTGGGTCTAAAACTACCCATTTTAGATTACTGTCTTTATTGTCATTGATAATTGATTCTTGAAGATCCACTATCTTGTTGTAATTAAAAGATACCTTTATGTTATATTAGTTAATATTCTTGATACTTTACGACTGAAAAACTCTTTCGTGAGGCATGCAAGGGACACATGGGGTCATTTAACACAGTTAGAGGGGATGGTTGCTTTGGGCAAAAATGATTTAGAGTTAACTTCCTTTTTTGGTCCCTGAGGTTTACCAGTTTACTCACTTTTAGTCCAATTTCTAAAAATGATCAATTTAAGGGCCTCACCTTTGTTTTTTTTCTCAATTTTTGTCATCTTTGAAAATGTCCAAATTAACCTTTAAAATGAAGGGCATTATGTCCAAATTAAACTCTCATTCGCCAACTTAAAAAGGTTGCAGTATATAGAAAATTTAAAAGCTGTATTTTATCTTTATACCTTAAGATTATACACCAATGCTGTAAAGCCCGAACCCCTTATCCTTGATTACCTGGTTTTAACTATTTCATATCACATGGTCGGTTCCAAACACGAAACATCCCTTCATTGAAGCGTGGAAACATTTAGATTTGCAGCATATTCTTACCCTGTGATGTTTTTGCATGTATTTAAGATATTCAATGCAAATTCATTAATGTTATGAATTTGTGTGTTGCCTTTAAACATCGACAGATATCAGATCTTGCGTCAAAATTTCCCGAACTGAAAACATATCGAAGCTGTGATCTGACTCGATCCAGTTGGGTTTCTGTTGCTTGGTAAGCTTGTCTAATGATTTCATTATTTTTTTATAAATAACCCTTTTCAGCAAAGATTATTTTCTTAACCACCTGAGAGCTGTATGGATCTTTTGCAGGTATCCCATTTACAGAATTCCTGTTGGCCCATCTCTACAGAATCTTGATGCCAGTTTCTTGACTTTTCATTCTCTTTCTACACCATTAAGAAGTATACCTCTTTATCCGTAAATATTAGTTTTTGATTAATCGCATATACGGGTCTTTTTCTTTTTCATGTGGGTTGTGCTTACTTGACCTAAAGTTTGTATCTTTGGTGTCTTTTTTTGCACAATGGTTTGGTTTTTATTGGTGTGTTTCTAATGCTCTTGATTTTGTGTGGTTTTAGATATGGAAGGGCATAAACCACCTCATCATGGGGCAACTGTAATCAAGGTTGATGATGTTGGGACGCCTGGTCAGCTCACGTTACCGATTTTTGGACTTGCTGCTTACAAGTTCAAGAATTCTGATTGGACCGAAAGTGGGGTCCACGGGACGGAAAAAGTTAACTCTATGATGAACTCGACTGAGAATTGGCTCCGGAGTTTAAATGTGTATCACCCTGATTTTGTGTTCTTCAAGAACCATGATTTCAGGCAATGAAAGGAGGAATTTAGGTGGCAAAACAGATAGATATAACTGAGGTTTTTCTTTTCTTTCTTTCTTCTTTCTTTTTTTTTTTTGGATTTAACAATGCTCAAGTGAGTAGAGGAAGAGTCCAAGTTGGGGCTTTTTGATGATGAATTTGATTTGCTTTCTTTTAGTGATGAAACTTTGTTGATATGGTGTAGTTGTACAAACTTTGTTTTTAGCGCGATGGCCTTTGGGCTTAGTGATATTTATTCTTATCTAAGTGATGTATATATTTAAGACTTCGACGTTGGCAATAGGTGGATTTTAGAAGAAGATATTAGAGCGGCGTGTGTTTGTTGTTAAAAAGAAAACTATGTTATTAGTGTGTAAATAAATGTATAATTTATTAAATTGCCTGAAATGTAACTTTTTAGTAAGAAAGCATCATTAAGTGATTTGAAGAACTTCAAATGATGATCCAAGAAGAAAGTTATAATCAAGAAAGCTATAGGCATGTTTGGATTAACCGGATATTGTTAAAATTAAATTGTTTTAGGGCGGAAATAGTTCTCGAACATTGTAGAGGAAATCAAGGTAAAAACTCTTATGTCGTTAAGAAAAGGCAAATAATTTATCATTCTTTTAACAAAGGAAATTAAGGTAAAAATGCTTATGTTGTTAAGAAAAGGCAAATAGTTTATTATTCTTTTAACGGCTGAAACATTATATTTGCATTTTATTTGGTTTGAACTCATAACTTTTTGATTTAGAAACCATTATTTTACCATCATGTTATCTCCTTATGGATAAGGAGTATATCAATCGAGTGGTCATCTCTAAAAATGACGATAAAACCTGATTTTTTATTTATTTATTTTTATTTCAAATACATACATTATCTACCTAATTGCTTTCTCATAGTTGGCTATTCCCAAATCCCAAATTCTTAATTTCTAAATTTAGTTTTAGTATATATCTGTGTGATTTTGTTTATTTGTTTTATTGTAGCACTTGGTTATTTCTTAAAACTTCTTTGATTTATATATTATAAAAATTTATATAAGTTTTAGTTATTTGAGATATTTTATAGTGATTGTAGAAAATATAATTGATTAATAGTTATCCGATTAATGCCCAATAGGTTTCAGTTGTAAAACAAGCTTTTATAATCTGATATGTGATTGAGATTACAGATATGTGTGTGCCCTTGTCATCTTGATGTAATGTTTTCTCTACTCAGGTTATATTGTTTCTGTGTCTAGCTTCTTGATGGTCACATGTTTTATTTTATAAAATTATTCGTCGCTAAAAATGATTTTAATATTCTAACTTATAAGTTATAACTACCATCTCCAAACGATTTGTTGCTAAAAATTGGTTTTAATATTCTAACTTATATAACTACCATCTCCAATGGGATGAAGGTGAAAGAGAGAACAAATGTGCATGCGGATCAGGACCGAGGGATAGTGAGTAGCAAAGAGGAGAGAGAGTAGGAGAGAACAAAGAGACGGTTTATCCTCATAACAACAAGGCCTTTCACTCGAAAAAATAGGTTTTACCTATCCTCTCTCCCATTTACTTCGGGAAAAGACTAGAAGAAGCGTTTTTTGTGATATGAGCATCGGATGTAGATACGCATTTAGAAGTCCTTGCATTGATGGTGGACTAAAGAGTTGATAAGAAAATACGTTGGTATGACTGTGGAAGGAGGGGGACGAGGGGAGAGGGCAAACTTAAAGCTGCTTTTAGAAGCAGTCGTTAACTATGATGCATATATTATCAATTACTTGAATCCAAATCCCAAATTTGCACTCATCTCCCGTCAGTTAAGCACATACATTATTATATTTAGATTTTAATACCATAAAAGTATACATCCTTTTGATTATGGAAACTTCTTAGCTCATAGCACCTCCCTTTCTTCCTTACAGATTTTGTACTTAATAGCCAGATATTATTATATCATTATGCAGCGGTTTCATCGTTTGTAACTACTTATAAATCATCATCAAGGAAAGATGACATCAGCAGCCCCTGCACAAACTCGCTTCTCCTAGCCTTCTCCTCCTGATCTTCACCAGAAACCTGCTGTTCCTCACTCCTGAAACAAATTCAAACCGGATTTTGTAACAGGTAAACGAAATACAAAGTGGGTCTGACTTGGATCGTGATTGTTACAAATGGGTCAAACAAGAAATAGGTAAAAGGAAAACACGAACGGGTGAGGGAGAGTGCGTGGTTGAAAGTCGCCCAAAATCTATTTTCGATGTAAATAACCTCTTAAAACTGTTTTAGTTCAAGATTTTAATCAGTGCATTCAATAGTTATGGCAAAAGGTTTAAAAGATAGCTAGAAGTGTTTGCAGGCCAGTCCAACTTAGCCCACTCGATTATTCCAAGATTTAGATTATTATTTCTACGAGAACCAATATTATGTGGTTACCCAACACACCATCTTACTACCTATATCAAAGAATCAAGATATCTCATGATAGAAGTACAAAAAAGGTAACCTAACGATTACCATATTCTTCCTAGGGCTGCTTAATAAGCCAGACGAGCCAAGCCAGCATCATCTCTAGGACTCTAGCTCAGGCTTAAGTTAAAAAAGCCAGCTCGGCTCATTTAATCTTAATGAGTTAAAATTTGAGCTCGAGCTCAGCCTATAAAAAGCTCAAGCCAACTCGTGGCTTGACGAGCCAGCTTGTTTGTTTTTTAACTTTAAACGAATGATAATATATATTTTACATACACGAATAATTATAAACAGATTCAATATGAGCCAACGAGACTCGTTTACAAACCGAGACAGCTCGGCTCGTTTATAAACAAGCTGGTTTTGAGGGAGTGCTTTTCAAATGAGCTTTGAACTTCTTTAACAGCCCTAGTTCTTCCCTAGGTGGCTGACAAGGGATAAAGATTGCAATTAAAAAAAACAATTTCCAAGGAAAAACTTCCACATACCTTGCCAAGAAATCTTTATTTGAGCTTTCTACTACTGACATTGCTGCGGCAGAGGAAGGAGTTTGATCTTGTGACGGGTCCGCAGCATTATTGTACATGAAAGAAGATAACAATGGGTCGGCCTCTGTCAACACAGATGACATACCCAAGAACGATGAACCGCCTAGAAGAGCATGTAAATTTCCTTCTCGTAACTCTTTCTTTAAAAGAGCATAAGTTGAGTTTGATCCACCCCTACGAAGTCTCCTCTTGCGTTGAACGTGGTATTTAGTCAAGGAAAAACAACAATGTGACCCACAATATGAAGATAAGCAGCTAAAAAGGAAAGAATTTAGTAAACCGAAATATATCCTTACATTACCCGAGAGACAAATAAATCTAATTACAAGAAAAGCATCCAAAATGTTATAAAGGGATGACTTCAACAAAAGGATATCTTAAGAAGACTTCCATGCTGCATGGTAATGTGGCTGACCAAACCAGCTCCAACCCTTTTTGCACATATTGGGCATACCTACACTTACAACATAGAAACATATAGTACCGCAACTATACTGCATAAAGTTCTAGACTTTTTCCATTTCATAACTACAAAAGCCTTCATTTTAGAACCGATAATATGTTGAGAACCGCATAATGCATCTGTACCTATTGCATTGAATTTGATATACAAGACAGTTGTGTATTTATGCCCTACGTAGAAACGCATTATGTGTTCTCGCGGTTTTTAACATGTTATTGGCTCTGATACATACGTGCCCCAAAACTATCTAATGTAAAAAAAAAAGAAAAAAAAAAACTGAACTACATAGTGAACAATGTTTCAGAGGTTTATTGAAAGAAAGAATAAAGTTGTAGAAAGACGTTGATACCCCGTTTTTTGCTTGAAGTGTATGCTCTTCATCAATATGACAACAAAGACCCACAATGTCAAAATCCTCTGCACAGAATGGGCACAAGTACTCGGGCCTCAGCTCATCACCATCAGTTTCTTCTACAAGATGAAATGCATCTGCTGCAAAACATGAATGGGAGATTCAAAACCAATTTCACCAGCACCAAATCCATAAACAAGAAAACATTCAAGTTGGGCATATAAAGTAGAAACCTTTCTGCATAAACTTACAAAGAAATAAAACAACACAAACAAGAGCACCATGAACTAAATTATCCAAAATTCCAAATTCGTATAAGCATCAAGAAGATGAGATCTGAACATTTGAATTTTTTTAAGGATTATACCATCTTGGTCATCAAAAAGCACAAGTGGCATTGAGGTGATAGGGTCCCGAGCTGATGTGATAGGCGCAAAGCACAATCCTTTTCGTATGTAACATGCAATTTATTCATATTTCTCATAGGTTCCTAGCATCATTTACCCAAAATTCAAACAAAAATAAGCTCTACTTATGGTTTTTATATCTAGATCACATGGATGTACAACATCCTAATCCACAAATCCATCCCGACATCCCGTACGAAAAGCTCAATACTACATCCCATGCCTTTTTCGGTGTAAAAAAGCCACGCCTTTTGTATTGCGCCTTTTGTATACCATGCAGCTCACCTTGTCTAAAGCGAGCACCCTCGCCTCACCTGTCACGTCTAGGTGCGTTTTTATTATTAAAAAAAACAATTATACATTCAATCTCAAATTGAAGACTTGTTCTATCGTTGAAAATTCTCTCCATACAAACTGAAAGTCTCATGAATTAGGCCTTGTATTATTCAGAAGAAAAACACAAAATATCACAACAACTATTTCAATCACATTCCTCAGTAAAATATCACATGAGAGATAAGTCTCATGATGCACAATAAAACATGCAAATTTAAAACCCTAGCAAGCTATTCAGAAGAACAACACAAAATCTCACAACTATTCCAATTACATTCCTCAGTAAAACATCACAGAAGAGATAAATACATAAACCTAACACATCGAATCAGTTAACTATAATCAAGGTAAACAACAGTAAAAACCTAAAATTTCTTCAATCGCAGACGCGATTTCGCACAAACCTGATCGAGATTGGTGGCGCCTTGAAGAAGAAAGAGAAGTAGAGAGACGAGTCCATGAATTAGGGTCCATCCTCTTCGATCCAGAAAGTTTCGATACGAAACGATTGCCAAATTTGTTGAAGAAATTGAGTTAGGGCTTTGATTGTTCGTGTGTAGATACAGGATTTGTGTATGTATAGGTTTGATTTTAGGGAAGAAAGTGATGAAATTTCTAGAGAGAGAGTAGAGAGAGAGAGCGAAGAGGAACTCTCCACCGAACTCTTCTGCTATGGGTATGTTATTCTGGTATTGTTCTATAGTCGGTTCAAGTCCATGAAGTTCTCAAAAGTGTCAAGATTACCCCTTTATGTTTTGTTGTTGTTCATTTGAGCCCAAAACTAGAGATGGGAAGAAAAGTGGATTGAAAACCAAAACCAGTTTCAAACCCGACCCGACCCGACCCGATAAAACAAACCAATTTTACTGTAATCCGTTTTCAAGTTGGCTCGTTTTGAAGGTTTGACACTAGTTTGGGGATTTCAGAGCACGGACCGACACGACGCGAAGTTGCTCCAAAACAATTTTGATTTCAGAGCACGAACCGACATGACGCGAAGTTGCTCTAGAACAATTTTGACTGCTGGATTTGAAATATAGTTGTCAGCTAGCATTTCTTTTCTGTCTTAGTACTATGTGTTTTAATCACAGCATAAAAAAACGCTCTCTACTATCTTAAATATAAAAAACGCTCAATATTATCTTAAGTATTCTTAAAATGCTCTCAAATGACTCCTGAAACGTGTGTAAATTTTCTTTGTCGTTAATTCATCTTCAAACAACATGGTTGTGAGGGTTATTTCTGCAAAGGGGAGCGAAGTTATTTGAACATATTTTGATTTGTGTGAATTGTCAAGTGGTCCGAATAATGCTCGGTGCAAGAAGTGCGTTGATGTTTTATTAATTTTGTAAATGAGAAATACTACTTTAAGAAATCAGATAGATAAATATTACAAGATATCGTAAGATCAAACGTTAAAAAGACAAACAACAATGAGAACGTTGAAAGGTCACTTTGTGTTTTTTAAATACCAAACCAGGTTACTATTTTAAAATAGTTTTGACTAGCTTTGATCAAACCAAACGAAGTTAAAACGAAAACTCATTTCTAAAAAAACAGCTTGCATAACTCTACTTTGTGCGGTTACTTATAATAAAGATTTATATGGCAACATTTTACAATTTTTGTTGTATGAGAAAGTCAATAGACTGATTATATCCGGTTAAAGACTCGACCCAAAATACACAAAATCACTTAGTCCTTGGTCCTTCTTTTCATTTTATTCGGTTTCATTATGAGTAGACTTGACTCTCAAACGGCCAAACACTCCCATCTTCTGGTCTAACCCGAGAAAACTAATCCGGACTAGCACAATACCCACCTAAACACACACAAAATAGGTACCAATATACCATTTAGACATTCACATTCCTCATTTTTCTTCTTGTCCAGCGACAACATCGAATCAAATCAGGTCTCAAATCAGTCCGGTCCTAACCCATAATATCTTGTAAATCTACCATTGGACTAACATTTCTATTTAATTACAATAAAGTTTGTAAAATTTTAAGTTTCTATCTTAATTAATAAATAGTAATCAGATTTTATCTTATATTGAACTTGTAAACAACGTTTTGTGATGTTGGCATCATATAGCAGAATCTCTAAACTGTTGAACAAGTAGCTCTCGTAGCTCAGTTGGTTAGAGCACCCGTTTAGTAAGCGGGAGGTCTTGAGTTCGACTCTCAACGAGAGCATAATTTTTTTTACGGTCAAATTTGGTTTGGCCTTTTTCCTCTTTTGACTTTAGTCTTGCTAGCATGCTCTTTTAAGTTTATATAATTATTAAATAAATTTTATCTTAAAACTATCATTGACGTTCAATTTTATTTTGATACCGTAAAGTATCTCGACTTGTATAAAATGTGTGCACACGTAAAATGTTACATCCTTATTAGATGTGCATGTCTGCAGGTTATTTTTCTGTTAACATGAATGCTATATAGACTACTTTATTGACGTCTAAAACTATCTCGTTTATTTAATCGTTTTTATGTACAAATTTATTATTTGTCTTTTTTATTAACAAATAATACCATCTTATCAGGTTTCACTCGTTTTATATATACATTTATATGGTCTTATATATTGGTTTATGTTCTTTCAGGTTAACGAGTTCAATTATTGAACTCGGCTTTTATTCTTACATTTTACTTCTATCATACACATTGACTATAATATGGACATATAATATCAGTGTGACATGATCATTGATCATGTGAAAGACTTTTTCCATTTAGAGACGATAATGAGATGAGTTTGAGTAGTCTCAGTCTCATACATAATTGTAAAATCATGCCGCTCCTCCAATCTTATACTTGTTGGGTATCATGTATCTTTGTTAAAAATGCATGTTAGGTGTTCCAAGTAGATTTCTTTCCATTTTAAATTTTTATACAGTATTATTACCCAAGAAAAATATAAATATAAAAAAAACTAAAATTAGGTAGATTAATAAATACTCTTTTAACCAAGAATAAAGAAAAATAGAAATAAATGAAAAGTGTTGACGAATTCAATGCCATTATCACTTTAAAATACTTTGATCTTTCGTGAAGATTTTGCGTTTGAACAAATTGCATAAAGACATATAAGACGACAAAGAGACTAAAACTTGGTTTTTAATAGATAGAACCAACTAAACTGTGAATAATCATCAAGAACGACAACGTAATATCTATAATTGTCAACGGGAGTCACATGTGAGGGACCCCATAAGTCACAATGTATTAAGTCTAGCTGATGCAATGACCTTTTTAAATTAGGTTCAAATATCAAACTGTGTCCTATTCGATAATTGACATGAAAAACACATAATCGGATTAGGTAAAACAAAAGTAACAGACAAATACCCAACTTATATAAAAGCAAAATGGTGTCACATATCACTTATCCTAACCAAGACTCCAAGAGTGCCATAGTTCATAGGAGGCTTTCAAACTTGAAATAGATCCTCATGTAACGTTTGATGACCATTGTGGAGAACATACAACCCATTTTCACATCTTCTTTAGGCTATAACAGGTTGCATGATACGGTCCTGAATGTAAAAGTGTGATTGAGAAAATAAAATATCTAAATCATTATCATTAGTTAATTTACCAATAGATAAAAGATTCTTGGCAAGATAAGAGATAATTAAGACATCTTGTAAACGAATATGATCATAAACAATAGAATGACATTAATAAGAAATTGGAAGGACATTATCATTTCTAAAAGTCACCTTGGATGAACCCATATACGAGGTGACATATGCGTGTAACATTATCTGATGATGAAGTCATGTGGTCAGTGACGCTTGAATCCACTGCAAAGCTTTGTTCTTGATGGTCGTTGAATCTGTCACCACAACCTCTGGTCACAGAGAAGGCAATAGGAAGATTACTCGAACCGTGTAAGGAGCTAGCAGAGAAATAACTACCTGACTTTAATGAGTTTCATATCAAGTGAAAGTAAAAGTGATCCTAATTGAAGAAAAAGATCGAACACGTAACATTATATCAACATCTTATGAGGTTCATATCAACTTTTACATAAAATATATATTAAGAAATTGTATGTTCATCACACCAATTGTATTAGGTTAGTAACCCGTGTACTACACGGGTTGAATTTAGGTTCATAATATTAGTTAAATATAAAAAACGATAAGAATTAGAAAAATTATAAATGACATATTCATACATGTAACACGATACATACATAAAAATCTTACACGTACTTAGACATGTATTTATATCACTAATATCATCATCATCATCATACATTAATATAACACAATATTCGACAATGTATAATTAGTGATGGCATAAGTAAATCACGAAATGTAAAAAAACACACATTCCACTCCCTCTATCGGTTCACATCACAATTAGGTATTGGATGAGGTCGATGTCAATCACTATCCAGCACTAAATCCACCTTGAGAATTATAAAACTAAAACCTTTTTAGGACGAGATCCATTTATGGTTATTATTATTATTATTATTATTATTATTATTATTATTTTTGCATTGATCTCTCCCACGAGATCGAAACCTCGATTTTATGGACAAGTCATTCGCAAATGTAATTCTTAAACATGCATCCACAATGAAATTAACAAAATTGATTTTGATTGAAGAAAAACAAAACCCGATATCATGTTAACATCTTACATGTTTTATGAACTTTTAAATAAAACGATAATAAGTTACATGTTCACTACACTAAATTTTAAACTTAAAAGACTGTTACATATAATAATCCCTTTATAAACTTTAATTCATTTTCGTACAACCTATCTATAAGTATACACGTACATATGATATAAAAATAATTAAAAAGTTTTATATACTTTTAGATTTATACTAAACTCATATTTCTTTTATTCATTTGATTTTAATATTCATATACAATTTTAACCAAAACTTTTTTAAATAGACAATAGAGTAAGCGAGGAATATTTATTTATCTTAACTTTATTACCATTTATAACATTAATGGCATTTAATCTATGCTCCTTCCTAAATGATCACGCTTTCCATGTGTTGCATAAAATTCTAATATTAAAACATCTTTCATTGGAGCCCTAGATGAAAAAACTTGTTTATTTTAATCATTTCCAAAATTTGCTAATGGCAAAGTTTGTATTACTATTAATAATAATTTAATACTATTAAAAAAATATAAGAAAATAGAAACCAAATCTTTGAAAATAAATGCCTTCCAAATACAAAACATTTATTAAATCTAAAATACCGTTATAAATAAAATTCAAAATCATACATAGAATTTAATCAATGATTCAATGTAGCTTAACTGTAATCATTAATATATGATATATAATATTAAAACATTCTAATAGAATTTGTTATAATCTTTTTATTTTCTCTCTCCCATGACCAAAATCTTGCGAATTTAACGTTTGTCAATTTTTTCTGGTTTGTGTTTATTTTCAAATCTTTATTAACGGGTACGTGTATTTTGTTTAAATTCCCAACTGAGTGATCACAAAACATTCAAAATATTGATCATGTCTAATTCCGCGGGCTCCGGCAGTGTATCCGACGAGTTTCCGGCAGGTCTCCGGGTTCTTGTTGTAGATGATGACCCAGTTTGCCTCATGATCATAGAGAAAATGCTGAAAATATGCAACTATCAAGGTACATTGTAAAAAAATTAAACTTTGATTAGATATAACGTAAAACGAACCTGGTGCTTGACTTCGCTCCTAGCTTTGTTCATGGCCGTGGAGGGGCCATATGGCTTCGGTTTTTGATATATGCAATCTTACCATAAATTTTTGTTTTTGTACAAGATGTTGTTTCTTACGTCTTGAAACCATGAGCTCAACGTCATAAAGCAACAACTTTATCGATTGCTTTAAGATTAGATAGAGGAATCTAATTAGATTTAGGGTTTATAATCAAATTGCTGATTTTTTATTGTTTTTCTAGTTTTTTTTTTATTTTTTTTGGAATTCTTGAATGGAAAAAGAAGTTTTCTTGAGTTGGGTCTTTCTAGACCTTTTTTTTAATTCTATGTGATAGAGGTAATGTTTGACTGTTTATGAATTTGCAGCAACTGTATGCAATAAAGCTCGGATTGGTTTAGCATTGTTGAGGGAAAACAAAAACGGGTTTGATATAGTTCTAAGTGATGTTCATATGCCGGATATGGATGGATTCAAGCTTCTTGAACACATTGGGCTCGAGATGGACCTTCCTGTTATTAGTAAGTCAACGAATCCATTCTAATTTCTTGGTGTTCCTCGAGTTTTAATTTGATATTTTGTTAAAAAAAATTAATTACCCATTTGAAATTTTGTGTTTTCATGGTTGAATATCTTGAAAATTAGTGGAATTTCATGTTTTTAAGGTTTTAATTTCTTGAACTATTGGTTAAATCAGCATAATTCAGAAAGTCAACCAATCTTGTGGACTTTTATTGACTTCCATGAGTTCCAACTTATAACATGGTAAATCTTACAGTGATGTCAGCAGATGACAACCAAAGTTTAGCAATGAAGGGACTAACTCATGGTGCATGCTATTATATGATAAAACCGATTCGTATCGATATGTTGCGTAACATATGGCAACATGTTTACCGAAGAAAGAAAAAAAAGTTGAACGGTTCTGACCCGTTAACAAGTCCTGATGATGTTAACCATCATCAGAAAGTCCAAGTCCCGGAAGATGCATACTATGCATCTTCCGAGAATGGAGCACATAAGTGGAAAAATGCAAAGAGGAGGAAAGATTATGAGGATGAATCCGATGAACGCGAGTCTTCTTCAAAGAAGCCTCGTGTCGTCTGGACTCCTGAGCTTCATCGACGGTTCGTAGAAGCTTTCCAGCATATCGGAATCGACAGTAAGGAGTTTTTCGTTTTTCGTTTTTAGTTTTTTAGTTTTTTAGTTTTTACTGTCTGTTTTATTTAATTTTCTTTCTTTTTTATGCACAAACAGATCTATAGTTCTATACTCATATTCTTTGAATCTAATCATGCAGAAGCTGTTCCAAAGAACATCTTGGAGCTGATGAATGTCCCGGGTCTAACCCGAGAAAACATCGCGAGCCATCTTCAGGCAAGCTCAGACCGCGAATCCGCGATAAACCTTCAAGATTTACTTCATTTTCATGAACAGTTTCATCATATATATTCTTGTTGTAAAATGTGCTCACAAGTTTTACCATTTGGTGCAGAAATACCGCATGTATCTTAGACGGCTCAATGAGTCGCAGTTTATGGGTACGATGGATCCAGGCTATGATCTACGGGCTTTATCCGTCAGAGGTCAACTCCCTGGTCAAAGCCTCGCCGCAGTTCTTGGTGGTTCGAGTTTTTCAAGGTCTCAACATTTACTTCATGGGAGTTCAACAAATATGGAATCTAGGCAGTTATTGAGGTTGCAGCAACCCTATGATCACCATTCATTCACTGGTGTTAACAGTCAAGTATACATGCCAATGGCTGGTCATGGTCAAGGTCAAAGTCAAGGTCAAGGTCAAGGTCAAGGTCAAAGTCAGCATGTTTTTCCAAATGGCATAGGATCAAATGTTTCAGGAGGCAGGACTGTTCCAAGTTTCAACCTTTTGAACCAGATCAGACCCGATTCGGGGTCGCAAAACATGACCTTTAGCGATTTGTTGGCTCATTCTTCTCCCAAGAAAACGGAACCCGCCACATCTTTTGCTGTAGTTGACGAAACTGGGACTCAAGATGACCTTCTAACTGCTATTCTTGAACCGGTACATACATGTTCTTTAAAGTTTAATACTTTTGTTATATAATCTCAACTGACATTACTATGAGTCTATGACTTAAACAAATCTTGAAATTCTACTATGCAGCCACAAGAAGGGTTTGGACAGGTGGAAGACGAATTTGGCTTCGATGGGTATGATTTGGATGATCTTCCCGGATCACCTTAGTTTTTCGCAGCGTGTTTAAGATTTTAAATCATCAGTAACCGTTAATCTTTCATGGTGTTTTTGCATTTTTGTTTTGGTCAGAAAGTTTGAATTTTTTGACTGTTTTTACAGGCAACAAAATTGTTGGTAAAAACATCCAAAAATTTGATTTTGTTGTTGGATTTTATATCTATTGGTTTTCTAAAGTTGGTAATGTTGGTTTTATGGTAATATTATAAAGATATGTAGTTTTGAACTTTAGATTTCGGTTTGAAAACTAGTTTTTAAGCGGTAAAACAGTGGCTGTGATGATGCAGCCATCTCTAGCGCGTGTTGTCGAAGTGATTTTGCTACAACAACTCATGATTCTGTCAACCCTGAACCTCAATGAATATCAAAATCCATAATCAAAAGCTTCCTAAATATTATAATATGCAAATATATATCTATCATCTTTGGTAAATGATTTATACTTTCATATAAATCTGTATAAAAAATGCATGATTGTACTTAAATCCTCAACAGTTGTAAAAAGGTGTTCATTCTTGATAATTGAAGTAGTTAATCCTTAACAGACATTTATATAAATTTACAATGTTTTAGCAAAACTGATTCTTTTACTAATGGGTTGCTTTTACCTCAAGAATCCTTTTATATAACTTACAATGTTTCTTTTACAATGTTTTGAAATTTTATGTAGGGATCACTCTTTTTTTGTGTTTATAGTTGCTTGATTTCTTCAATTTACAGAAACAAAGAGTTACAGTTGCTAAAATTGTGGACATAAACCTCCTTGACATTAAGGTAATAACAATTTACTCCTTGAACTAAAAATTTCAAACACAAAGGAATTTCACAACTTCAAAAAATGCATTCTAGGGATTTCTCTATTCAATAAGCCCAAGCTCCCAACACTTGGTCCCTATTTTAGTGTATCAAGTAATTAGTTATATGTTCAGATTACAAAAATAAAAAAAGCACCATAAAAGAGGAAAAACTATTATAAGAAGTTATAAGCCTTTAGTTGCATGTTTAGAGATTTGTATAAGCCATGTGATAATTCACCCGAAGAATGATATGGGGTTCACTAGGGTTTCTATAGGCTGTCGTCTAAGATCCTGGTTCCATCACAGTTTTTATGGGCGTGGGAAGTCGATAGTTGCAATTATTATTCATAGCCTAGGTAGTACTCCTTCGTCATATTTGGTGGCTTATGATCCTTTTAAACTTGAACTAGATTTGTTTTGCTCGGTTGTCTGACCTAGAAAACAACAGTTTATTTTGATTCACATTCGATCCTTTTTAAACTTTTATGCGTTCTTCAAACGTCTTTAACTTTCCTATAGCCTCCTCGAACGACATGGTGTCAAGATTCGCAAATTGTTCAAATGATGCCATAATTGGCACAAGCTTACCCGTAACGAAATTAAGAAGCTTCCTTACTATAACCTTCTCTTCACTTGTTGACCCGAGACGTTTGAACTTTGCATTTGAAATTTCTCCAAGTCACTCCTAAGTGTTTAAAAGTCGAGCCTTTTGCACCCAATCTGCACCAAGAAAACCAACACGTATTGATTCTCACACATCTTTTGCATACTTATGTTTCGCCACTTGAAATATCCACAGGTAGAGATTGAAAAATAAAAGCTCGTGCGTTAGATTTTTCCTTGTTGCGACAACACTACTTGTTACCGGGTCGATTGCTTCCCATACACCATTAGCTTGCAAAATTGACCGCATCATAATAGTCCTTGGAACAAAATATTAAATGGTTATGGTGGTGGGTGGGACTGCGATGGATGCCTTGCTGAGGGTGTTTTTTGACAGTTGTAGATCTAGTTGTAATATCAAGTTAAAGCATATGTTCAAGATTAGGTTTTATAGTTATCTAAAGGCGTTAGAAATTCACATATGAAATCGAACTTTAAATGGAAACAAGAACTAGGTTTCATATCTTAAAGGTGCACTAATACTAACATTTATATCAACTGGTTTGTAGTATAGCAGTATTAAGATGTTAAATTGACCGCATCATTATAGTCCTTAGAACAAAATATTAAATGGTTACGGTGGTGGGTGGGGCGCGATGGACGCCTTGCTGAGGGTCTTTTCCGACAGTTGTAGATCTAGTTGTAATATCAAGTTAAAGCATATGTTCAAGATTAGGTTTTATAGTTATCTAAAGGCGTTAGAAATTCACATGTGAAATCGAACTCTAGCATCCTAGTTTATACTCGAAGATTATGCATGTTTTAAGTATTCTAATAACCATATACGTCATATTGTGTATAATCGTGATTGTATTGATAAGATGCGTATTAGGGTTACATATGACGTATATGGTTATTAAAATACTTAAAATACACATAATCTTCGAGTATAAACTAGAATGGTGGTGTTCGATTTCACATGGGAAGTTCTAACGTCTTTAGAGAACTATAAAACCTAATCTTGAACACCTAATTCGAGCTCTCGCTCTCTCTTTCGCCAAATCTGACTCTAAATGGAAACAAGAACTAGGTTTCATATCTTAAAGGTGCACTAATACTAACATTTATATCAACTGGTTTGTAGTATAGCAGTATTAAGATGTTAAAGAATGATGTCTCTTTTTACATGGTCGTAAGATGTTAAAGAATGATGTCTCTTTTTTTCATGGTCGAGAATTTAAGTCTTAATATAAAAAAAAATAATAAATTTAAAAATAGAATAAGAGAGTATCTACAAGTTGTTATGAGAAAGTAACTATGATTCTATTGTCGGATCATGTGCACGAGCTATTACTTGCAACTCTCATATATATCGTTAAACATGGTCTTGAGTTATTTTCTTTTCCCTCTTTTTTTTCTTTAAGTTAGTATATTAAAAAAAAGGAAAGGTTTTAACTAAATTTTTTAATAATTATTGGGGTTGCACCCACCTTTGATTGTCTACGTACAACAAAACATGAAATGATATATTTTCACCAAAAGCGATATACTTTTTCTTTTTATAGTTTTTCCTATGATTGGGATTGATGCAAATATATTTAAGATAATTTAGAAGCAAATAAAGTAAGAATGCTATAAGTATATAAATTATAAGTATCTAATTACATGAAACGTTTAACACATAACTAATCTTAAATAAAAAAAAAGGATTGTAACATACAACGACTTTTCATATTAATCGAAAACGGCTTTCTCATAAGGGGCTTACAGGTTTGCTTTTAGTTGTTCGAATGAAAACATTCAAGAAGACCACTACTCCGGGATTGTTCACACTCAAACACACTAAACTCTAGAGCTCTTAGCTTCCCTTAATCCACGACTGATATTAATATGTTCTGGTGATATTTGAAATGGAGCTATAACACGTGTCACCGCCTCAAAGATCACTAACATGTTTTGGGTGCATTGATGGATAGCATATTATAAAATTTTCATTTGACCAATAAAAAATAAATCTCTATGATCTGTCTTGTCTATGCGAAATAAACCATATCATATAATATAACCTGATAGAATTATATGTAGTGGTTTGTTGATATAACAAAAGACAAAGTAAGATAGTCATGTGACCCTATTGTAAGAGGTATGTGTTTTTTAAAGTTATTATTTAGAATTAGATGTATATTGATAATTTAAGTATATTTGTATATTCACTATTGACATTTTTCTTTTTCTTTTTTTATTAAAAAGAAAGAAAAAAGTAATCTTTATGAGCCGTGCATGGCACGTGACTTGCTCTATGCTTTCAAGATATAGAATTGGGAGTTGTAAAAACTAAAAAGTGGTGTTGGGGCCGAGTCATCCCATGTGAACTCAGGGGGGAAAACGTTACTTGTCCAAAATACAAGGACTACTACCGTAAAAAGGCCAATTATGTGTCATTGACTCATTGTGTGAAAGTATTTTCACAAAACAGCCTGGAAAGTTTATCTTTTTTGAATTTTGAGTGGTCGGTCATTGCCCCCTGTCTTTCCCTTTTACTATTTCATTCCTACTTTTACGGCCACTTTGGCCAATTTTTCTTACTTTTTTAAAAAACGAGCGAGTCATCCTTGGCTCGTGCTCGGCTCATTTATAAACCGATCTGTTTCGACTTGGCTACAAACCGAGCCACCTTTAAGAAGCTTTCTTTGATTGTATGGACATGTGTCTGGTGCTCAAGATATAGTGAAATGGTGCAACATATTTTTGTGACTTCACAAAACAGGTGTGGATCAAGATTGAAAAAAAGTAAAGAATATGACCTTGGCGATTTCGGAGGAACGATAGGGTGGGTTTGGAAGACTCGAAATAATAAAATCTTTCAAAACGTGAGCTCAATCCTGGCAACAATTGTGGAAGAGATCAAAACATCAACGTTTATTTGGTTAAAGAATCAAGCAAAAGGACATCATTTATCATTTAGATTGGTAAAAGTGGAGTGAAACTTCTACCTCTTATTCTCTTATTGATACGTAATTCTGATGTAATTTTCTCTAGCATCTTGCTAGATTGTGTTAAATGAATTTCTTACTTTGGCCTTAAAAAAGGACTTTACTTTTTACCATTAACCTAAAACCCAAGTGAATCTAACTATTAATGGATGGTAAAGCATCGGTTATAAAATCAATTCTATATAATGTTTTATGGAAAATTAGATTTTAAGAATCTTAATTATTATCTATTGACCAATAATAATTCATATTTCGTTTATTCTCTATAATAAACCATTTTTAATCATGTTAAAAATAAACAAACAGCCGTTAAAATAACACTAACTCTGTTATGAAAATTTTACTTTTTTATGATTAGGTATCACGACGGCGTCTTATGTGGCCACCATAACGCTCAGTCATCAAAAAGTTAGATTTTCTTAACAGAGCTAATCTCACTTTAATGACTAACTGCTATTTTTAACATAATTAAAAATGTTGATTATTGGGATAAGTGAATTACAGTTTGAATTATATCCCATTCCTGTTAATAAAAAAATGTTTTTGTTTTTTATGATTTTGTTTGTATTAGATTAAAGCACATGAGTCGAACATTACCCAAGTTACCGACATTAATAACCACGTGTGACTGTTTACATGATCCTTCGAGTCCACCTACGTAACTACGTAAGTACATTTTACACGCCTTTCCGGTCAACAATTGCCGACTCCTACAAATATATATATATTTAACTTTTTTTATTTTTTTCCTAAAGTAAAAGGTTATTTATTACTAAAAATCTAATTTAATTTCATTAAAGTGTGTATTAATTAAAGGTGCTAAATGAAACATGTTTATACCAATTATGATTTGTCCTAGTGGTATTGGTGATGATGAAAAACTATAATTTGATCCTTGAGTTAACAGATTTTACCACCCGGTTATTCGTGGAGGTGAATTTTTCTTGAAATAGGCTCGATTACTGACTTGGGTTACTTGCACTGTCTGTGCTCGCAGCGTGTCGTTAATAACATCGTTATACTAGGTATTCACCCGAGTGGCCAGGTTGCAGCTCATTGTTGTTCAAAAAGAAAAAAATGAAACATGTTTATGCCTGGGTTTAAGAACCAAACTCAAGAAGACTTACAACTCGTATTAGAAACACGTTTATTTTTTAACAAACAAATCGATATATCTAACATTATTTTTTTGTTTAAAAGTTATCATTTTACTATCAAGTTATACTATTATAGACATGTATTGTATTTAAATAGAAAATAAGTCTTCGTAATTTCGCATAAACAAGACTTATTTAACGAAAAACTTTATTTTATTCTAATTTTTATAAAATGATATTCTAATATTGCAAATATAGAAACCACATGCATATAATAAAATAAAAAGCACGTTTAATCTATCAAAGCTTTTCAAAGCTAAAACTTAATTTTCTTTTAATATTTAACATAAAACATATAACACCAAATAAAAGACATTTTATAGGATAAATTAAAAACTTAATTTTCATTTTTCCTCAAATTAAAAAATTACACCTCTATCTCTTCTTTTCTTCCCTATCACTCACTCATTACATATTTCTTTTTCAATTTCAAATGACATCATGTGTGTCATCATGCGTGACACCGTTTTTATTTTTATACCACCACATCATTACATATGGCTAAGCTACTTCTTTTAATGTCTATACCTTTTTTTTCACATTCACACCATATTATAAGTGTCATTCTAGGTAATTCCGTCATAACACTAAATTACACTAATGCCTAAGCCTCTAAATGTATAAGCTTAACCTTGTTCTTGAAACATTTATTTCTAGACATTATTTTCTAGTCTTTATTGTAAAATAAAAAAATATGTAAATATTTTTATAATAAAAATATTTATCATAAGTTGTTTACTACCCTCAAGGCCTCAATGATAAAAAGTCCCATAACCCTATGGACACCCAAGTGTACAAACACACTTTCTTTTCTGCCTCTCTCTCACACACACAAACACACAACCTCTCTTTCTCTCACACACTAAAACATAAAAATGGTAGTGAAGTACCAAAGACTCAAAATCTTGATCTTCATATCTCATCTCATCTTGCACATCTCAGCAAAACCAAACTCATGGGTCGGATCCAAATACCAAATCCAATGCACATTGTGTGCAGCTTGTGATAACCCATGCAACCAACCCACCACCTACTCCCCACCACCACCCTCACCACCGCCGCCGCCGCCATACATCCCCAAACCCTCACCACCCATCTGCCCTCCGCCGCCTACTCCGCCCAGATCCGGCGGCTCCGGCGACTTCAACCCACCTCCATCAACCTCCCAAGGCCCTTACTACACCTACCCACCACCGGCGCCGCCGTACAACAACGACAACAATAACTACCCTACCCCACAACCACCCAACCCAATTATGCCTTACTTTCCTTACTACTATTACAGTCCTCCGCCGCCTGCCCCCTCCGCCGGCGCCGGCGCCGGCGCCACCTCTATGTTCTTGCTCAGCTTCATTTTCATTTTCATTTTTTCTCTTTTTTTCTTGAATTTGTAGAGATTGGAGTGAAGAATAAAGTGGCCGAGTTCACAGATTATCAAAGAAAGATTACGCAAGATTCAAAATTGATGGATTCCCAGAAATACCCTTCAACAGTTCTTTAATTTACGGTGGAGTTTAGTAGTTTATGATCGGATTGGATCGCTCCCAGAATCAAGAAAGCTGAAAGTGGAAGTGGAAACTGGAAAGTAGTTTTGGAATGTAGTAATCTGTAAATTGGTGACTGATTTATGTCTGTTTTGGTAATTTTATGTGTATTTTGGTTTTTTAAATAGTATATTGGTGATTAATAAATAAATGAATAAATTAGCAAAAGTATTTTTGAGAGCTATTTTTCATGATTAAAGGAAGTAAACGGTAAATCTGGTGGTCCAAGCTTCGCACCGCTTTCGCATGTGTGGAAGCCAGGTGTCTGTCAGGTCATTTAGGTTTGTGTATGAATTATCTTTTTTTTTTCTTTTTTCTTTTTTCTCAGAACATATAAAATTTCCACCAAGATAATATTGAGCATTCACGGCATGTTCCCGGATAAAACACAATATCACATGCCCTCATAAAACACAAAATCCCACCGGATAGTGAAAGTAAAATGATTCCATGAGAATAGCAAGAATGAGAGAAAAGTGAAAGTAAAATGATTCCATGAGAATAGCAAGAATGAGAGAAAAGTGAAAGTAAAATGATTCCATGAGAATAGCAAGAATGAGAGAAAAGAAGAGCGGAATGAACAAGGTTTTATTAATTGATTCGTGGTTATAAGCTTAGAAACGAGTTGCAGGAACATAGAGAATAAAACACGCAGCAAAAGATGTAAAATTTGTGAGATCCTTTAACTTGAACCCCTAAAAGAGTATTTATAGATCTCCTTATTCGTATCCGTTCATTTAATTATTTGGACTTGCACCTTCAAAACCACATCTTTCAACACTTGCGTCCTTAGGCTTTCCATAGCCACCATCAGCTAGTCCTTCTAGTGCACTTCCAGATCTAAACGTGCTTAATCTTAATCTATCCTCATCCCTATAGTTTATATTGGGCTTAAACAGTTTAAAGTAAAATGCATTTGGACCGGTGCGTCGGTTATGGGCCGTACGGGCCCAAACGGGGTGCCGGTTCGAGGCCCGGGCCCGTTGTGAATCGGTCGGGTTCACGAATCGCCACGATTGTTCGGAATATCAAGATTATGCAACGGGTTAAGGTTTCGGGCTCCATTTAATTGTTTTAGGCTTATTGGGCCAAGTCGGGCCCAATTGGTTAACGGTTGAGGTTTGGCTTAAGTCTTGACAACGATTTTGGTTTGTGATGTTTTTATATCTCGAGCAGGTTATAACAGTTTTTCAGAAATCGGATATAGTTTTCAGTTTGTACACGAGTTACGGTTAACGTTTTCAGTTTTGTCAGTTTCGTAACAGTTTTAAGCTCGACCGTCCAGATAGTTTAAAACCGAATAGTTTTAAACATATGATCGCTTATCAGTTTTTCGTGTCGGTTATATAAACGTACGGGACCAGTTCCAGATAAAATATAAAAATACATTTTATATTTAATTTTCTTTGTTATTGAAGTTCCATGATTAATACATGAAATCTTTATGAAATTTACGGGTATACGCTTCTAGTACAAACGCGGGATTAAGTATACGTCATCAGTTAACGGTCAGGCACAGTAATTAACAGTTTAAGCAGTAATCAGATCGGTTAAAACACATTAATACTTAATTAAAAAGTCAAAGTAAAAGGGTTTGACCTAGGTTTTCGGACGAGGTATTATGAAATTGATGGATGAGATTAATGAGAAAGATACTTTAGCGTAAGTAGAGTGTGTGTGGGTGGTGGTGGGGGTGTGGGTTGAGTTGCTTTAAATAGTTTTCACAGTTCCCTCAAAATATGAGTTCTTAATTGAACTCAACCCTATATATTATGAAATTGATGGATGAGATCAAATAAGAAAGATCATTTAGCGTAATTAGAGTAAGAATAAATCTGCATCATTAGATAATGAAATCGATGGATGATCAGCAAATAAAAAAAATTAAAGGCTGGAAATGTAAAATAGGTAGAGCAATTATTGTTTACTTTATTCAAGTTTCCTTTATTTTTCAAGCGGTCATAACATTTTTATACGACGTTTTTTTTAAATTATCATAATTATAGTCGAATTTTTATCTTTTAATTCGAGTATAAGTTTCCACAACTTGGAGAAAAAAACTTAATGTTTTTCTAGACATTTTTCAGATCTAATTTTATTTTTTAAGTGGTGCTGATAGCAAGTTAATGCTATACATAATTTTAAACCTTGCTTGAGCGACCATTAAAAATTTATGTGCCGATTTATGCTAGTGTAGTTTTGTGCTGGTTTAGTATTTCAGGTTGTTTGGCATTTTTTCTGTGTCGGTTATGTTTTATGTGTTGGGTTTTCATCTTTTGTTTCTTTTTAATTGTGCTTGTATCATGTGCTAATTATGGTTTTTTAATTTTTAACGGCGAAAATATATTAAAACTAGCAAGACGCTAGAAAAGAAAAGTACAAATAAATTTTACAAGACCGATCCATGACTTAACCATGAGTCCCACACTAAATCTAGACACTCCGCCTTTTGCTTTAGCCACAGGAATGTATTTGATTTGATCTCGTCGAGCATATGACCCGGGTGCGTATTCAGGCCACGGAATTCTTTTCCATTTCTTGCAAACTTCTGCAACTATCATACACTTGCTTAGGAAGATATCCATTTGTGTTTCTTTTGGAAATTTGAAGTTGATCCAATCACCCACAAGGGACAGATTCAAGTTAGCATGATACATTTTGTAGTTTAATTATGTTTGTTCTTATTTTTTTACTAATTAGCGATGTTATATTTATAGCGTTATTTTTATATGCATCACATCAAGCAATATTATAAGTTTATATATAATGAAAGGGTGAATTGCATGTCGATTACGATGAAAAAAGTGTGAAGCGCAAATGAGAGATTTAGATGGGAAGGGTGACTGGGTGAGGAACCGGTTACTTTCAACAGGTTCGGGTTACAAATTTTGGGTTTGACCAAAAATGTTGAATTTTTTCGGTACCAACCCGATTTTTAATTTTTTTTTAAAATCAAATAGTTATAAAAACTAAATGAACATAACAAAAGTTTATTTTTTATTTAATACTTTAATCCAAAGCATAAAAACATGAATTTTAATAAAAAGTTCTGACATATTTTTATATTTTCTTATCGTTATTTTATTCTTATTTTCTTTGCTCCCGGACTCAAGCTATCATGGAGAGAGTCATCCAACTCGGCTTCCTCATCAGTCATGGTGTCAATCCATCTTCTATACATTTTCGCATAGTTCACCTTCAAGTGAAGATACAACTTTTATATGTTTCGCAACATCCAAGTAGTTTTTCAAACAAATCGACAACTCTCATTTAATTGTGAAAATACCCGTCAATAATTTTTATCTTTTTATCTCTGTCATGGATATAAATGATAAAATCTAATGTGCACTCCTTATACTCAAACCACTAACCATTATATTTTTTTTAGCGCATAAGAAAAGAGAAAAAGAGGTTAGATGTTTCATGTTAAAATGAAAGAACAAAAAACATTACTCTATTTATCATTCCATTCTTGATTATTCACCTACAATTCTTATTTTTCTTGATCAACCAAAAACAGAACCACAAGATAAAGCCATTAACAGCATTGCAGCCTGCTCTTCTTCCCCAATCTGCCTCCTCTTCTTTGTCACCCTTGATCTTGGTCTCTGCAAAACCACTTCTGAACCAACTGCCATTAACAATCTCTTCTTCAAACACAAACCATCCATATTCCCAGTGGTCAAATCACTAGTTTGACTATCACCGCCAGATGCCGAGGTTGCACTTGCAGCCATTGCGGTTTTCTTCGGCTTCTTATCATCTTTTGAAACACCCAAAAGTGCTCCTCTCTTCTTTCTGCTTCTGATCCCACAAGCATTGCATAAAGACTGCATAATAATAAAGAAAATCCATCAAAAAGTCAAATTCATTGTTCTAAGTTCTAACATTCAAGAGTGGCTCAGGTTCCCAAAAAATTTGTTAAATTATCTTCTCAAGATCAATTTGTAAATCAATTGGAGACAAAACTACAGATGAGTGTATCGTTAATATATGAAATTACTATTTGTGTTATATTTATATTCACTTATTACTGATTGTGTCTTTTTTATAAAAATTATACACATTCAAAGTCTTTTCACTTAAAAGAGCTGTTTAAAACTCCCGTTTAAATCCCCACTCACATGCCCTTCACGCAAGGGGCATTTTGTCTTTAACGAGAGTTTTAAACAACTATCAAGTGAAGAGACTATATGTATGCATAATTTTCATAAAAAGACACAATAAGTAATCAGTAAATTTAAATTCAATATTTTTACAAATGACACAATTAGTAATTGTCTCCAATTTATTTACAAATTATAGAACACAACTAATAATTTTACATATTTATAAAGAACGCACTCAATAATCTTATCTAAATTGAAATAAATATATAAAGTAAAATAAAAGGAAAAATATTTTTTTAAATACAATAAAAAGAAAAAGGAAATACCTTGGGACCAGCTGGGCCACCTCTCCAGAGAGGGGTTTTGGTGGTACCACAATCTGCACATGTTTTGATCGAATAACTTCCACCGTCCGATGACAATTTGATCGAATAACTACCACCGTCCGATGACGACGATCCGCCTCTTTCCGGGCTGCCGTTTTTGCAGTTCATCATCATATCATCACACTCCGAACCCTAAAAAAACCCCCAAATCAAATAAAAAACCACAAATTCGTTCACGATTCACCAATTAAAACTGAAATCAAGACAAAATTACTCACCTTATCACTTAAATCCCCCATTTCCGAATCACCTCACGTAAAACCCAAATCAAATCGATCAATCGATCGATCAAATTCCGGATTCTTATCACGATCACCCCCAAATCAAACCGATCACAGCAAATTCGATTTCTTGAACTCAATTAGCAGAATCACTTCACAGTTCACACCCGATTGCTAAATCGATTAAAACTATAGCTGGTTTCCTGAAAATGATTAGCTGAATCGATGCAAAATCAGCTCTATCCCGCCAATCTTAGAGAGAGAAGCTAGAGAGAGAAACAGGGGAAACAGAGGAAACAGAGGGGAGCCGAAGGAATAGGAGCGGCAAAACGAAAACGAGAGAGATTATAGCTGATTTCTTGAAATTGGTTAGCTGAATCGATGCAAAAAACAGCTCTATCCCGCCAAATTTAGAGAGAGAAGCGAGAAGCTAGAGAGAGAAACAAGAAACAGAGGAAACAGAGGGGAGATGAAGGAGTAGGAGCAGCAAAATGAAAACGAAAAGATTTTAAGGTCGGGGAAACCCTAGGCGGGATGAAGTAAATGACGTAATTACCCTTGTCTGAATGTTTTTGGACGTTATGGACCGTCCCGCCAAAAATGAAATTAGCGCGGGATTGAATTTTTTTTATTTGCGGTGGTTTTGAAGATTTATGTGGTTGGGATTGGGTGTGTGCGGCTGCACGTATTCGAAACTAGGGTTTTGTTTTTTGTATTATGAGGTGGGAAGATCCTTGCCGTTCATACATCAAACATACTAATCGGACACCGTAAAATCTAATTAAACATCTCTATACGGGTGTATAGAAAAAGATAAATCCCAATACGGGGATGTATAGGCCAATACGTAGTTTATTACCCCTGATACGTGAGTGTATTAGACTATACGGGGGCATATAGAACTGAATTTTATGTCATATTGAATTGTATTTTCTTATACGCCCCGTATAGCCTAATACGGGATGTATAGGGTGTCTGATTAGGAGGTCCTATAGTTTTGAAAGTTATCATCATATACTGTTATTTTTAACAATGATTTTTTATTGAACCGTTAATTATAGTTTTTGAAAATAATAAAATAAACCACTAGTTTACCGGTTTAATGACGTAAGGTATACTAATATGAGTGTAAAGGAAAATCTAAAAAGTGATGTCACGTGTCGTGAGGTGCCACGTTACTTTCTTCTTCACACTCACACCGTTCACATAAAGAGGCGTATACTCATGTGAATGTAAGTAGTTTTTTTCTTATAAAATACATTTATAAATTAAATTTAAACACATAAATGAAATTATTAATTTAAAATATAGTGAACTGCTTACAAGACTAAATACATGTCAAAAAATGATTACAAGACCGAAAAATATATTTTTTAAGAACAACTTCGTATTCATTCAAACTTATATCGTGATGTTTACAAAGAGAAAAAATAACATATTTAGTTTTCTTAAGAAATTAACACTCAAAAGTTATTTGAAATTTTAGTGAAAGCATAAATTAATTTGTGTGATGAGAAAAAATAGAAAATGAAACAAATGAGTTGCCATGGTTTTATTGGTTCAAGCAAAGACATCTTCTTCTCCATACACATGAGTCTTCTCACATGACTCTGCCTCACGCGGCGTCGCCACTCACAAATAGAAAATGAAACAAATGAGTTGCCATGGTTTTAAAACCCGGTTTGAACCGGCCGGTTCAACCGGTTCGACCGGGAACCGGCTCCCTTTTCGGTTCTTTAATGTGCGGTTTTTTGGGTTGAACCGACCCGCTTTATACCGGCCAGTTTTCCGGTTTTTTCCGGTTCAACCGTTTTTCTGATTTTTTTTATTTTTTTTATTGTTTTTAACTTTTTTTTTTTTTTTTTTTTTAAAGTTTAAAACTTATATTTTCCTATGAAATACATATTTAATATTAATTTTGAATGGATTATAATTGTATTTTAACTACTTTTGTTGGGGTGTACAAGTTTATTAGCATTTTTATAAAAAAATATATATATAAATCCCCTAACCGGTTCAACAAGCCGGTCTAACCGTCCGACCGGTCAAACCAGTCCCGGAAGGTTTTCCGGTTCAACTAAAAAACCGGTTTTTAAAACATTGCTCACGCCAAGTAGGGTGGTGTTTCACGCTACGCCGCCACTCACAAGATTCATACATTCTTTTATATAGATATACCGCATTAAAAAAAAAATGCGACGACTATGGAAAAATGTAATAAAAAAATGTCAAGATTATAACGAAATTAAAGATAAAAATGCGAGTCTAATTGTATAATTTTTATACAATCGACAAGGGATAGAAAAGTTATAGACGTTTTAAAATCAAGGGTGGTGCTTTTTTGTTGAGTAAATTGTCCATTTTTTCCTCCCGAACAAGGATAATTGTTCAATTTCTGGCAGTGTTTTAAAAACCGGTTCGACCGGTTCGACCGGTGACCGGTCCTCTAGCCGGTTTTTTAAAGGCCGGTTTTTTGGCAATAACCGGACCGGGTTAGACCGGCCGGTTTTCCGGTTTTTTCTGGTTTTTTCTGGTTTTTTTCGGTTCAACCGGTTTTCTGATTTATTTTTTATTTTTTTTTAACTTTTTTTTTTATTTTTTATTATTTTTTAAAGTTTAAAACTTATATTTTCTTATGAAATACATATTTGATATTATTTTTGAGTGGATTATATTTGTATTTTAACTACTTTTGTTGGGGTGTACAAGTTTATTAGCATTTTTATAAAAAAATATATATAAATCCCCTAACCGGTTCAACCAGCCGGTCTAACCGGTCGAACCAGTCCCGGGAGGTTTTCCGGTTCAACTAAAAAACCGGTTTTTAAAACATTGATATCTGGTGGTTGAAATGAGCTATTCAATTATTTTTTGAAAGAGGTGTTATTATTAGTTTCATACCTTATATATATACACACATTTATAATAAAAACTAACATAATATTTTATTAAAATTTAAGGAATAGTCTTCCACTCTTCTGGATAGTTTAAATTACAGAAAACGTCCATGAATGTGTAAAATGACTAAATTGCCATCATGTACAAGGCACATGACCTGAGTTAACTAAAATTTTAACCTCCGTTAGGGCAATGGACGTAACGTATAACAAAGTTTAAAGATAAATTAACATTTTTTTTTGTTACTTTCTTAGTTTAAGGATGAAAAGTGAAATTTTGATAATCTCTAAACGATGTAAATGTAACTTGCTCAAAATATTATTTTCTAGTCACAAATCACAATCAAATTAGTTACCATCAAAACGTGACACGTGACACTCTCGAGTATTGTTTAAATATTATTGCTCTAAATATTTGGGTGACCCATTGAGAGGGTTTTACCTTTAGGAGTATTGTTTAAAAGGTTTAAAGTATAAATATGGATGTGATTTATGAGTAGAAGTAGAAGTGTGATAAATTGTTGTTAAAAAAAAGTCATAGTCAAGTTTATATTATACTATAATAGCTATGTTAATGTACAAAAAATTCTTAAGATACAAAACGTAAGAAGCAATCAAAACGTGACACGTGACATTTAGAGGCAAGGGCATAATTATAAATAATTATGCAAATTATACCTAAAACATAGATTGAGTAATTATTAATAAAGATTGTGTTATATTTCCAAATCTAATCAAAGGAGAGAAATGGAAGGATTTTTTGAAGGAAATTCACATGGCATCATTTAATGATAACAAGTCTTGAATAAGAATCTACAACGCACTAAAACGTTCTTGTTGATGATCCTTACTGTCACTGGTTCAAGGCTCAACTTTCGTGCTGGGAGGGTTTTACCCAGTTGTTTGAGGTTTCTTCTACTGATGTTGGTGTGAGTTCGAGTCCTGATAAATGAAAAGACACAATGATACAAGACCGTCACTTAGTTATTCAAAACAGAAATATATGCATCTCCTTTGGTACAACCATATATGTGCTTAGTACATCATCTTCTGCTCCCCGTTTGTGTCATCGGATTTTTATTGCGTCGTCGTTCTCCGATCTTGCGCTTTAATTTTGGTTGACGGTAAAGCCAACCTCAGTTATAAAAGAAACCGGTTAGGTTAGAACGCGGCACCGCCAGTTACGGTGTCCGAGTGGGGAAACTGGTTAAGAAACCACTTATAAAAACCAGCTAGAAACCCCGATTATAAAAACCAGTTACACATCTAAACGTTGCACAATTACACGTCTGAACAAAGCTAGGCGCTTTCATGTAACAGGAAATTACACAACGAAAGGCGCTTTCATGTCACGGGAAATTACACCAGGAAAGGCGCTTTCATGTAACAGGAAATTACACCACGGAATGCAACGATATAACAAAAATTCACATTCCTCGACGATAGCCACAAAAACAAGCCAGTTGTCCTAACAAAGCAACTCACTAAAACTCTAACTTTCTAAACAAGTTCCAAAGTAGTATGCATAGCTGCATGGTATAAAAAGTAAAAAACCAAGACAATATATAAGAAATCAACATCATCCCATGCCAAATGGGGAAAACATAAAATTTAACATTACAAATATGAAATATAGATTCAAGATCATATGAATATACACGATAAGAAAGAATAAAATGACGCCGTTCATGTTCATTCATATCCACCTCGATCATTGTTCCAAAACATTCAACGACTCAGAGGTAAAGAAAACCAAACAACTGCCCACCACCCAACTCGACCCCAAACTGTGAACCCAATCATTTATTGTACCTGGACCGCCATTATATGACGTTGACCCGACTAAACTTGAACCTTGACCCGACAGACCTTGACCCGACGGACCTTGACCCGACTACACCTGACCTGACCTGACCAGACTAGACTTGAACTTTGACCCCATCCAACATACTTTTCTGCTAGAACACCTGCACATTCAAGTTGAAGTCATCTCACAGGACCCTAACAATTCAAATAACATTTTCTTAAGGTGAAATTTGTGATTACCTTTAGCCGTTGAAATTGAATCCACCGGGTGGAACTTGAACGTTTGGACCGCCAAAGTTGAAACCAGGCTGTGAATTATCAACAACAGGCTCCTCTTCTTCTTCCAACCAATATGTCTCAAGAATCTTAACAGCTTTTTCATAAATTTCATTATTGTCATGAGACTGTAAGTTCTCGATCTTTTCTAACCCTTCTGCATCATCTATCATCTGGGCATAAATATTAACCTCTCCAGAGTTACCCAAGTTTTTCTCAGCTTCCCCAACCTTTAAAATGTTCTCGAGCCCCTCTAAACTCACAGTCACAATCCTTGGATCGGGACATACAAGGAGATCACACAACGGCTTGATACACCCCTGACTCACCAAAAACCTACAAATCATAGATTATTATAATTATCATTAATATATAAGGCTTTTAAAAAACAATGACGAGGGTCAAACCAACCCAGCCCGTTTCAACCTGAAGTTTTTGACGTTTTACTCATATGTAGGATTTTGAGTTTATAAGAAATGTAAAGATAACCTACTTAATCTGTTCATTAGTGCCACCAGAAGTGGCGTTTGATATCGCCCATGCAGCTTCCTTCTTTATATCAAATTCAGCAGTTTGAAGGAGATTGACCAGGGGAGCAATTAACCCAGCTGCGATAACGGACTGAAATATACAAAACAATATTTTAGTTCATTAAAAATGATTTTACTTGTAATAGCAATATACTTTTACTCGTAAAAAACAATACTTACCTGGATTTGTTCTTTGTTTCCAGCGGTAATGTTTGAGATTGTCCAGCAAGCTTCTTTCTTGATGCTCTTTTTGTGGTTATTGGTCAACAGACTCAGCAGGCATGGGAGTGCCCCATGCTCAATAATACACTGCATATAAAAATCATTATTATCCACATAGGAGGCGAGCAATAACTAGATATAATAAATTGGAGTTAGAAAAAGCAAAATTGTAAAAATATATATTTAATTAAGAGAGTCATATCTTTTGAGACTTTTTCTGCTCAACTGAACTCTTGAGACTTTCTTAACTAATTTGCTAATATAACATGTTTGGATATGCAAAAACACATCATTGTGTTGTACAGTGTATTCTATTTGGATTTTGTAAGCAGCCTTCAATAACTACTTAGATTATATACAAACTTAATGCAATTTGTAAATGCTGATGATGCAAAGTCTAGCAAGCAAATACCTGAGTTTGGATATCATCACCAGTCACAATGTTGCCAACAGTACGAAGTGCAGGAATGAGTACTGAAGGAGATGGGTGTCTAGAATATTATATAAATAGTTGTCAGAATCTAGTCATTTTAATCAAGTTTTTGAGTACTAAGCAACAATAAAAGTCAACATAAAATACAACTCACAGGAGAAGCTCAACGAGACGTCTGCAAACACCAGCCTCAATGACGGCTTGAATTTTGTCATTGGTACCATCAGAAAGATAGGAGAGAGCCCAGCATGCATCGGTCAAAACCTCTTCATCATTTGAATGAACAAGTCGCTCAAGGGCAGGTAGTGCTGGTTTTGTCTGCAAATCAAAAAGTTGAGATTGTTGTATCACTTAAAAGATAATTGTATAGGTGAATATCTCAACCCATTTATTTGTACACGAATCCGGTTTGAGTCTAGTTAAGATTTTGCAAAAAAGAATAAAAGATAACATGTCAAACTTGTTAAAAGCTTCACGTGAAATGTTTTTGTAACACATGCAATAGATTGTTCTACTCAGATTTTAATTTGTGATGTAATGGTATATTTTTATAATCATTTTGACCTAAACACATTTGAGCCAATACCCACCAACCCATCTAGCCACCGCTAAATAACTATATAGTATAATAAAGAAGACTATAAATAACCTCCTCAAAAGGAGGCTGTGGTTTCCCTCGGCAGAAATTTGACAGTGTCCATGTGGCATTTCTCAGCATGGAGAGCTTAGCATGCTCATTTAACTGAGCCAGCAATGGACGCAAAGCACCTTGACCAAGAACAAGATCCCGACACCTGGGTGAATCACCGGCTACATTCCCCAACGCCCAAACAGCCTACAACAATCAAACACGGTGATATATAAAATAAATATCTCCATCTTTTATGAGTAAGTGATATATAAAATAAAAATCTTCCATCTTTTATGAGTAAGTGTTGCTATCCACAAGTTACCTGCTCACGGACATCATCACTTGGAGAAGCAAGAAGCTTGACAAAAATTGGGACGGCCCCATGATCAATTACAACCTTAGTATTCTCAGAAGTTCCTGAAGCAATGTTTGTGAGTGCCCAAGCAGCTTCAAACTGTCAATTGAACATTAAAATCAAGTAAGCAAATAGAAAAAAACAGTACACCATGGAAGCATTTAAGCGAAAGGTTCAATATAATGCTCACCTGAAGCTGTGGAAAATCCTCTCTCATCAAGAACTCAACAAAGCGAGGTACCACGCCAGATTGTATAACTTCCTCAATTGGTGGGCTTCGTTCTATGAAATAAGGTTTAGTCAGTTGTACATGAAGGGCCAACAAGTAGAACTTACAACTGAATATAATGTAAAAAACAAAATATGTACCTATGGAGAGCAATTTACGAAACTGGGTAGTAGCCTCCAGCTGCATGTTGTTATCATTTGAATACACTCCAGCAACCATAGAAGGAAGGCTCTCTAACTGCAATTCATAATCATTTAACAGTTCAAATGACAACAATACGAAGTGTATCTATAAAAGCATTATAAATGTAATGGTGAACAAATCCTCATTTGTATATCATGGGATTCAAGATGCGTGCCACTGCCAAAATGATCTTTTTGAACACATGTAAGATTAGTATTCGGAGTGGTCATTAGAAAAGGTCGGAGAAACCGAACAGGAATCATGGTACACAACTACATATAAATATAAGGATTTTTAAAAAAAAAGCCAATCAAGGCCAGAAGTCCCAAATTGTGAGAATTGCAAAATAAGTGGTAAGCTTCAACTAGATAAAGATATCGAAAGAAGTATCCTTCAACTGCATTCACCTTCCCAGTTCCCAAATCTATAAGAAAGAATCACACCACAGAGCGAAAAAGTGTACTTGTATATACACATATAAAACTATAAACCATAAATGAATTGCAAAATCACCGGTATGCTTTCAACACATATAAACGTATATACGAAGAAACCAAAAAAAAATAAAAACACTTAACACTAGGTGTATCTTCAAATAGCATAACATAAACACAAATGTAAACAGTCACAGAGCTCAGAACCTAATCAAGCAAATTGTAAGCCATTTACACACCCAAAAATAAAATAACTTGATGATCACTATGATCATTCAACTAGTTCCACACACTCATACACATTAATTTTCTGATAAAAAATTTATATCACGTTTTTTGTGTGTTAGAAGGGACCTGAACCTGCAACCAACTAGTTTACCACCAAGGAGTGTGCTAGACACCATTAAAACTAGTTCAATGCTTCAGTAAGGATATTATTTCAGTGAGCAGTCCAAATGGTGAAGGCTACAATCTCTATCCTAACCAAAGTTAACATACTCTATTAAAAGGAAAATCTTACTAATTAGCACATCATCCATTTATATATGTGTAGTGAAACTTTCAAAACCCTAACCTAGTTTAAGCACACACAACTTGAATACTTCTAATCGAGTAAATAGGCAGTCAATCAGAAACGATTCATTTACACTCTTATCAAACTCATCTTACCTAAATCATACATATATACAAACGAAACAGACGATTAATTGTAAATTTGTAACATCAGCAATCGACCGATCCTTCTAACAACACGATGCAAACATATAATATTACACGCATCTGATCTTATAGTTACCAATATGTTATATATAACGAAAATCAAATCGAAGAGAGAGTGAACCTTTTTCTCCACGGTGGAGGTCGGGACCGGAGCGCCAGTAGACGACGGCTGCGACGCAGGCAGCACCTGACGCTTCTTAAGCAAGCTCTCCTCCCTCTTATTCTTCCGGATCTCGACCATATTGTCTTCTCGCCGTCGCCTGCCTTCATCCGCATCGACGGCCACCTTGTAACGGTTCCGGCGAACCTCAGTCCTCGCGCTCGGCCTCAGAGACATGATCTGATGACTGATTTGTACCGCTCGAGTTGAAATCGAACCCTAGAGAAGAAGATTCATATGCGAAAAGGAATTAATACAGAAAATAGTTGATGATTTGGGGGAAGTTGAAGTGTGTAGATATATACCTTGTGAGAGAATTTAGAGAGAGAAATGAGGGGATTGATTTGATTATTGAGAGGGATTTGGATTATTCATTTCAGTCTTTTATTTTCTTTGGTACTTGACATATTTGGTCCTCTTGGTTTGTAAAGTTTCACAATTCTGGTCTTAAGTTAGGACTTTTTAAAATATGCCCCAATTAAAATAAGTTAAAAATTATTCTTATTTTATTTACCTATTAACAATTCAATGTAACCATAAAAAGTATCGCACTATTTAGTTTTTTTTCCTTCTTTTTAGTCATATTATTTTCATGATTTTTTTACGTTTTTTTAACATATTATTGAATAGTTTACATTTCATTCTTCATCTTTATCCCTATGTTTCTTTTTTATTATTTTTCCTTTTTTTAATGCTTGAAGTACAAAACATAATTCTTTAACTACAAATATTAATCCTTGGGATGCTTATTTAAAATTCAGAGATGTAAATGGTGAAACTCCATTTATGGAATCACTAAATTTAAACCTCCATATTTTGAAGATGAAGGTCGAGATGGAGATTGGGACTGAGAAGATAAATATAAAAAATCTTCAAAAATTAAAAATAAAGATAAATATGAAAGAAATAAAGAATGGGTTGTAAATGCTCTTACGTTACGTTACCATGTGTGATGATGATTTAAATGTTGGGAGAGAAAAAAAATCTGTGTTGCCAAACCTGGACCTTATCAACTGGGCCTAACTATAGGCCATTTTCAGTATAACTAAATTATGGGCTTACAAATTGTTATAACTGAAAAATCGTTAAATGTCCAGATTTAATAAAACTTTGTAATCACTAGTCTTGAATTGGCTTATAACATTCATTTCATCACTCTCCATATTGTGATCACATTACTACAATTGATCATAAACTATTGTGTCTCAACAACCCTCAAACTGGGTTCATTCTATAATGCCCATATTTTTAGAGTAATTCAAGTCATGGTTAACCCTTTTGTGACCTTTCATGGCTAGAAAATACTTTATATTGTTTACGCCTATTACACTATTAGAAAACCGCATCTACACCGACAGAAAAATAGCGACGGATTGGGTTTCAAATTATATATCTTTTTGTAATTTTTATTGAAAAAATAATAGTAAAAGATCGATACCACCGACGGATATTCTTTCCTAAAAGCTTTACAATAAAATATATACTAATCTTAATTTCCGCTAATAAATACTTTCCAAGGAAATAACACACTACAATTCATAAAACATGAACATACTCCGTATGAAACATATAACATTAACTTACTTGTTGAGTTGTTTCCATATGTATGTACTAGGTTAGTAACCCGTAAAATATACGGGTTGAGTTTTGATATATAAAATGAAATAAATGAAAAAAAAATATGAGAGATTTCAAAATTTAAGTTTAGAAATTTTAAAAGATTTGAAGTTTAATTACATTAATTAGAAATTCAAATTTTATTAAATGTAAGGTTTAATTTTATATTTGGAAAGTTGAAATAATATATTGAATTTATTTTAAAATTTATATATTGATTTAATCTAGTGATGACATGTGGACATGATGATGTGGAACCCCTAGAAAAAAGCCATGTGGCAACCATTTTTATTGCTTTATTAGGATTAAAGATTTCCTAGAGAGCATTTTCTCGACTCTCGATTTATATTTATCTCCTTTGGGCCACCATTTCAGCCCATATAAACCACCACGGCCCCTTTGTTAATTATCTTATAATACATTCTATAATTCACAATAGTTTTTATCCATATCTTTATAATTTATATCTTTATCATTACTTTTTCTCTCTATTCCACTCACAATCTCAATTGAATAATATTTTTATATAGTTTTATCATTATTTTTTCTCTTTCTTTCATCACAACCAAACCTCAAATTTTAAGAATCAACATTTTTTTGTCAAATGTACGATGAACAGTAACTCTTATCTCACATGCGAAATTACTATATTATTACTTTATTCCACACGTGAAATTACTATATTTCGCATGCGAAATTCTCTAAAGATTAATCACAACCATCAGATAAACAGATCCAAGACCTTAGAAGAGAGTCTACAGTTTTACACCTTTTAAGGTGTATACAATGAACCTCCGGCTACAGTAATAATATAATATGGTAAGATTAACTTACTCATATGGTCCGATTTTACGATATTCCATCATTCGGATCAAAACAAATACATCTCTCCTACATATTATTTTTATTACTAGTCTCATCACACCTCTATTATGTCACCTCTAGTATCATCTGTGTGACCTTAATAGCTTTCCATACATCACCCTCACTACTCGAGTCTCATCACACCTTTGTATGACCCCTAACATCCGCTCATATATCATCTTCTCTACTGAAGAAGTCTCATCACATCTCTGTGTGACCCTCAGGTAGCTTCCTACAACTTATTAGTCTGCAGTACCCGTTGCAGATGATTAGTCCGCACAAACCGAATGGTCACCACCATGATTTTTACAACCTACTAGTCTCACATCTTAACTTACTTATCTCAATCACTAAGACATGTTCACTTACTTTTAAGTATTTCTAACACAATTATAACAATGTAATAACACCATGTTACCTATGGTGTTATTACATTGCACAAGTCATATATATTAACTTATATATTAACAATTTTCCACTTAAGATATATTAACTTAATTACTTAACTCATGACTAATATCATATGCACAAGTCATATTCTATACTTCACGTCATAGCTACTAAGATCTAGTCATTAACTGATATAGCAACACTATTAGTGGATAACCATAGATATTTCATACTAACCTCGTGTTTTCGCCTTTTCGGTTTCGTAACAAGTCTCGAGTTAGTGTTCATTCTCGTTAAAAACACTAAGTTGAGTTTAATAAATACCACGTTTAGAATACTATAGCACTATATTATGGAGTTTGCCAAAAGTGAGACCATATTCCGTTCATGGCTTTTTAATAAAGTTTTCCTTCTAAACTTTAACGGACAAGTAACTTTCTTCTTTTACTTTATAGAACAATAGCAAATAACAAATGGGTAACTTCTATCTAATTTATTTTAACGATAACATTTTTCTTTGTTATTATTTTTAAAGCAACATAGCTAGATAAACGTTTACACGATTCTTAAATTTCAATTTACTTAAATTTGGTGTTCGGTTGGAGCTTTAACTGATCCAAGTCTTGATTCAGTTATGTTAAGGTCCATTCCATGTTAACCCAAGTTCATTCTCCTATTAATAATAGCACTCTATATGTAATCTGGCTTTTTGAGCACAAGAAATAGAAATCACTAGTTGCAGAGTAAACGTAGGTCACTTTAGACCAAACCACTATATATCGTGCGTCGTTTCATTCTGGTTTCTTTTGATCGACTTTCGTGTCTGTGTGTACAAGAGAAAGAGAGCTTGGTTGTGACATGCTTCCATCGATCCCCCGACATGAGAGAGGTTCATTGTAGACCCTTTCGCATGCGAAATAGCCCTATTTTACATGCGAAATTTTCTGGAAAAAAATAATAATTAATCACTACTATTAGATTAAGAGATCCAATGGTGAAAAAAAAAGGTCTACGGGTCTACACTTTTTAAGGGGGGTCTACAATAAACCTCCAACCCCCCCCCCCCCCCCCCGACATTTGGTTCTATAATTAACAAAGTGTTATCACCAGGGGCGGATCTAGGAAAGAAAATCAGGGGTAGCGGGGACTAATGGGGGTTCGGGGGCAACGCCCCCGAAATTTTTTTTAGGTAATTAACGGACTTTTGATCATATTTTTAGGTAAAAACAATAAAATTTTCTTCCAGGGGTCGCGAAAAATTCGTTTCAGGGGTCGCAAAATACAAAAAACGTAAAACTCCGAAAAAATTTCCTTCTTCGCGTTAACGGTTCAGGGGTCGCGGGGGCTACCCCTACCCATAGGGTAGGTCCACCCCTGGTTATCACCCCATGTAGTTTACTATGAGACTATAGTCGAGTGCTTAAAATTGATGGTTCGAGTTAAGTTACTGATCGGGTAAACCTTGGTAAGTGGCCAATGTTGTGGGGGCCGACATCTACAATCTATAGTAGTTGACTATTAGACGAGACTTCAGTCGTATTAAAAGGGGTCCGTGCCAAGTTACGGATAGGAAAACCTTTGTGAGTGGTCGTTGTTGGGACTTTTCACTATTCTTAGGTCCAAAAACATGGAAACAACAATGTACCTTGTGGACATATATGAATGAGCAATCTAATCAAGTAACATTGAATTAAATGTACATAGTTTGGTTTTATCTACACTAAATATGTTGAAGTACATGTGGACATTTAATCAAATAGACAGTGGGGGCATGTGGCTGCAGTAGATATATAAACCGTGTGTCATATATCATCTAACACAATAATTAAATTAAGAAATACAATTTATTCACCTTTTCTAAAAGTAGGTTTCCTTTACTATTCATCTTTTTTTTTTAATTGTTGAATTTTTTGGTAAATATGTATTTGGTCATGCCAAGGATATTAGCATAAACCTTCCTTTATGTATTACAACTAAACTAGAATGTGATTTCGCGTGTTGCGGCGGGTTTTATCCGATAGTAGATGTGTATATAACTGATATTATTCTTTTGTATATGTTAAATTTCATTAGTATATCTGAGTGTTGCGGCAAAAATAACGCGGGTATACAAAACAGTTATATTACTAAAGCGCAATGTAAAGAAAAACTAAAAATACAAATTAAGGTAATGACACTAAACTAAAATAATAGAGAACATTAGAAAATGAAATAATAGAAAAAACTAATAAAAATCATACATAAATAAATATGACGGTGTGAAACTATGATGAAAAAAACTTAAAAAAAAAAAAGATTATAGTCTGCCATTTGATACCCAACCAAAAGACAACATTGGTTTATAATGAATGGTGCATCTTACTCGCCCCAATATAGTCTACGTGAAACTAACAAACCACTCAGCTTCTACAAGCTTTAATAAACATATCGGTCTAATAAGTAGATATGTAGAAAGTAAATGGTTAAACTATTTAAAAAATTAACTTGACACCGCTTGAAAGCATATAATTTTGAGTGGCACGAGATCGAATGGAAGCCTTGGCATTATCTAGGACAACATTTTAGAATGAAATTTTAGTAAAATTAATTGAACAAGTTTCGAACCTATGATCCTATTATATATGAAGAAATCAATGAGTAAGTAACTTCCAATTCAAGTAATATAAGATGTTGTTAGATTGATCACTATAAATCATATATATATAATAATAAAAAATTTCAAACCCAAAATTATACTGTATATTACTCGACTTTTTTAATCCAAAAAATTAAAATATTTAATATCAAATAATAAATATATGAGCAATCTCGAGTTTTTAATAACTAAATACATAAGAAAATTAGTGTACTAAACCAAAATGGTTTCATTGATTAGCGACCGTCCAAAGTCAGGTCTCTCTCTCTCTCAGAGAGGGTGGGGGGGGGGGGGGTGGATTTTTTTTTCACTTGCATGCATGTAATCTAATTTCGTGGGATCCTCAACCAATCAATCTCATTTTCGAATAAGGATTGTTCCTGCCTAAGGCGGTTCATGTTCTCGTGGCCTCCATGCGTTGACGTCATCTCAGGTAACACAAATCCTAATACGAAATCTATAAATACGTGCATAGGAAGTATCTTTCTTATATATGCTCTCTCTCTCTCTCTAAACCCTAATCACATACATTATTCCTACAAGTTACTGATTCACACGTCATAGTGCCGTTACAGAGACTTTTCTCTCCATGTACTGCCCTAACGCCCTGTTAGTGTGCATATTATTCAATTATCAAGATCAAGTCGCAGATCGTCAAGATCTGATCCCGACATTGGTGGTTCAAAGAGCTTAATAAGATTTTCGATATGATTGGTCCCACCCGATCATCATTGATTTCTACCCTCAAATATATATAATTGTAGTTATTTTTTATGACTGTATATATTAGTGACATGGAGGAGTTGTAAGGACATTTTAACGCATACATGCATCATGCATGCATATATGCACGAATAATGTAACATATAAATCTTTTTGTTCCTAGCTACAAGAGATCTTGATGATAAATGGGTGTCCCAGACTAAAAACTATAGATTTGAGTCCTGTAAATTACATGTTACTATAGTTTTATCTTGAAAAATCTACACATTTATTTATAAAAACAAAGATATAAATTTTTTCTTGTAGTCAACGTGATATATAGTTGAGGTGCATATGTTTGGTTTCTCCTATTCATTCATGAACCCTTTTTAACTCGATTTGTTCAAATATCTACGTGGGTCAATTTCATCCATTTCATTATTTCAAACATTAGGTAGCTTAAAATAGTGATATCTTCTTTATTTAGATACATCTTATCTCGTTATGAAACTTTCATCTAACAAAATATAGACCCATAAAGCATTAGTTATATACATTATACATATATAATTATTATTTACATATAACAATATAAAATTAATAAAAACTCATTTCCAACTAACTTTTCCAAAACTTATGTTAAAAGAAGTTGATTTTCCTGTGGTAGTTGGTTGTTTAATTAACACTTATGTTAAAGAAGTTTGATTTTTTTTAACGGCTAACTCTAATCTACTCATAACCTAACCTCTTAAATCATTAAAAAAACGTCTATGTCTGGTATAGAACCCAGGACCTCTAGGTAAGACAAATGTATTTTAAGCGTTTAGTCGTTATGCATCTATCATTTCCGTGTTCTTTACGTGATGTCATCGCAATACAACAGTATTGTGCTGACCGCACTATCTACTCGACAACGCACGGACTGCAAAATCTTATATATATTTATATACATAAGAAAATATCAAAGTATAGAAACAATAACCTAGAGTACAAGGTAATTTAGGGTGGACCATCTACCTTAGATTCTGCAATCCTTTGATGTTACAATCACCACTTCTAGTTGTTGTGCATATATAAACATAATTATATATGTCTTTTAATCTCTCAGTCTCACTTTTATATTTACATATAAGTTACTTATATTTCTATACATTGATTTTCTAGATAATATTTTCTTTTATTCCCAAAGAAAAATAAAACTTTGTAAGTGGAACATGAATTCTTAAAAACTAAGAGTACATATGTCGTACAAAATATAATGAAGACCAGTCTCGAGATCTGGGAGTTCATACGACAAGTAGAATTAAGACCCTTAAATTAAAAACTTATATATATAATTTTTTTCCCAAATTTTATATTTACTTATACTGTTATATACTTATTAACCGTATATATTTATATTAACTTACAAAATTAGTAATTGATATAGAGTCCTACTTTGGGTACACCTCCTTATCTATTTTTACATCCACATACGTTGCGTATAGGATAAAAACAATGAATTTTCTGTCAGCTTGATATGTCAGTATGACGTTTGACTCAGTCACACGCCGCGTATGGTTCTAGAAGTAGCGTATAGGTGGTAGTTACGGTTTTCTCATGGTGTACACCCCACGTATAACTGTTTACGAGGCCTATAGGGTTAATAGTGGACGACATGTCACGCTGGTGGTGTTGTGTCAGGCAGGTTATACGTGTCGTATAGCCCTATACAGCCGTGTATAGGGCTTTCAGTTTGAACCTTAAATCATGAACGATTCCTTCATTCATTCCTCGTTTCCGTTCTTTCATTGTTCGCATGTAATCCACGAGTTTTAAACCAAAAACCATTCACCCGTCTTTTTGAAGTGATACCACTAATTAATCATGTCATACTGAAACTTTCTTTTTGGTGGGTACTTTTCTTCTTCTGACCTGACGTGGGTTCGAGAAACAAACTAGGCAATCATTTAGTTAGTTCTATGTTCTTTTTGTATTTATCAAAAATATTATTAAACTAAATAAAATTACGTTTACTATTTCATGAATTTCATCTGATTAATTACGTTGGTTTATTATTATTCGTATTATTGTTATTATTCTTATTAATATTATTTGAATTTCATCTGATTAGTTACATTGGTTTATTATAATTATTATTGTTATTATTATTCGTATTATCGTTATTATTATTATTATTATTATTATTATTATTATTATTATTATTATTATTATTATTATTATTATTCGTATTGGTAATATTATTAATATCATTATGAATCTTGTTGTTGTTATTATTATTATTATCATTATCATTATTATTATCAATAATCATTTTGTTTCTGAAGCACGATGATGGTGTTCAATCGTCTAACCAGTGGGTTCCACAAACGAAAGAGAGGATGTTCGATTCGAACCAGGCTAGGGAACACAATCTTCTTGGCCCCCTCACGTCGGTTATGATTATGACGGTGAGTACTACAGCTTCAGTTGCGGACCTTCAACGTTTCTTCTTGGCGAACCATCATCACCCCCCACCAACCATTAGGGACCAGTCAACGATAGTGAGGCTTCAGCGGACCACCCCCGCTCTAGTGAAGGACTCTGCGCACCAGACGTGGATTACAGAATTGACGACCAGGTAACAAAACATAATCTAAACGTAAGAAAACGACTATTCTTGTTTTTACCATCTAAGTCTCATCATACCGTCATGATAGGGTTTCACGCGTCATGAGGAGTTGGTCACCTGGGTTGTGAAACTAGGATGTGACATGACTACTGCATCATCACGGAGCGAACGAAGAAAAGGACACACTTAGATTTTGTAAAGAAGGTGTGGCTCATGTGTGATCGTGGTGGAAAAGCCAAGTTCGCCGCTACCCTTCGAAAATCCGGTAGCAAAAAGATGGAGTGTCCTTTCCAGTTGGTGGAGTCATATAACCATTGGTCTGGGTCTTTTCAATTGGAACAAAAGAATTGTTCCCATAACCATTCTAGCTCCCTCATGGCATATGGAGGGGCACTCACATATAAAGAGATTGTCTGATAATGAATTTCTTCTGGTTGAATAGCTTACGGAGCAAAACATGTCGCCCCTAACATACTTTCAACCTAAAAGAAGCAATTTCCATATAGCGTCTCTGTTCGGAAAACAATATATAACGCCCAAGATAAATTAAGCACAGAAAGAAAATGGGATCAACCCTGATGGAAGTTCTCGAGAACCTGTTGCGTTCTAAGGACTACATATTTCACACTCTGGAAGATCCTATGACCAATATGTACAAACTTTTGTTCGTTTAATTGGTTGGCGTGATGTCGACATGACACTCGTTTGACATTGCACATGCGCTGGTAACGTATGAACGTGAGGAAAACTATATCCGGGTGATAGAGACGCTCAAAGAAATATTGAAATGGTGTTATGAGCCACAAGTGATTATAACATACAGAGACAACGCGCTTGTTAATGCATGTGGAAAGGTATTTTCGGGCGCTTCTCACCTGCTTTGCAGGTGGCATATTGACGAGAATATCCACAAGCACTGCATGCAAGCCTTAGACAATGACATCGAGTTCAGCTGGGACGATTTTAAGTTTTACTATACGCGTTTGTGTGAGTCTGCGAATGAAACGTTATATGAATACAATCGCAACTCACTCTACGTACGACTTGCTAAGGTCAACCAACTACATAAGTTCCCTTGATGGTAAATGCAATTATATACATATATATATACATATGATAACGGTATATAATTTTATTATTTATACAGAGTTTATGAACTATCTGGACAATAACTGGTTGGTCAGAGTAAGCATATGTTCGTATCGGCTTTGACTGACCAAGCATGCAATTTCGGCCAGCATACAACAAAACGAGTAGAGAGACATCATGCAGCTCTAAAGCGATACCTCAGGACCACTAACTCGTCGCTGCAACACCTTGTGTCGTATGTTGAAGAAGTTGTAGATGGCCAGATGAATGAGTTGGAAAATAGCCTCCAGACTAGAAAGATGAAGACAATGTGTCATTATGGGGTCCCAATGTTTGACTACATGTAACATCCTTCTAATTCAAAGCCGGAAACCCGATCCATTTTTATTATTTATTGCTTCTTCATTTTTTTTCTAAATTTAATCACAAAATTAGTATATATAGTTTTATCCCCTTAACTCTTAAAATTTAATAAAAAAATAATTTTATCCTCCTTCAATACATTATAATATAGTACATATATATACTTTTCAATATTATGTTTCTTAAATTTCGTTACTCCTTTTTTTAAACGGCAAATTTGAATCACCGACAGACCATTACTATTGATTTGTCATACTAAAAGGTTATCGCAACCATTAATGAAACTGACACTATGTGCATACTGAGTGTGACACTATGTGTGTATTGAATGTGAATACTACAGTGGATCTATTTGCATACTGAATGTGACACTCTATGCATACTGAAACTGGCACTCTGTGTATACTAAATGTGAATACTGAATGTGTTAGTGGCACTAAACGTACAACTGAATGTGACACTCTGTGCATACTAAATGTGAATACTGAAACTGACACTATGCATACTGAACGTGTTACTGGCACTAAACGTACAAGTGAATGTGACACTTTGTGCATATTGAATGAGGTGTTCAATTTGTTATATTGTTAGATACCGGTGGTTTTATATGCTTATGTGTGTACAAATATGTATTATAGTTGTTATCCCATTCAGTAAATGTAAATCCTTTTACCGAGACATATATACATGTGCTTGCATGTACGTTAGGTTACAAAGGTGCTGAGGAAAAATATTGGAAGAGTGCTCAAGAGTTAAACGGATGTATGTGTCTTTTTATAAATGGTAATCATGGTTATTTAGTGAATTATTTACACAACTTGTGTTTTAAACTTGAAAAGTACATCGCAAACTTATCATTAGCTCAACTTAAGACCTTAGGTTAGGTTTAGATGAATATATATATATATGATGAGACACTCAATTGAGGGCAAGCATGAAATAAGAGAGAAGCGGGAACATAACAAAGTCACATTGTGAGGAAGACGTGTGTAAAGGTTGATCAAGTGACACTAACAAAGTGATCAACTTTTAGTATTGATCAATCGAATCAAAGCCAATCTCACTCACATATTGGTAGCTCTTGATAAGCCGGGACGGTGATGAGTTCACGCGATCTCAATTAAACATATTTGGCTCCAAATATGCACCATGATATGGTTACCAGTTACCACCAACATCATGAGGTGAGGTGGTGTCACCTTTATCATGTTTAGTCACATTTAAGCACAATGAGATGTCTTATTGCCTACACTTGAAACCTAGACCATCCATCATGTTAAAAGCAAAATATGCCCTACCATAAATTAATATTGAACCTAAGTTTGGTGGGACACCTCTGTGTGTACTTGATAACTCAACTATTGAAAACTTCAAAAAAATTAGACATGAAGATATCAAAACATACACACACCCTAGACATGAGAATCTTGTACTTTGAAAAGAAACCATTTCATGTATAGTGTACTACATAATTCCACTTCTTTTTCTCATAAAAAAACAAATGTTTAATTTTCTTGCAAGTGACATTAAGACTTAATCTATAGTAATCTATAGTATGTAATCTATAGTAATCTGTAGAGTTATACAATTAGTGATGTTAATCGGCATGCAGTTTAGACATATGAATATGATAAGGTTTTAAATTTTTGAAGGGTATATATAAAGGTAAATGACGAAACATAAGAGGCAAACATAAGATTAGACATGCACTAAAAAAAGAATACCAGTTCAAGGACCAGAAAACCGGTCCGGTTTGTAATTCGATCTGCAGGTTCATAGTACAGGTTCTGAAGTATGGGAGCTACAAATCGGTTTTTTCACAAACCAGTTCCAAAAAACCGGTTGAAACCGATCATATACGTTCAACCGAATCGGTTCAAGGAGAAACTTGTTTTGACCATGCGTTGTCCAAACTGTTTTGGCTCGAAAAAAGAAAAAAAAAGCCGGTTTGTACACATCACCTCTAGCAAAGATGATGCAAGTTCAAAAGAAATATGATGTCCTATTCATTGCTATCTTTAAACCATGCCCTCTCTATAGGGAAGACAATCAATGTCACTTTCACTCCCATCCCCACCCACATTTGTTTCTCAATATTATTTTATGTCCCAGTACAGTCTAGGGTTAGATTTCACAATAATATTTAAATATTATTTGTTTGAGTTCATGTGTTCTTTCTTTCACTCTTTTGATACGAAATTCTAGTAGAGATGTTGGATTTTACTTTTTATATATGTTTAACGTGGAGCTTGTGATTTGAAGTGACACCGTGTCTCAATGACAGTCTCGTACATAAATGTCGCCAATAATTAATTGGTGTTTAGATTTTATTTTTATTTGGATTCTATATAAATATATAAAATATTGATCGACCCATTAGCTAGGAATTTACATTATTGCAATTTACACCTAATTTAGCTAGATTATATTTAGACTACTAGATGCTAAATACATGTAATAATATGATAAAAAGATGATTGTATATGTACATTAGGTGAATTTATTTACTCACCTAATTTATGCTAATTGATTATATTTAAACTACTAAGATGCTAAATATATGTAATTGATATGATTACAAGTTAAGATGATGTGGAGTATGTGCTTGTACAAGACTATGATCATTTCTAGCATCCGAAATCTAGGGTCCGGAACATAGCCCTTGGTAGCGAGTCCTAGGTTGGCAGTCCCTGGTGGAGTCCGAGGGGCAACACCCGCGGTGGCGACTGTGCTATTATATTGACTAAGACATATAGTCAAGTATATGATGACAAGTCTAGACACTTTGATGTTAGACACAACATGAATGGTGAACTTATCATGCATGGTGTATATCTATAAGTTTGTCCGTATACAACATAATTTGGCCGATCATTAACCAAAGGATTAGCAAGGGATGTAATGAACAAGTTAGTTCTGAGGATGGAATTAAACTCCAATTAAAATATCTTATAATAAGATACTCAATTCTTCTCTAATATAATGTTAGAATCTGAATTTAGTGTGGAAATTTGACATGTAGAGTGCAACATGTGTGATACATCATCCTAAGGTACATGTTCAAAACTAACACATGACATTAGGTTGAAGGTTAACTTCTTAATAGTTCTTTTAAACAGCTATAAATGCAAATGCAAAACTAAAAGGACTACCTACATGTATGAAGTTCAATTGCTTCAAGAAGTTGGAACTTAGCTTCTAGATATTCGTTAGAGGATGGGGAGACAAAGTCTTGTAAGTAATTATGTTAACTAAGAACATTAGAATATGTTAGAACATATATGTACATTCATGTATTCAAATGAAGACAAATTGTTCAATTCATGTGCCATCCCAATATCTAAAATTTAAAATGTGTAATATACAAGTTTAATGAATCGATCAAGGGTTGTGAAAATGAGTATGGGATCGATACGACCTGTATGGTTGTGTAAGGATACAACTCGTATGCGTCCGGTGGTCTGACATTTTATATAAAAATCTGTGTGTTCTATTTTATGTCACACGGGTCGTATGACGTATGAGCGCCATGTGGTTAAGAAAACTGGTCAAAAACCTAATTATAAATGCATAGGTCGATACATTAATGTCTACCCTATGGTGGTATGTGAGAGTAACCAACTTATCAAATAAAAAACTTTTCATGTTGATTAGACAACTTGATCGCCACTAGTACGTGTAACACACGAGTACACGGGTAGATAACCCTAATACGTAAATAAATAAGCATAGCTTGCCATTTATTGTTACTATTCATAATTAAGTTGTATTTTATTATATAGTAATGTTGTATCAACTTGAGCTAATACACTTAAACATTCGATATAGCATATATATCTACAAGTAATACCATACGTCCATACCTATTAGATGAAAGTGGCAATCTTGAGAATTGAGGTAGTGTTCTGTAATAAATCGATCTATTTGTGTATCGTTAATAAGATTCATTTGGTTAAGAAATTCTAAAGTGAAGAGATAAATATAAAGCCAAGCCAAAAGTTATTCGTTTGAAATAATTTGTGTCATATTACTTTATTTACTTATATAAATATAAATAAATATATATGTATGTATATATAGATCAACACTGCTATAACTATTGATCAACAACCACTTATCACATCATCAATAGTTGCATGATGATCAAATAATTTCAAGAATCATATTCTTTATTTACTTTTCATGTGTTTCAAAACACACGATAACTGTTTCAAATATAATAATAACATTTAGATGGTCGATCTTGTAACTCGAAAATGTCACAATATATATCGTTTTTATAAAGGAGACAATAAGATAAAAAGTAAACAGCTAAAAAACGTATGATCACATTGACAACGATTGAACAAATTTTGGGTCCCATTAACACTTTCTGTCAAATATCAAAATTTTGTAAATCTCACGATATGAGTTATTTCTTTTTATAATATTAAAAATATTATATTTTACATGTGTGTATATATATAACCATATATATTGCTTTTTTACTTCAAAACCAATTAACAAACTTTTCATCCATTCTTATTTTTATTTACATATTTCCATAATGGGAGAGAGCTCATTGTCATCTTCCTCTCCGGTGATGAAGCTATTTGGCGTTGCCGTCACCGATGGCGGCATATCTCCGGCGACACCTCCACCGGACGGTGACAACAAACGGTTCGAATGCCAGTATTGCAGACGGGACTTCGCGAATTCTCAAGCTTTAGGTGGACACCAAAATGCTCACAAGAAAGAAAGGCAAAGGTTAAAAAGGGTGCATTTCATGAGCAACCATCACCGCCGGTTTGCGGCACACGGGTCAAGATCCGGCCAGTTTCAACAGCCGCAGATGGCGGTGGTGGATCACTATATATGTCCACAGTCACCTGTACTACCAGTACAGGTACTGTCTGGTGTTCCGTTGAGGTTTCCGAGCAGGTTTTATATCGGAAGACCACCTCAACGGAACACTTGTTCTGCTGGTGTAAATTCATCAAGGATGATTGAAGAAGTGGATGATAATGGTGATGGAGTGGATGTTGATCTGCATCTTTGATCATTCAATTTTAGTGTTTTAACTTTTTTTTTTGTTAATTCTAATTAATTTTGGGTGATTTGAGTAATTTCATGTAATCTCTATGAGGTTGGAAATAACTACTATTTATTCTCCTAAAATTAATATTTGTTGGAGTGTCTCAATTACAAACAAATGACTACTTTATATACTAAAGTTTTTGTTGTTAGAGAAGTGATGTTCTTAATTTTGGAGCTTTTGACAACCTTTTCTATAATAATCATAATTTACAACTAGGATAAATTAGGGTATTTTATTGTTTTCCCATATTATTATGATTAAATTTGATGCTTATATCAATCAATATTGCTTGTTTTGTTAGACTTGACAATACTCGGGACGAAAACTTTCTAAATGTCACTCATTCTAGAAGTTTCTCGCACCTAATACACCGAGTCGTGTAATTCTCATTTCATCGACAATCAAGACACTTAAAACGTGTTAAACTAATATTTAAAGGTCGAATATTTCGTATAATTCTTAATCTTTCACGTTAAAGAATGATGTGAGATATGCTTAAGACGTCATAACCAACCTCTTTTTAGACTTATCATACTTGATAAGATTTGTGTCATTTGTCACATCATCACGTTGGAGACAGTCATAAACATATTGTAATGAATGGATTAAGAAGATTGACGAGTTAACGATATAAATATATATCCTTTTGTTTTAATTTAAAAAAGTTGATGGATCGATATGTTTGATTTAACGGTTAAACAAGACAAACCAAACACAACCTTTTTATTAAATGTATTAAAAATAACAATTAATCCAAGTTTTTACATCATTTGCAAAAATCATTTAACAACTTTATGAGGTTAGATTATACAACAAAATACAATATTATTTACTAAATTCAAAGATATGTTCTTTCCTGTTATTCCATAATATCTTAATCCTAATAAATCATTAAAATGGTTGTCACATGTCTTCATTTTAGAGGTTCCACATCACCACTGCCACATGTCAAACTCACAATCAATTACAAATTTAGTAAATCACCAATCAATTTTTGTTAAAATTAAATTTTTATTTAATCAACAATTTGATACTTACTCAATAATTTGAGTCTTTTTAAAATTAATCAACAATTTGTCAATTACAATAATTTTTTTAATTTATTAAATTATCATTTATTGTTTTATAAGGATTTTATTTCAATCATAATTTTCAAATCTCTCAATTGTTCTTTTTTTCTATTTATTTAATATTATGAACCTAAATTCAACCCGTGTAGTACACGAATTAGTAACCTAGTATTATATATATGAAAAGAATCCTACATCTGTGACTAGTTGCTTTCGCTGGATGAGTAAAGTACCACTTAAGCTTTCATTCTTGTAGTTAACTATCACTTGAATCAAGACATGTAAATTTAACTTTTAAGACTACCACACAAAATTTCCAGGTTTAATTAGGATTATCTCAATGAGTACTAGTGAGTTTTAAAAGATTCATAACATCTTTTTTTTTATCTTTATAATTTATTTAAAAAACACATTTATCCATTAAAGTTAAAAACTTTTAAAAAAACACTTTACATCACATTCATAACATCTTCATAGTGTTATAACAATTCAACTGCTTTTTATACTCACGGTATCCCACGACAACACGCGGTGGCTACATTTAGTTTAGATTTTAAAAAAAAAATTAATATATGATTACATCAAATTTTTATATTTCAAACACACTGGGCTGGGTCCGTTATAAGTATTGGGCTTATTCTCAATCTCACAGCCAGTCAGCCGTAGATCATTAGATCATAGATTTCCATGATGTGAGGCAACATTTAGATATGGTGTACCGCGATGCACCAGATGCATATCTTAACAAATCGAGTGTCCTTCTCACGAGTAATTTGAAATGTCTCCCTCTCCTTAAAAGACACGTTATGTTTTTTTTAGTATTTTTTCTTGAATTATTTTTTATATAATCTCAAAAGAATTTGCTTAATTTTTTCAATGAGTAATTTGACTTAGCGGTGTATCGAGACTGGTTATCCTGGACTTACATATTGTCCTGAGTTCGAACCTTATAGCGAGAGAACCCAGGAGCGCCCCTCATTTACACCATCGAACGGGAACAAGACAAGCCCGTCAACCTTTCCTTGTGACTCAGAATCGAGCAGAAAACCAATCTTTCATTACTTAACAATATCTCACAAAACGGTGTGAGTAGAACTGGACCTGAGTATCCATTGGCAAAGCTTCATCAAAAAATTCACAGAGACGAAAAGTCACGAATCCTAATCCGGGGTGGCGGTTCTCAATATATATATAAAAAATAAAAAAAAATCATAAAAAATAGCACTTCGACCCAAAATTTAAAAAATCATATAAAATTTTGAAGTAGTTGATGAAAATTGAAACTGTAATGATCTGGAGTTACATCTAAAGTATTTTTTTTGCATGATAAAGTTTTCTCGTGAGATATCATAATATCATGGCCGAATCCGAAACAATGTACAAGTCTTGCTACATAATGTACAATCATTTTGAGTTTTTCCCATGTGCAAAAACCGAATATCATATTTATCTTTTAATCAAAGCTTTTGTTGAAAGTTGAAACATGTCCATATAATGTAACTGTCATAATCATGTCTTAATGCATGAATTTTCTTAGCACTTTCTGTGCTAAAAGAAATCCAGTTAGATATAGAAAATAACGTACGATAAAAACGTCACCTCATCAAGCAGTTAAGCGTGAGATGCCCGATTGCTCGTTACAATATTCATCGGTGTATTCAGGTGGCACGGGGAGGTGACCACTTAAGATTCTTCACAGCTGCTAAGCAGATTTGCTTTTGAGGTCAAACCTAACATCAATTGACTTCCTGATTCAGATGGACTTTTTACAAATTTAACATCAATGTCTCTTGATTTGGATTTTGGAGTGCTTTTAATAAAGTTCAATCTAACTACCTAACGAATCATGAAAGCTTGAAGAACTTTGGAAATGAAATCTGCTTTATTTGACCTTGAATCAAAAAGTCAAAATTATGAAGCATTAGCTCAGAATTTATCAGGATGAAAACACATCTTTCCCCTGGAAAATGTAATAGTATGGTGCATGAATTGTGAAAATTTGAATTTAAAGCAAGGCGGCTTAAAGCCTTAAAGTCATGTATTATTTGTCAAAAGATCACTTACATGTTTCTCGCTGAATCATTGAAGTGCCTTCACAACACCATCTCCAGCTTGACCACCTGTTTCAGTTTTCCCTAAACCAAAACCAATTTCATCAAGCAAATTCTTGATCAAAATTTCAACACCGGTTCATCAAAAGGTACCTAATTTGAATCTGTAAGATGTAAAATCCAATGACAACAAAAAGTCATGTTGATAACTAAAATGTATCTGCCATTTATTACATAACTGACAAATAGGTATCCATATGTGTGAGAAAAACCAACCAAGACTGTTAAAAAGAGTGTACAAAGATTCAACGAACGTGAAGGACTGAAGGAGCATACCTTTTGGGAAATTTAAATGAGAAAATTAAAAAATAAACAAGAAATCTTGGTTGGATTAAGGCTGACTAACAAGAGAAAGCGGTAGAGGAACTTTGATCCTTGACATTTATTAGCCAAATCAAACCTAATTTACAGTTTTTTCACTTGCACATGCAGGTACCTCCCCAAAGTTAAAAGTTTTGAAATTTATGGTCAAATGGGTCATTTCTAAGATCCAAATCTTGTATGGACGGTTTTTAAATTAGAGATTAGTAATGATATTGCCCAAAAATACATAAAGAAAATTACATACATGTTTTTAAATAACATGAAATCAAGTTATTAGACTGCAAGGCAACTCCATGATGTACAGCATTGTTCAGCCTATTTCCAAAATGTCCAAAATACCCTTCAACATCGGCAAAGTAAGGTGATCTTCTAGACTCAAATCAATATCATTGATCGTTTCTCTTGATAATAGCAGGTAACTATGCAACACTATTTGTAAACTTTGCGAAAAATGTAATATTGCAATTTCTTTGAACATAATCAAATAAAACAAAATCTGATATCTACTGATAAACCGAAGATACCTTGACGTAGTTTGATGTATTGCAGAAAGAAACAAGTAGGCTGCAAGGCAACTCCAAGATGTACAATTATCAAAAAGCCAAAGGTAGAAAGAAAAACAATAATCTTGAATATATCTCGTGAATGTCGTTTATAAAATTGAGATGGGCTTTAATACAAGTCCCCTTTCTTTATACTTGAGAAAGATATCCCGGGCCTCGACAAACCTACCAGACTGAACTAAACCATCAATTAACAAGTTACAAGTAAAGGAATCAGGGCTACACCCATTAGCTTCCATTGATAGGAACAACTCTTTAGCTTCTTTATATCTCTCCAAATCACACAACATCTTAATAAAAGCTCTATAAGTGAAGTTATCTGGAGTCAAACCTAAAGTCAACATTGTCACAAGAACCCTTTGTGCCTTCTCAAGCTCCTTTATCCTACAAAAGTTCTCAATCAAAGCGTTGAAAGAAAAAACGTCCGGCTTTACCCCATTGACTTGCATTGACTTTAACAATGCTTTTGCTTTAGAAATATCCCCGATAATACATAATGAACGGATCAAGATATTGTATGTTATAGCATTCGGATGAACACCCCAACCGATCATCTCGTGCAGACAGTCAAAAGCATCATCAATTTGGTGGGTCCTACAAAGACCGTAAATTATTGAACCAAAAGTATAAGTGTCAGGTTTTAAACCTTGGTTTAGAAGCATCTTAAGAAGCTCCCGGGATTCATGCATATCGCCAATCTTGCAATGATATGATAATAGAGTGTTGAAAGTAACAAGATTCGGAGAAATACGACTTTGTAGCATGTCTAGAAAGGTTTTCATAGCTCTATCAATCATACCCGCCTTGCAAAAGCTACCGATTATCATGTTATAGGATACCACATTTGTTAAAAGCCCGTTTTCAATAATCCGATTTAGATATCGATCTCCCTTCTCAAATTTCCCATTCTTGTATAAAGACTCCACGAGAAGAATATAAGTATTGAATCCAAGATTCACACCTCTCGCAATCAAACCATCAACAATATCACATGTTTCCATGAGATCAAATCCTTTAAGTAAACAAGTTATAGTGATGTTTAATGTCATAGTATCAGGAATATAACCTCTCTTAATGACGTTCTTCAAGAAAAGAACGATTTCTTGAGCCATAGAATTGGTGGAAAGACGAAGCAGAACAGATTCACAAACTGCTACATGCAAGACTCGTTCGTTTTCCACAAAATCAGATAACAATTTGAAAGCCTCAAGTGGACGAGCATTATGAAACACACCATTAACCAATGATCTAAATGTAGCATCATTAGGCTTCACATTACTCTCCTTCATCCTCTCTAGAACGTTAAACGCTTCTTTAATTCTTTTCGCATTACAATACCCATCAATGAGTATCGTATAAGTAAAAACATTCGGCATACATCCCATTTCTTGCATTTGCTTCACTAATCTTGCAGCTTCATCTACAACTCCAGATTTACACACTCCATGAATTAAGAAGTTATACGTAAACCTATCGGGAATGCATCTATCTCCTTTCATTTGATGGAACTTCAAATAAGCCAAATCAATTGCATTTGATTTAACCAATGCATCAATCACTGCATTATACAATCTAGTACTAGGATTAAGACCCAAAAACGAAATCTGATCGAAAACTTGAGCACAATATTTAGCTAAACCTAATCTCCCCCAACTGCTTATCAAAACACAAAGTAAATCCTCTGTAACACAGCACCCAGAACTTCTAACAAGATCAAGAAACTTCTTACTTAACAAAACCGGACCTTTTCTGTAAAGGGTATTCGCTAAAGCCCCTCGAACCGATTGATTCTTCACAAAGATCGGATTTTTATTCGAAACCCACAAATAAAAAACCAAACTTTGTAATGGGTTTTCTTGATTTTGCAACACACTCACAATAACCCGAGGGTTTAAGCTAAATTTTTGGGATTCTAACTCGCTGTTTAGGAGTAGATACCAATCTTTTCTTGAAAGAATCTGAGATATGTAAAGATGGTCTATGGGTTTGTTAATGGGGGTGTTTAATTTCAATTGA